>JASPKZ010006086.1:477500-1077500 GCA_030220185.1 Diploptera punctata
TTTTCTAATAGTTTTAAATGACCTGTTAGATTTAATGAGACTTGAAAAATACATGAGTGACCTTTTTTATGTGAGTTAGCAGATTTAATAAGAAGTTGGTGTTTAAAATTAAGTTTTTAATGTACATTTCTGGTGTACGTGGCTCTATTTATTCTTTCTCTGTAACTAACTTACTGGCATTACCGAACTCGGAGTTTCATATCCACAAGGACATAAGCTATCCGTACATCCCGATCCTATACTAATATTTTCTAATCATTCACTATATAATGTTGAGTGATTCCGGGTTATGTGGCCGTGGTCCATAGTTGGTGTTGATACCAGACGTTTCGCCCTCAACTGCGGAGGGCATCTTCAGTGGCGAGTGCTTCTAGGCGTGTTTCCTGGTCGGAAGATCTACTTAGAGTGAGCGCTGTGGACGTAGAGGACGTTGTATTGATACTAATATTGTATTTGTATTGATACAACGTCCTCTACGTCCACAGCGCTCACTCTAAGTAGATCTTCCGACCAGGAAACACGCCTAGAAGCACTCGCCACTGAAGATGCCCTCCGCAGTTGAGGGCGAAACGTCTGGTATCAACACCAACTATGGACCACGGCCACATAACCCGGAATCACTCAACATTATGATTACCGGCCGTGAAAGCCTGCATTCAACCATTCACTATATAATTTACCTGCCTCAAATCATCGTTAATGTTATTCTCTCACCTCATTCTTGGCTTACCTACTGTACGCTTTTCCTCTGGTTGTCCTACAAGACGTTTATATTCTCATCTTTCAGTTCAGATTCGTGCCATGTGCTCTGCACGTTACATTCTATGAGACTTCATTGTTTGTATTAGGTATATCTGGTTTCCCGTAAATATTATCCAGGTTTCTGAAGTTGCCTGTTTGTTCGTCTCTCTTTGGCCCACTTATTTTTTTCTAATCACTTCATTTTTTTTAATAATCGTAATTGTTCTCGTCTCTTACAGTAAGCATCCAAGTTTAGCATCCATATAACTAGACGATACTTTTGGTTTAATATTTTTGAGTGAAGTTAGGATGACAAAAGTCTGTAATGTATTTCCAGAATTGAATCTATATAATATATTGTAGATTTATAGAGAATTATGAATTTTTAGAGTAAATCAGATCACATCGAGTATTCAAAAAACTTTATTTTTAGGTTTTTTGAAAGTAGTAATAAATAACTTTATTTATGATTTGAGGGAAGTAGATTATACAGGGGATGATTGGAAAACATTGGCTCAGGATAGGGATGTATGGAGAGCTTATGTCCGCGCGGCTATGAACCTACGAGTTCGATAGTGCCAGTGAGTTAGTTATTTATCTACTTCTGCTAGAAGGTTAATTAATTGTTAAATTTCTAGAGCTTCTAACTTTATGATAATATAGATATTTCACGAAGCGACTGTTTTATTCGGACTTACTTTATGAGGGATTATACTATTTTTTCTTAAAGTTATAATTAGGGCTCGGAAGTTGAGGACCTGTAAAAAGCCTATAAAAGACCTTCATAAAGACCTAACGATATTCTAAAAAAAACCTAAAAAATTGAAGAAAGAAAAGGACATAAAAAAGCAATCCAAATAAAATAATTTTAATTTCAACTGCATTTTAAATGAATAAAATAATGTTTAAAAAGTACAAAATTCTAGTGATATGCAACGTACGCTGCAAAAAAAAAAAAAAAAAAGGAAGAAAGACGACAAAAATGTTTCTTCTTATATACATCACACCATATAAATATAATTCATCATAGTTTGAAAAAGAAATTCTGTATTCGTTAAAAAAATGTTGTTGGAGAATTTAGAATGAACCATTTTTCCTACCTACAATGAATTCAGCGAACTCGCTATGGATATCCTGGAGAAATAAATTTAAATTCAAATTAGTATAACTATTCTCTATCCAACGTAAGAAGCACGCTTTGACATTTCACTTCCGAATGCATTACTCTGCGTAGCACGTGTAAGAGTGCAGGCGAACTCTATCAGCTGTTTATTACAAACCGATAAATTAATGCACAACAATCGTTTTAATTTTTAATATTACAGGTGTATTAACATTTACAATGGTATATCGATAACTAATTAAATTATAATTGTTGATATTAAACAAATTAATTCAAATCAAACATTTAAAATGAAATTACCGAGGTAAATTAACATAAACTACCCGACAGCCACCATATTTGTAACTGACATTCAACTTCTTCTCAAGAATCGTTCAGTTTCAAACAAATGCGAATTTTTAGTTAGTCTCCGACCTTCGAAGAAATATATAGGTATACTGTATTCTGATCAACTATAGTTAACATAAATAGCTTTAAATACTTAATTCTATTAATCGAATACATAATATATTTTTTTCGCTTTCGCTGAACTGTGCTTCGGTCATGAACGAATCGCAGTAACAGGCAGCAGTCATGTGCTTCGTGGATTACCCGCCCATTTATTTTCCTGAAGTGTCTTTCTTAGGCTGGACAGAAAATATAATCATATTTGGCTGGAAGTATAATTACACTAGTAGATGGTATAAATATAGTCAGAAGAAGTTAAAGTTGCAAAGAAAAGCCGTCAAGACCTAAAAAAGCCGAAAAAGACCAATAAGCTAAAAAAGTCGAAAAAGGGGGTAAAAAAAAGGAAAGGACAAATAAAAACTACCATTTTCTATTTTACAATGATCCAAAATGTATGTTGGGCCTCGTCTTCAGACATGGAATTAAAAAAGGATTTTTCCTCGACTTCCGAGCCTTAGTTATAATAAACAAATAAATTAATATTTTAATTATAATTGTCTTGGAGGAAATCGAAAGTTATTTTATCTAAAATGTTGTAATTATTAGTGAGTTAAATCTGTCGAAGAATTTATTTATGTACATGGTGTATCACTTTGTATTCTCACAATCTGTGATCTATGTGCTATAAATTGTAACCTAACTGTTAAATATATTGCTTGTCATCCTTTGTTATAGCTGCAGTAGAAAGAAAGCTATTTTCTTTTGAAGTTTAATTCAGGTTTTGATATAAACGTCCTTTGTTCAGCTGCACATAAAATTACTCTCTGTTCATTTTTTACGTCTAAAACTCTTTAACTTAAGGCTTCAACAGTAATGCCATCAAAGAACACTTCATGCACACACTCACGCACACACACAGAATGTAGAAATAGTTAAAACACTGTGGCAACTTCCATCACTTTATATCAAATCAAACAATCACATTTATTTGCCAGAAACTTTCTTTTAAATCTTGATTTTATATATATAATTACTATAGCTAGGATTTTTATGTAATAAAAGGTAAGGCTGCAATACAAATAGTATATATTATTCAACTGTTAGTGTGTGAATGCAAAATAAAAGACAGTCAGAAGTCTAACTTCTCATTATACTATTCAACTGTTTGTGTGTGAAACCAAAATAAAAGACAGTCATAAGTCTAACTTCTCATTATACTATTCAACTGTTTGTGTGTGAAACCAAAATAAAAGACAGTCATAAGTCTAACTTCTCATTATACTATTCAACTGTTTGTGTGTGAAACCAAAATAAAAGACAGTCATAAGTCTAACTTCTCATTATACTATTCAACTGTTTGTGTGTGAAACCAAAGTAAAAGACAGTCAGAAGTCTAACTTCTCATCATAATATGTTGCAAATCTTAACATTTAGTACATAAATACATTCGCGTTCTTTATAAATGTTTACCTATTCAGTATATGATTTTAACAAAATAGCCATCAAATATAACATGAAAATCAATACAGAGAAAACAAAAGTAATGGCTTTTCAAGGAAAATACCCTGTACGTATCACAATTTGTATAGATTCAAAAATACTGGAAGAAGTAAATTCATTTACCTACATTGTGTACAGATTAACATATTTGGATGAAGTAGACATAGCAAATAAAATTATTAATTTTAATAAAACCATGGGAACAATGAATTCAGTAATGAAACCTTCGCTAGTCCAGAGAAGTACCAGAGTACGGTTATACAAAACCTTAGCAAGACCTGCACTTTGCTACGGCAGTGAAGCATGGACTTTGATGAAAGGAGAAGAGAGCAGGATAACCTCAAGTGAAATGAGATTCATGAGATATAACAAATGGGATCACAAACGCAATGATGATATCTTGAAGGAACTACGTTTAGAACCGGTCATTGAATACATGTGTTGATACCAGAACAACTGGATGAATCATTTGCGACGAATGAGTTCAGGTAGAGTTCCCAAGGTCATTCTTCGTTATTGTCCAACACGGAAGAGATCACTGGGCCGTCCAAGGAAACGCTCGATACAAAATTCATCAGTGAGATCGTAACAGGCCTATAGGCCTAAGACTTGATTGGAAGAACAAGAAGAAGAAGAAGAAGAAGAAAATACACGTTTGCCAATATTAACAAAGCATAATATAAACTAGATAATTATATTGACCAATACAATGAGATTGTAATATTTATATTATTACATGTAATAGGTAATTGGAAAATTTTAATTTACCTTTACTAATACATTTTCTAAGTCCTAAAGAATAACAGTGCGCATGCGCAAAAGTTTACAAAACGTTTATAGAGTTGTCGCTATATTGAACCACATATCTGTGAAGTTCGACAGAAAGTATATAGAGCAGTCGCTAGGTGGAACCACGTAGCTGTTAAATCGATAAGACCAATCTTTGCAATAAATTTCCAAATGTTTATTAGAAATGGACGTACACCAACTTACCCCTTCCTAACCTAACAGAATAATTTGCATGCATATTACTTAATAAGAAGATGCTGAGGATAGAAATCTGTGGCGGAGCATAATAAATTTGGGCTGAAGGATGATTACGGTGATGTAGAGAAAATTCTTAATTAAAAATGTTTAATGAAGTGTACAGTAATCTGATGTACACCAACTTTTCCCGTCGGAACCTAACAAATTCATGTGAGTGAACATTCATTTATTAAAATACATTTTCGAATGTTGGTCATTCCGGTTTCACAGATATGTCAACCATTTAGCGGAAGTTCCTTTAAGCGTTCGCGCATTCGCAGAACGATTCTTCATAACTTCGAATAAATAATTGCATACGTAGATAAATATTTAAGTATTGTAAAAAAAGTCATCATCATCCAGGGATTAAGCCTGTTGGCTCGTTCCGGTTTCATGAAAGCTACAATTGTTAAAATTGTTGAGACCATCTTCTGTGTGGGCGTCCAACATTTCTCCTTCCGTGCGGTTTATAATTTAGCAATAATTTTGAAAATCTTTCTTGTGACATTATACCAATATGTTCTTTCCAGGCATTCCTATATTTAATTATTCTTAAGTTTGAAAATATTTAGTTCCTCTCTTATATCTTCATTTCTTTTCTTATCCAGCAGAGTATATCCTGCTATATTTCTTAAAATATAAGTATAAGTACAAAAGTTTAAAATATTACGAAATGTTGTAAAAATAGATGAAGTACGTAGAACAACAGTATTGTATGAATATACAATGGGAAATCAAGGGTAAGGTAATTTAAAGTTGAGCCGGTAAATTATCTAAGGTATTTGTTATATACAAATATACAGAGTTGAGGCACAATCAGGTTAGATAAAATGGATGGATTTTCAGGGGGTAAAATTCCAGAGTATGTCTTCCTTCGGAAGGAAACTATTGCCTTGAGATCGTGTCCTAAATTTACAGCTAGTAAAAAAATATAAACTTGAAGTAAGAGGCATCTGTGCGGAATATTTGGCCCTTTCATTTCCAGTTTTGTGTTACTAGCGTAATATGGTGATAGGATGTTGCTCAGGTCGATATGTGGTTATATTGATTTGATTATTGAAAGAAGAAAGGATAATTTGGGATTATCGGAATTTGTGTAATTTTAGGAGGCGATGATCTTGCAGTTATTTGAAGTTGGTTATATTATTGTAGGATTGAGGAACTAGACAATTTTGATATTTAATTAAGGATATTGATGTCCGGAATCAGGGTTAAGCCTGATTCTAGAAAATCGAGGTGGCTGAACTAATACTTGGACGCAGATCTTGAAGAATAAATAATTTAATGAAACAGGTGTACGGTCTCCACCGTGAAAGTAGCAATCTATCTGATTACAATTGTGAATTTACACGCACACACACACATATATATATCGGTATAATAATAATAATAATAATAATAATAATAATAATAATAATAATAATAATAATAATAATAATAATAATAATAATAATAATAATAATAATGTTTTATTTATTCTGGCAGAGTTAAGGCCATAAGGCCTTCTCTTCCAATCAACCAGCACAAATACAAATAAATATTTGACAAATATAGATATACACTATAGTCATTATAAACAGTTAAAGATACATTAAATGTAGCAATGTAAATTTCATGTACAAACAACATTTTATACGATAATAACAATAATAATACTTACGATAATAATAATAATAATAATAATATAATAATGATAATAATAATATAATAATAATAATAATAATACTAATAATAATAATAATAATAATAATGTTCATATGATAAATTATACGAGAAACACCAATTAATATATATACCTTATACTGGGTAATGATGAAGTCGAGGTTAGAGCAAATATAAATTTAGATTTCTTTTAAAAGTTGCCAATGTCCGGCAGCCCCTTATTTCTTGTGGTAGGGAATTCCAGTTGCGAGAAGTGAAGATAGTATATGACATGGAGTGATGTGATGTCCTATGTTGCGGTATATTAAGTAAGAGAGTATGTTGTGATCTTGTGTTTAAGTTATGGTTTGAGGATAGATACTGGAAACGAGATGATAAATAATTGGGAATCGAGATATGTAGGATCTTAAATAAGAGAATTAGACAATGCGATTTTCTTCTCTCTGTATAGATGTAACTATATTTTTGACATTTGGTAATGAAGGCAAAAATGGTATGGAAAAAAAATGAATGTTTGAGTCGGGATTTGATATATATATATATATATATATATATACTTTAAAGACAACGCCCTAAGTGGACTACAAAAGGACGCTACTGCCTAGTCACGCCCTTTTATCGTGTGAAGTATGATGTAATTATTAGGGCCGTGTGACACATTTGGTTGCAATAGTATTATGTAATGGAAATTAAGTTCCCTCTGAAACAATATGTCTTATTTTCTGAATGGTTTTAATCTTCTTGATATTTTAATAGTTAATTGATAAATGTGTCTGGCTTACCCGTTGTGTAACACTTCCTTGTGTTCAAACAATACATAATTACAATTTTAACATACATTCACTTATTAATTATTACCTTAATCAAACACGAGATGGATGCATATTTCATTATAGGTAATTAATTAAACATACCTTTCAAACCTTGAAATAAGTTATAGGTCAAATTACACTGGTCAACAGTTGTTTTGTTGCCCTTGATATAAGATTAATTTCGGATATATTTATGCTCACAATTCATGAAAATATCAATGATTTTGGAAGATTTACTCTGTTTTTTTTAATGTTTATTTTCATTTTACACTACAAAAATCGGAAAATATGAAAGAAAACAGATATATTTATAATGTCAATTTTATTAAAAATTAGTATACACCGACATAAATAGAAAGAAAAATATCGAAAGCCCATGTTATACTTCAGTGAAACGCCTTTTATAAGATTTTCTTCTATAATTTTTTTTAGGGGGCAATCACTTTTTAAAGACCAGCAGTAATCTGCCATCATGTGACGGTCCCATCTACCCCGATACCTATACTCCATTACTTTTAGATCCTGGTGAAAGCGCTCTCCCTGTTTCCTAAATTATCCGGAAATTTATCCAGGTGACTGTGGAGAAAGTGTAACCTTATACTCATATTTGCTCCTAGAATCTTGAAGCTTGTCAACATGTTTTGCATAATTTATTTATACGGTAATTTGGTGTTTTATAGTTACCTAGGAAATTTTCTACTACCGATACAAAACCCTTCCAAGCTTCACTTTCCGGAACAGTCATAACTTTGATAAAATTTGCATCTTTCATCAATTGCCGAATTTGAGGACCATCAAATATTCCGCTTTTTCCCATACTGAGCTTAGGAAAATTTCTACAAATGTATTTGAAACATTCTCCTTCCTTGTCCAACGTTTTGACGAATTGTTTTATCATATCCAGATGCACGTCGTGAGTACTTTAATTTTGTCAAATAACTGAGATCACGACCGATGTGCTTAGTGAGGGGTACGAGAGTGGGGATCACGTGATGTTTGTATGCGCGAAAAAAAGTGCGCAGAAATCATATCATGACTGCAAACAAATTTTATTAGTAACAAGCCGTTTACTGTTTAAAATATAAGATACGCAAAAACCATAAAAAAATTAGAGCACATTCAGCACTTTTATGAAAATATTCGTAAACTGTGTACTTGAAAACATAGAAATTCGCTGAGATATCCAGGGCAACTTTTTTTTTGTAGAGCTGTGTTATTGAAGGGATTTTACTATAACGGCCATACATGTTACACTAACCATATATTCAACAATAGCCATACATGCTACACTAGTCATAAATATAAAATATTACATATTGCATATTCAAGTCGCAGGTCTATATTACACTAGGCTAATGGGCAGAGTTGTTAAAGGACATCATTAAATAAAATTTATATTTACTCATCCGTATCAATATAACATTTTCTGTTTAATACCAAGGATAAAAGAAGATGCAAAGTAAGAACTGAAGATACTTACTTACTTACTCACTGGCACTATCGAACCCGTAGGTTCATGGCCGCACGGACATAAGCTCTCCATACATCCCTATCCTGAGCTAATGCTTTCCAATCATTCCCTGTATAATCTACTTCCCTCAAATCATAGTTAATGTTGTTCTCCCACCTCATTTTTGGTCTACCAACTGGGCGTTTTCCTTCTGGCTTTCCTACAAGAAGTTTCCATGCACGTCTTTCATTCCCCATACGCGCAACATGTCCTGCCCATCGCAGTCTACGGGACTTAACTGTTCTTATTATATCTGGCTTCCTATAAAGACCATGTAGTTCATTGTTATGTAGTCTTCTCCATTCACCTGTCTGTTCATCTCTCTTTGGTCCAAAAATTTTCCTAAGAACTTTATTCTCAAATACTCGTAATCTCCTTTCCTCCCTTAAAGTAAGAGTCCATGTTTCGCACCCATATAATATAACTGGTAGAACAATAGTTTTATATATTTTCAGCTTAACGTTTTTTGAAAGGAGTTGGGACATCAAAAGTCTCTGCAATGCATAATAGCATGCATTTCCAGAATTGAGCCTATGTTTAATTTCTTTGTGCATCTCATTCCTATTTGTGATTATTGTTCCTAGGTATTTGAATTCAGCCACTTCCTCAAAATTTCCCTCATTTGTCATTAGCTGTCCATTTCCATTATATAATGTATTTCTACGTGTGACCATATATTTAGTTTTAATGATATTTACTTCCAGTCCTAATTTCTTAGTGTTACTCAATAGTGTGTGCGTGTTGGCCTTTAGTATCTCCTCGCTATCGGTCAGTAGTACTACATCATCAGCATAAACTAACAGCTTATTAATACCATTGAGTTGTAAGCCTTCCTCATTCTCCAAAGATTTAATGGCATGCTCTAGTACAAAATTAAATAGTAGAGGAGATAGTGCATCTCCTTGCTTTAACCCATTCTGGATTTCAGAAGTGTCTGAAAACTGTTTGCCTACACGCACCCTACTCGTTGAGCCATTTAGACACATTCGTATAAGTCTAACTAACTTTTTAGGAATTCCAAACTCCAGCAGGATACTATATAACTTCTCCCTCTTAATTGAATCATATGCTTTTTTGAAGTCTACATATAGTTGATGTACAGTACCATTATATTCCCATTTCTTTTCTAAAATCTGTCTTATACTAAAAATCTGATCTGTTGTAGACCTGTTTCTTCTAAATGCACATTGATGATCTCCTAGAATGTCATCAATATAGGGAGTAAGTCTGCTTACTAATATATTTGTTAGAATTTTGTACGAAGTTGAAAGTAATGCAATGCCCCTATAGTTGTTGCAATCAGTTTTATCTCCTTTCTTATAAATTGGTATGATAATTGATTCCTTCCATTCATCTGGAAGAGCTTCTTTTTCCCAAATCATACTAAGCAACCAGCGTATCTTGCCCATCAATTTTTCTCCCCCTGATTTTATCAGTTCTGCTGGGATCTCATCTGAACCTGATGCTTTATACATCTTCAATTTTTCAATCGCCATTTCAACCTCTAATGCACTTGGCTCTGCAACTAGCATTTCTGCTGTCTGTAACTTATCCTCCTCAATGTCCTGTTCTGTGTGTACATTTAATAGCTGATTAAAGTAACATTTCCATCTATTTAATATACTCCTAGAATCTGCAATCATATCCCCATTTTCATTCCGAATTATATTTGTTCTAGCCTGAAACCCTTTCTTCTCTATACTAATTCCCTGATATAATTCTCTAATGTTCCTATTTTTTGCATTCATTTCAAGATCATTAATCTTCTCTCTCAAATATTCCCTCTTTTAACTCTTTAGTAACTTGGTGGTTTCCCGTCTAACACTACCCAACTGCTCTAAATTTACCTCATTTGGCTCGTGTATAACCATTTCATTTTTGCTAGCTTTCTTTTCTTTACAATGTCGGCACATTCCTCATCAAACCATTTCTTGTTTTGCCTCTTTTTTAAACAACCAATGCTTTCTAATGCTGACAATTTAATAGTATCTCTTATAGCCTCCCATTCTTTATTTATATCAGTTTCTTCTTCGTTTGCCACATTGTCATCTGAAGATTCCAGTACTTCAAATCTATTAGAAATTTTGATTTGGTATTCTTGCCGCATTTCATCATTTTTCAAGTTTTTTAATTCATATTTTACAGAATCATCTTTAGCGTTTGTTCCTCTCATAAGCGATAGCCGTTGTCTGATTTTCACCCTGACCAGATGATGATCTGAATTGCAGTCTGTCCCTCTAACTGATCTAACATCAATGATGCTACTGTGCCAGCGTTTATCCACTAATACATGATCTATCTGGTTCCGAGTTTCTCCATCTGGGGACGTCCAGGTGTATTTATGAATATCCTTATGCTGAAATGTTGTGCTCTTAACAACGAGATTCTTTGATGTGGCAAATGTGACTAATCTAACCCCGTTGTCGTTACTATCTTCATGAAGACTGAATTTGCCTATTGTTGGTTTGAATATATCTTCCCGCCCCACTTTTGCATTAAAATCTCCTAAGACAATTTTCATATGATATCGTGAAAGGCTATCAAATAAGCATTCTAATTCTTCATAGAATTCATCCTTGATCTTGTCATCTTTATCTTCTGTGGGGGCATGTACATTTACAATTATAAAATCATGTCGTTTACCCTTTAGAATTATGTATGATATCCTATCACTAACAAACTTAATATCTCGGATAGCGGATAGGATCCTCCTCCTGACTAAAAAACCCGTTCCAAATGCAGGTCTTTCTGCACCCCCATAGTATAATGAAAAGCTTCCTGATTCCTGACTACCTTCTCCTGGCCACCTAACTTCCTGTAAAGCGACTATATCCAAGGGCGATTTATCCAATTCCCGCGTTAATATCTCTAGTGCCCCGCTATTGTATAAAGTCCTAACATTCCATGTTCCTAGGAACATGTCCCTGTGTTTGAGCCTTTGGCATGGGTTCCCTGAAGTAGTCCCCGCCCGGAGAACCGAATGGGGGACTATTTGACCTCCGGAAAATTTTACCCCAGTAGAACCCATGTCCGCATTTCTTGACGGTTGTATTTTTACGGTGAAAGATCGTCACTCTTTCGACCAAGGTACTTATTTCGTCTGGCTTATCACCTTCGACCAGTCCGGCATGGGTAACCCTATCGGCAGCAATGCTACCGCCGGCATAGCTCAAGAGTTATAATTACAATATGGCATGTTATTAAGTAAACAGACTCAGAAATGAATGTGTGCTCCTTGAGAAAATAGCGAAAACTGAACACTAGGAAATGTTAAATCTTGAATTTGTCAATACTAAGACTGTAATGAAAGTTTTGTTTCTAGTTTGCGTTGTGACGTCATGGAGGGTGGGGATGCATCTTATTGTATAAATAAAACAAAGAGAAGCTG
The DNA here is from genome assembly GCA_030220185.1 of Diploptera punctata. Lineage (NCBI taxonomy): Eukaryota > Metazoa > Arthropoda > Insecta > Blattodea > Blaberidae > Diploptera > Diploptera punctata. The sequence goes on from JASPKZ010006086.1 coordinate 489,650, forward strand.
CGTTATTAAAGAGGAAATGCATTTGAAGGATCTTGAGAAATAAAACGCGTTAACTCTTACTGCCTTTTGGTCCTAAGTTTATAACTAATGAATATATTTTATAGAAACTCATTTCTATTTTACAGGAACCAAAATTATCTACATCTATAATGGCGTAGCCCATTTCTGAGCCATACCCTCTCTTTGTTAATTTTTAGTTACCTTATTTGCTCACATATGTCATGGATGTCATGCGGTCAACACACCGACCCAATGAGACATCTAGCAGGCAACTAAGGTATAAACAAATGCAGCAAAACGCAGGTTTAAACGATGCAAAAATCCATCGATAAAAGAAATCTACAAAGAAAAACTCAATGTTCTCACAAGAAACTACAAAACAGAACTCCTTAAGGCGAAGCAGGAATCTTGGAAAAAATTCTGTACAGAGAGCTCTAAAGAATCGCCCTGGAAAATCTACAAGGCCTGCAAACGGGATTTTGAAAAAAAGCACGCATATTCAACATTAACCCTGCAAGACGGAGTCTCCACACTGAACGCAGAGGACACTGCTACTGCCCTCCTCGATAACTTTTTCCCAGATGACCCTCCAGCTCTCGACAGCGAAGAACAGAAAATCATCAGAACACAGGTAACAGCAAGAGTCGCGCCAGACACCCAGCCAGAACCTGACTTCACCTACCATGAAGTAGAAGAAATAATAACACGCCTAAACAACCATAAATGCCCAGGACCCGACGGCATCGAAGGCACTATCGTCAAAAGAATACATGCGTATTTACCAACCTTCTGGATAACACTATTTAATAAATGTCTGAGACTAGGTTGCTTCCCGTCGACCTGGAAGAACGCTGATATAATAGCAATTCCCAAAGCTGACAAGAGTAAACATCACCTCATAATTGGATATCGGGGTATCAGCCTGTTATCGATTCCTGGAAAATGTCTGGAAAAACTAATAATGGAAAGACTCAATTTCCACTTGGAATCCTCCGGGCGGATACCAAAGCAACAATACGGATTTACAGCAGGAAAATCATCCACTGATGCTATAAAAGCGGTTACGAATTATGTTCATCACAACAGACAGCAAGGACTAAAATGTTGTCTCCTCACTCTAGATATCGCTGGAGCATTTGATAATGCCTGGCACCCGGGACTCCTTGAACGGCTCTGGAACTTAGATTGCCCTCCGAATATCTTCTGTATCATCCAAGATTTTCTTCGAAATCGCACCGCCTCCTATAAACTAGGCAACGTGACCATCTCCAAACAAGTCACCAAAGGATGCCCACAAGGATCGGTTGCTGGTCCCACCCTCTGGAACATCATCATCGGTGGTTTAATGGAACAACTTTCTAACATAAAAGACCTAGATATTGTAATATATGCCGACGACATAATGATCATGCTGAAAGGACTCTCACATTCGCACATCCTCGACACTCTTCAAACTGCATTCCAAAACATAGAGGACTGGTGTAAAACACAAAAATTAGAAATAGCACAGGATAAAACAGCACTTATGCCAATGTACATCCGGAAAAGAACAGAATACAGTACTCATCCGACAGTCATAAAGTGGGGTATAAATGTTGTCTCAAGAATGAAATACTTGGGAGTTATGCTTGACTGCAAGATGGATTGGTTTCCCCACACTCAATTCTAGAAAACAAATTACTGAAGCTTCGAAATAACCTAATTCGATGTTCCAAATCATCTTGGGAATCTCTTACCACCACCTTCTCACTATTTATAATCATGCCATCCTCCCAGTCATCAGTTATGCGGCGGAGGCCTGGAGCCAATCATTATCCAGAAGAGCTAATATTAAATTAACGCAGATCCAAAGATCTTTCCTAATTTTCGCGACCAAAGCATACAAAACAGTCTCCAACGTAGCTCTGCAAGCAATAGCAGGGACAATGCCAATAGAGCTAGCCCTACATCTGAGCAAAGACATAAAAGCCGCTAGTAGAGGCTTGCCCACTAATGCAGTCCTGCCCAAACTTAAGAAGACTGAAGTATTAACCAGATATGGAGGAATCCATCCGAAAGACAACATCATAACAATAGATTACAGAGGTACAGTTATCCCAGCCAACATACAGATCTTCACAGATGGATCAAAAACGGAAAACCACGTCGGAGCTGGATTAGTCGTAGAAGAAAATTCAAAAGATATTTACACCGAGTCACGTAGACTGGACAACGAATGCTCTATATTTCAAGCAGAACTTATAGGCATCCAAATGGCAGTGGACTGGATCCAACAACAAAGTAATGTAAACACTTCCTATGCAATACACGTGGACTCGCAAGCAGCACTTCTGGCCATCTCTAACAAAAAGAACTACACAACCAATAGCAGTCAACACCAGAAAGAAAATTATCACTCTGAAGAAGACAACTCAAGTCTCACTAAACTGGGTCAGAGGACATACAGGAATCAGAGGTAACGAACGAGCCGATTATCTAGCAAAAATAGCTGCCAGCTATAAAAATACTGTAACCTATAACTCATCCCTATTTCTCGAGCCAAGCAACTTCTGCTAAACTATTACATCAACATATGGAATGCAACATATACCAACTCCGAGGTATCATTTCACACCAAACAGTTCATTCCCTCTATTCACCACCGGCTCTCTATATCCCTATGGCTAAACTTCATCCTTACACAATTCCTAACCAACCACGGACGCTTCCGTACATATCTTCACAGGATCAAAAAGTCACCATCTCCCCTATGTAACTGCCCCGAAAGTCCACCACAGACAGCAATACATCTTCTGACAGAATGTTCACTGTACTCCAGAGACCGGCCTCCTGTTCTAACAACCCAAACTCTACCTCAGATACTACAGCACCACATCAACACCGTCACAGTGACGAACTTCATCACCAACATCTTCCGCTCACTTCAAGAATAAACTCTTGAACAATCAAACTACAGCAAAACAAAATGTAAATGTATGTAAATAACTGTAAATATCCCGTGATATGCCCATGGTAAAACACGGGTTGAAATATAATGTAATAAAATTAAAAAAAAAAAAGGTATTACTAGGACGTTAAGGTCGGTGAATTTTGCTTAGAGGCCTCTTTATTTTGGATTAAGGATCTGAAGTAGATAGCAGATTAGTACAACCACGAAGAGCCATAAAAATGTTGAATGGAGTACTGTGGAGTAGGACCATGTCAAACCACACGAAGAAGAGGATTTTGAAGTCTGTTGCGGAAAGCATAATGACTTATGGTGCTGAGGGATGGACTTTAGTAGAGGGACAAAAAACTAAGATCTTGGCAGTGGAGATGGATGGAATAAGACGCAGTGCCAGGGTGTCCAGATTGGAAAGAAGAAGAAATGAAGAAGTGAGGCAGATGATGGATATGGAGGAGACAGTGGTGGAAAGGATCGAAAGACGAGTTCTTCAGTGGTATGGCCATGTCAGGAGAATGGAGGATGATAGGTGGCCTAAAACTCTTTTGGAATGGTCACCTTCTGGTAGAAGGAAACGGGACAGGCCAAGAAGAACTTGGAGAGGAGAGATCCATAGATTGATGAACGACCGAGGTCTGGAGGAGGATGAATGGCGTGATCGGCAAGAATGGCGAATGGGAATACAGGGTAACCGCTGAAAAGTGGAGAGGCCCTCAAAAGTAAAAAAAAAGTAAGGATCTTTTAAGAGCCTGAAAATCTTCAGACTCGGGATCCACGGCTTAAAGTCCTCTCGGAGGACTTGCTCCTTGGATTTTTTCGCCCTAAAAATCCATAGACCACGGTCGGGTTTGAACCCGCGACTCTAACCAAAATTATACACATTTTATTGATTATATGTTTACCTGACTTTTCGTGGTTTTTCCTCACCTGTAAGGCAAATGTCAGGAAACTTTAAGGCCCAAAGAGTCCCCGAATATCACCTGCCCATCATAATCATCAACATATTCGCCATGTTTAGTATGAATTTGTGTGTGAATGGGGTGCTTTGTCATAATGTTATGTTGTATCAAGGAGGCCGTAACACTTAGCTGATCAGTGAGTCGGGGAGGTCATCCATGTTGTGTGGTTATAAAAGTATGCGTGTGATCCATAGTTAAAATCTCTTTCCCGACAGGTCGTGTCTATGTAAGGCCCGGACGGTGTGTGACACGTAAACGTATCTGTAAGGCATCATCATCAATTACAGTTATGGATTAGGCCATTGGCCTGTTCCGCTTCAGGAACGAAATTTATCCCTCCATCGCTTCTTAGGTCTTCCTGGGTCTCTTCGTCCTGTGGGTCTTATGGTGTTTTGTGCCGGCGACCATTCGGCGCCATGACCCTGCGGCGAAACATTAATTTCTTGTGTAAGTTATTTCAATGTTTCGGACCGCAATGAAAACAAAATCATGTAAAATTGAATATGTCTAAATATTATTCCCTGAGAATAGTTAATAATAATAATGTTAATTAATTGGTCATCTGAATCAAATATTCAATTTATTCAAGTCGACGTTTCAACCTTCATGTATGAGATCATTTTCGAGACATTTGACAATTCCAGTTATTCATTTTTTAGGTTTGTACTACATAGATAACATTACCAAAACAATTTAGTGTGTTTTTTAACAATTTTAATTTAACAAATTGAAAATTCCAATTTTGTGATTAAAAATATTTTAATAACGAATCTATATATATTGCACCATTCATTTAAATAGTTTTGTTCATTTAAACGAACAAAGATCAAATTGATAGTAATAAATTGACAGATTGTGTATACAAAATTCAGTGTGGTGATTGCGAAAGGTCTTATATAGGCCAAACAAAAAGATTTCTAAAAAAAAAAAAAAAAAAATTGTCGAACATAAAAAGAACATCAGTACATTAGGTACAGAATTTTCGGTAAGTAGTGAACATAGATTTAATCAAAATCATAAAATGAAATGGAATGACATAAAAATTTTGAACAAAGAAAATAATTACCATAAACGATTGATAGCCGAAATGGTCTTTGTAAAAAAATAACAAAATAAAGCATTGAATAAACAACGCTGTTGTCCGTTGCACAAAGTGTACCTGCGACTTATTTATGTTTTCATACACACGCCCAACAAGACCTGGTGTGTGCTCAATAATTTCTGCTGCCGCCAGAATCCGTGCAAGAAGATTTTCCTCCAACTCAACAGGTGTAGCACAACCCCTAGAAGTCTGTAGTACTTATTATGAAATACAATACACTTGATTTCAGCCCATTGTATTTCGATATTCAAACTTATTTTACATTGAAATGACACATTTCCGGACATGGGTTCCTCATCAAAACTTTATATACTAAGTACTCTCTACAATCCTATAAGTCTTAAACACCCTGTTGTAATTCGTACCATCGGCCGCGGTGGACTAGTGGTTATGCTCCTTGCCTCTGGTCCCGAGGGTCGCGGGTTCAAACCCGGCCGGGGTCGATGGATTTTTTTAGGATGGAAAAATCCAAGGAGCAAGTCCTCCGGGGGGACTTTAAGCCGTGGGTCCGAGTCTGAAGATTTTTCAGGCTCGTAAAAAATACTTAAGCCTGAATGAAAAGGCCTCTAAGCAAAATTTACCGAATTTTCCCGTCCTAGTACTACCTTGGTTTCCTAGATGTCAGTATGAGGCGGAACGCTGAAAACGGGCTACTCAAAAATGACATCTGTACGAAAACAAGTGTAACTAAATTAGTGTGGTTCAAATTCTTCCCTGAAAGGGGAGAGCGCCTAAAATCTCTGTAAAGGGAATGCATGGGCTTACAGTACAGTACAGATAATTCGTACCCATTCATATATCATTCGTTGAGACTTGAAAGGAAGATTAAATTCCTCATGTCGGGTTACTTGCCAGACGATGAGTAGTCCAGTGGTAGGGCTGCTACTTTTATTTCCTGGACAAGGTTGAAAGCAGCATTTCCTCTATTTTAAGTAATACCGCTGTGATCGGTCCCTACAGCCTCGTTTGTTGTTAAAAACAGGTGCACCACCTGAAAGTGAAATCGGGATTTAGGTAGGAGAGATTTTAGTTGGAATGCACTTCACTACCTTTTTACATGAGCCGAACTGCTGGATATACTCTACTTGTCCATCAGAGGAATGAAGACATTTTAAAGGAACTCCATGTGCATCCTTTTCCGGGATGAGACACTCTCCAGACGGATTAAGATTACATTATATGTAGCAGTAATCCGTAGCATGCTAATGTACGGCTGTGAAGCACTGAGTATTCTTGCCAAAAAACCCAAAATGAAAATTCAAGTTATTCAGAACCGTTGTCTCAAAATTATTTTCTCGGCACCTATGTACACAAGAATATCAGAGATACTTGATGCAGCACAATTGCCCTACGGCACCTATGTACACAAGAATAACAGAGATACTTGTTGCAACACAATTGCCCTACGGCACCTATGTACACAAGAATAACAGAGATGCCCTACGGCACCTATGTACACAAGAATAACAGAGATACTTGATGCAGCACAATTGCCCTACGGCACCTATGTACACAAGAATAACAGAGATACTTGATGCAGCACAATTTCCCTACGGCATCTATGTACACAAGAATAACAGAGATACTTGATGCAGCACAATTGCCCTACGGCACCTATGTACACAAGAATAACAGAGATACTTGATGCAGCACAATTGCCCTATCTTGATGCTATTGTCAAGGTACAAGTTTCCAAAATGCATCAAAACATTTTGGAACATGAAAACCCAATAGTACGCACGATAGGACAATTGCCACAGTGGCGTACAGTGCATAAGAACATATTCTCAGAAGAACAACCTCCATAAGGGCTAAACAAGTGGATAACTTAAGTACATGACGCGAAGTAACAACTCAGCGCATGCCAAACATCTTCGTAACCATATCTCATATAACTTCCTGAAAAACACTGTTTAGGTAAGGGTTACGTATAAGAAAACCGCTTAGAGATAGTCACTCGATATTTGGCTGCTGAGGGAGTAAAACCAGATCCCGGAAAGAGCACACTGGACGGCAAAAAAATGCTGTCAGCAAAACGGACGGACGGACCTTTAGATGGAAATATATCCACCTACAGAGACAGACGGCTGCAACATGTATGTCGAATGTTGCCAACTAAGATCCCTAATGCAGTTCTTCGGTATCGCCCACGAGAAGACGACGACCTGCAGTCCACAAAAACGACTTTTAGACCCTGCCTAGTTAATATATATATATATATATATATATATATATATATATATATATAGGGTGATTCACAATAAGTATTACAGATTTCTAGGGGTTGTAGAGGGGACTTAGTAGATAAAGTTTTGATAACGAACCCATGTTCGGAAACGTACCATTTTGATGTAAAATAAGTTTGAAGATCGAAACACAATGAGCTGATATCGCGTGTCTTGTGTTTCAGAATAAGTATTACAGACTTTTAGGGGTTGTATTACAAGTGTGGTTCCACGTGGCGACCCTGTTGTTCGATACATAAAGTATACCTGCGACGCATGTTTTCATACACACGCCCCACTAGACCTGGTGTGTGCTCAATAATTTTTGCTGCCGCCAGAATTCGTGCAAGATCTTCCTCCAACTCGACAGTAGTACAGCGCCTAGAAGTCTGTAATACTTATTTCGAAACACAAGACGCATGATATCAACCCATTGTGTTTCTATCTTCAAACTTATTTTACATCAAAATGGTACGTTTCCGGACATGGGTTCCTTATCAGAACTTTATCTACTAAGTGCCCTCTACAACCTCTAGACGTCTGTAATACAGATTGTGGATCACCCTGTTTACATTGAGTTTCATTCGACCTGCGGCCGATAACGCGAAAAATGAGTGCAAGCATTGAGGCATCAATTCGCGCTTCCCATTCAGTGTCCATGCTAGTGGCAGCAAGTCGAGTGAAACTCATTGTATATATCCATCCATCCATCCACAATTCTGCCCGAGGGCAGGTCTTTCACTGCAATCATAGCATTTTCATGCTATGCTTTGCAGCTTTACTAGGGAATTATAGGTATATCCTTTTATTATTGTAACTACTTTTTATATTGTCGGCCGCGGTGGACTAGTGGTTATGCTCCTTATCTCTGGTTCCGAGTATCGCTGGTTCAAACCCGGCCAAGGTTCAATGGACTTTTTTAGGATGGAAAAATCCAAGGAGCAAGTCCTCCGGGAGGGACTTTAAGCCATGGGTCCCTAGTCTGAAGATTTTCAGGCCCGTAAAAGATCCTTAGGCCTGAATGAAAAGGCCTCAAAGCAAAATTTATCGAATTTTGCCGTCCTAGTACTACCTTGGTTTCCTAGATATCAGTATGAGGCGGAACGCTGACATCGGACCACTCAAATGACATCTATACGAAAACAAGTGTAACTAAATTAGTATGGTTCAAATTCTTCCCTGTAGGGGGAGAGCGCCTAAATCTCTGTTAAGGGAAACATGGGCTTACAAGAAAATTACTTTTTATTAATATGATTAATCTTTTCATCGAGATTTTAACTTCCTTTTCTCTTCCGATTCCGATTGAGGGTCTTTCCACTTTTCAGCGGTTGCCCTTTTACCAGCCGGCTGCTGGCCCTTGACATCCACATATGTCAATCACAGAGGTAGATGATCAACAGCCAGTGTAGGGGTGACATGTGGTTAGCATGTCGAATCCCCCAGCCGTTATAGCTGGTTCCTCAACCTGGAGCCGCTACTTATTGTAGCTACCCAATTGCCTCACGATGCTGGGTGGGCACCGGTCCCATACTGGCCGAAATACCATGAGAAAATTTCTTCCCCCATGGAGACTCGAACCAGCGCAAGTCCCGTAGCTCTGCGCTAAGGCTTCCTACCTTAACCGCTCGGCTACGGCGCGGGACCTTTTCTCTTCCCTGTTTTAAATACATGTTCCCATTTTCAGTTAAATTTCCAATTCCAGTTCATTTTTATAATGATATGTTACAAAAATGTCGATACTGTAATGTTTTTATTGTCTTCAGAGAGTAGTTGAGTTTGCAGATACTGTATTTCGTTCTGTACAAACGCCCATTGATTAGTAATTTGTATGTTCCTGTGGGAGATATCTTTTATTGACAGATCAGCGTGGAGCCACAGATTGAAATAAATTGAATTCTGCGCGTCAATCCAATTTCATTAACACTTTTTGTGATTCCTGAATCTCATCGCTTGATCGTTACGATTTCTTCCCGCCTTTGCCTTTCGAATTAAAGGCTTCATTTTATATGAAATAAAGTTACTTGTTAGTTCTTCAATTATTCTTGTATTGGGTGTGACAAAAACAGTGGAGAAAACTGCAGGTATGGATTATTTCATGTATATATTGTGTGTGTATGTGTGAAAAAAATATAAACATTGGTCAATAAATTCTTGATTTATAAACGATTAAGATTACAGAGTAGAATAGACAAAGTTAAAAGAAAATATTTATTTCAAAAATTTCTTCTTTACTTCACGGGCTAGGCAAATTACCTGTTTCGCCTCACTGTTTTTCTATCTTCTCACTGGCCTTCCTACATTCCTTGATCATCTTGGTTTGTAATTAAATGGTGAATTTGATAATCTTATTACATTAATTCTTTCTACACGTTTAAAGCATTTATCTCTATATTCATTGATTTTTAATTCAGTGGAGATATATATATATATATATATATATATATATATATATATAACTATGTTCTTATATCTTCATCCTATATTTACTCACTGGCACTATCGAACCCGTAGGTTCATGACCGCGCGGACATATGCTCTCCATACATTCCTATCCTGAGCTAATGCTTTCCAATCATTCCCTGTATAATCTACTTCCCTCAAGTCATAGTTAATGTTATTCTCCCACCTCATTCTTGGTCTACCAACTGGGCGTTTTCCCTCTGGCTTTCCTACAAGAAGCTTCCATGCAAGTCTTTCATTCCCCATACGTGCAACATGTCCTGCCCATCCCAGTCTATGAGACTTAGCTGTTCTTATTATAACTGGCTTCCTATAAAGACCATGTAGTTCATTGTTATGTAGTCTCCTCCATTCATCTGTCTGTTCACCTCTCTTTGGTCCAAAAAATTTTCCTAAGTACTTTATTCTAAAATACTTGTAATCTCCTCTCCTCCCTTAAAGTAAGAGTCCATGTTTCGCACCCAATTAATATTACTGGTGGAATAACAATTTTAACGTTTTTTGAAAGGAGTTGGGACATCAAGAGTCTCTGCAATGCACAATACCACGCATTTCCAGAATTGAGCCTATGTTTAATTTCTTTGTGCATCTCATTCCTATTTGTGATTATTGTTCCTAGGTATTTGAATTCAGCCACTTCCTCAAAATTTCACTCATCTGTCATTAGCCGTCCATTTCTTCATCCTATATCCGATCCAATCTTGAGCATTATTTTGTTCTTCTAAGGAAGTTTACTTCTAAGCTTTGTATTCTAGTGTAACATTATTTAAGGGGACCGACTAGTGGATTTGAAATTTCTTTTAGTTTTCATCTGGTTGTTTTGAAATGTTTATCACATTCATTATGTGCTTATAGAAGCGTTTCTGTGAAGTAGAATAGTTTCAGAATTATTATTTTTAAAAACTATTTTTTAAAATATTTTTTAAAAATGCTCCTTTCTTTGCATTTTTAAATATTCTCTGTTGAAATTTGAGATTCAGACTCTTTATGATTCCATTAAACAAATTTACTATGCAAAAAATATTCATAAAGGGAGGATACTGCTTATTTTTAATTTTTTGAAATAAAATTATCATAAGTAATGCCACCAGTGATTTCCAAATTATCGATAAATTCACGACTCACGAAGTGAGGAGTGAATTTATCTAGAGAATTTGGAAATCAAGAGTGGCATTTGTTAGGACTATTTAACGAATGAAATTAAGCTGTTTACTCACAAATCATTGTTTAACTATAGTTATTTTAAAATATTTATATATTTAATGTAAACGGCGATGTTTGAAAACAAATCAGAAATGTGAGGTTATGTTCATTGACTGCTGCTTGATCATATTATTTATTGCCAAATAAGATCGCAATATTGTAAGAGTGCACCCAAGTGGAGAAATAATGAAACATATCAAACTATATATTATAATCAACATTACGGATTATTCATTTATTTTTTTAGTAAACAACTCAATAAAATTAAGGAATCTTTTTCATTATTTGCTATATTCAATGTATTTGTTGGAGAAAAAGAATGCTTTGACCTGTTTCAGAACATTAAAAAGGAGGAGCTTTCTTTATCACAAAAGCAGGAGCTGATAAAGATAAATCGATAAAGAGCGAGGTGAAACACGACTGTCATTGGTTGTAAAACAACATTCATTGAAACGTAATTGGTCATTGACTAGCATTTGTGGCATGAGTTAAATAGTCACTCTAATTATTTTTTCCATCTAAATTTAAAAGAACACATGTGTCTTGGACTAATAACTGCACAGAAAATTTGAATTAACATTTACTGGAGAGTCTAGCCACAAAATTTCACTTTGATACCAAACAAATTCCATCGTAAGGAGCATTTTAAGTTTTGGAAAATGTCAAAGAATGGAAACAGGAAAAAAAAGAGCATATTAAATGTTAAGTAGTAGTGCGTGCAAGGATATTTAAACTCTTACGTCACGGAGTCAATTTTGCTCCTAAAATAAAAAATGTTTACATGAAAATGATCCAATTAATCAGTCATTAAAAACCAAATAAACAAAAAAAACATTTTTTGTCATTTCATTTTCACTTGTCGGTCCTCTTAATCTATCGCATATGCGTAAGCGTTTATCCTTTTTCTGCGCATGTCGTCAATTAGATCCGTCCAGCAGAATACCGTGAGGGAGATGAGTTTGGATAGTTTAAGATGGTCAGTTTACCAGTCCTTCCAGAATATTGCCGCTGCTAGTTACCAGTTATTATCTACACATATAGCAGATATCTAATTGAAAATGGAATATCCAAATTATACGGGGCAAATTGACTCTCTTGAAACCCTAAGGCCACATCAATGGGCCGAAGATCTGCTCACTACCCGCTCACGCGGGTCGCAGGGCCGTTCACCTTTGACTTTGACTTGTTTACCAGGCCAGAAGCAAAATAGTGGATCGGGGATTTATTTCGGAGTTTCGTTCTCCTAGACTGATTGCTAACCAAGCTTTGGAGTCCCATCTACCCCTTGTCTATCAGGTGTCCTCATTCAGCTTCTTTACCGTTGAGAATAATTTTCTTCTTCCGCTTCTGAAGCCGTTGGGAGTTCCCACATTGGAGCTAGTTCGCTTTCCTTCTCCTCTTACTAGATAGCAAGCTAGGTAAAAGCCAGATTTCCCTATCTAGTCGTCTGGGTCGTTAGGTACTGAGCCCCTCCACCACGACAAGATCTAGCCTGGGGGGGGGTCTTTCATAAATTTAGTAAAATTTATAGCCATCTCGGTGGAAACATGGCTAGACCGCGCGGCTGCTCCGACTAGGATATCAGGTTCGAATCCTCATGTTTCTGGATAGGTATTTGTAGTGGGCCATACAATGACTTTTCGGGGTTTTCTCAGGGTTCTCTCGTTTCCAAAATTTCATCCCACAAGCACTATCCTACTCCTCTTCCCTCCCTATCATACTGTACCGAAATGGACATTTCGATACAGGAATTACGTCTTACTGCGCACACTATACGTCATCGCGTCTCCATCTCGAGTGTCATCTTTATGAACAGTACCAAATGCTTTCCTATCTATCCTTTCCTTTCCTAGTGCGCACCCTGTGCTATTGCGCATTCCCCCTCTCCCTGTGAACTCTCATAAATAGCTGTGTTTTGTAACATCGAAGGATCATCTACTTAGTCACCGATGGAGTCTGGTCAGAACAGCTCAGGAGAGCTGGTTTAGTTTGTTTAGTCCAGTAAGCCAGGGTGGGGACGCTAGGACAGTATTTCCCCCAACCCGAGGCTGGACTAGAGTGAGTGATAATGTATGTATGTATGTTAATTTATATCATATTTTCTTTTTGTATAGATGATCTACTATGATTTCTTTTCTTTGTAAATTTAATATTTATTTATTTATCTTTATATTATTTCTGACTACATTTTGAGTCGCATTAAAAGCTTTAGTTGTGCTTTTTTTACTTATGCCTATTCATTCAGTAGTTAGCATTAGTCAGATGTCTAAGTCAAATTCCAAAAGCTTACTCAAGCGTGTGTTAATTCCTTTATCCCAAAGCTTCCACGATTGCATTTTATAACTCAGAAAACATTGCATATTGAGAGAATTTTGTAAAGAAAGCTGAATTCCTCTTTGCCTCTATGGGCTCGGGCAAAGGTGTCACAAATTTGAACAATCTATGCTTTCCAATCAAAATAGTTATGAACAATAACGGTTTGATCCTAGCACCTATACGGTGCAATTTTTGATAGCATTGAGGGTGGTTACGCCGGTGCAATACCATTTCATCTTCATTCATTCACATTTCACCTCATTTCATCATCATCATCAAGGGTTGGACCTTAAGGTCTGTTCTGATCTCATGTTAGAATTGGTCAGTCCATCTTTTAATGGGTCTTCATAAATTTCTTCATCTTAGTGGTTTGTACTAAATAGTCTGTTTCAACCTCATTTCATGTTACGCAAAAAAAAATAATTAAATTTTACAAACTACAGGTGTTAAAATATTGGTGCTAAATGTGGACACACTTCAGGTACTTCCTAATCACTCTGTAATTGTGAACTTAGGCAGAATAGTGCGAAAGGGAGGGCTGTAGCTCCTGATCGAGGGTATGTACCCAGTGTGTGTCAATCCAGGAACACCATAACAGGGTACATATCACCGTACAGTAGATTTCATCTCGTTCATTCTATAAAGTAAAGATGGATAAAAATGCAATGAACCAAAAATAAGGTTGCCATGTTAGGGTCTTAAAAACCCGAACTCGTCTTAATTAATGTAATCTAAACTATTGAAGTTTTAATTTAATTGTTTTTATTACTATTAAGGGTATTCCACACTAGAATGGTCATCATCATTGTCATCATCAACAATCACGGATTAAGCCCATGTGATTTGTTCCGGTCCCATAAATTCTCATTCAAAAGGTTGAATCCATCTCTTTTTCTGTCTACCAACATTCCTGTCTTCTTTTGGGTTGTAATTAAGTATAATTTTTGGAAAGCTACCATCTTTCATTCCTTGAACATGCACTTTCCAGTTTTCTGGATTATTTTATTTTATTTAAAAATTTAAAAAAATTAGCTCATTTCTAATATCTTCACTTCTTCTTTTATCTAGAAGTTTGCAACCAGTCACACTTCTATGTTCTTCTCTTCTCTTTTAGTTAAAACCCAAAATTCACTACCATACAATAGTAAGGGGACTGCCACTGCTTTATAAAATTTTAGTTTTGTTTCCTTTCTTGTGTTTTTAAATATTCTTTAATTGTGTCACATAGGCCTATATAATTGAATTTATTAAGTTTGTTAACAAATCTTTATTTTTAAAATAGAAGATTTCATAACCCAGGTATTTAAAATGGTTCACTTGTTCAATGGGTTTCCCCTCCAGAATTATTTTAGCTCTTACAGTATCTGATCTCTTAAAAGGTATGATTTTCCTTTTATTTATTGATATTTTGAAATTATAATTGTGTATAATGTTACACTACAATGGTTCTCCTTGATATTATGTGACAAATATGTCAAATGTTACTATGCAATAGTTTCATTCTAATTTAATTTTGGTGCATTCCTGCTTTTTAATTTCAATTTTTTTTATCAAGACTCCATAGAAATAAGTTTTAGCGTTTATATTAATGTGATATGTTCCACGCAATACGATTGACTTGGTAGTCAGTTCCAGTATTTCCCGATTCAGAAGATTTAACGTATGGTACAGAAGAACACAATTTGTATCCGGCCACACAATTTGCAGCTGTAGCTCGTGTGAAAAAGATTAGGGGAAGCGCAGTGACCTGGTTTTTGGGAATAATTGGAAAGCGTAAAGGGAAAACGTGAATTAATTATACGTACGGTGGCATCTTTCGCCTCAACGACGTTCAAACATTCCCCAGGCAATGATTGATTTCAACCTGCATGTGGCTCCCCAATTACAGCCTCAATAAACTCACATACCCCAGGTTTTAGAGGTGGCACTTTACAGTTTGAATCGCTGTGAAAACAGACCATTCCAACTTGAAATTTCCATTTGAAAACTTTGTATGTTGGAATGTCAACGTTACAAGATTATCATTCTGTAGCCGAATAGTTGAAAATGCGAGTATATCACAGTTTGGAATGTACAACCAGTTTTCACTGCCATCTGAAGTGTAATCATTCAAACATAGATATACTTTTAAAAAAGTAGAAAAAATGCATTTAAATTCATAAGAAAATTAACGGAACCATTAAACGCCACTTTGGAAAACATGAATTATTTTACAAAATTAGGAAATTCACAGTATCACAACAAAAGTAGCCTTAAAATTTGGTAGTGAAATGTGTATACTGATAGTAAGGGATACACAAAGATTGGAAGCAGCACAAATGGAATTTATCATAAGTAATGCCACAAGTGATTTCCAATTTATCTAGAGAATTTGGAAATCAAGAGTGGCATTTGTTAGGACTATTTAACGAATAAAATTAAGCGGTTTACTCACAAATCAATGTTTAACTATAGTTATTTTAAAATATTTATGTATTTAATGTAAACGGCGATATTTGAAAACAAATCAGAAATGTGAGGTTATGTTCATTCACTGCAACTAGATCATATTATTTATTGCCAAATAAGATCGCAATTTGTAAGAATGTATCCAAGTGGAGAAATAATGAAACACATCAAACTATGTATCATAATCAACATTACGGGTTATTCATTAATTTTTTTAGTAAACAACTCAGTAAAATCAAGGAATCTTTTCATTATTTGCTACATTCAATGTATTTGTTGGAGAAAAATAATGCTCTGCCCTGTTCAGAACATTAAAAAGGAGGAGCTTTCATTATCACAAAAGCTGGAGCTGATAAAGAGAAATCGATAAAGAGCGAGGTGAAACACGACTGTCATTGGTTGTAAAACAAAATTCATTGAAACGTGATTGGTCATTGCCTAGCATTTGTGGCATGAGTTAAATAGTCATAAGTAAAGCCATGAGTGTTTTCCAATTTAACTAGATGATTTGGAAGTCAAGAGTGGCATTTGTTAGGACTAATTAATGAATAAAATTAAGCTGTTTACTCAAAACTCATTCTTTAACATAACAATTTTAAAATATTTATATATTTAATGTAAACGGCGATGTTTGAAAACAAATGAGACATATTTTGTCATATTTCATTTGTTTATTACTGCAACTTGATCATATTAGTTATTGCCAAATAGGATCGCAATATTGTAAGAATCCACCCTAGTGTAGAAAAATAATACACATCAAACTGTATATTATAACCAATATTATAGGTTATTAATTATTTTTTTCGGAAACAACTCAGTAAAATCAATATTTAAAAACACAATTATTGAACACTCAATTTATCAATTGTGTAGGTCGAAGGAATCTGTTCATTATTTCCTAAATCCAACGTATTTTTTATAGAGTCAGTCACTGCAAAATAATGCTCTGCCTTATTCAGAATAATAAAAAGGAGGAGCTTTCTTTATTTTGGTGATCAAAATTCGATAATTATCGAGGTGAAACACGACTGCCATTGGTTGTAAAACAAAACACAATTCATTGGTCATTGACTCCCATTTGGGCCATGAGTTAAGTCATATATAATGGAAGTAACATGTATGGATCGTTTAAGAATTGAATCTATAAGGCAAAAATTTAATGCAGTAAATATAACACAGGGAATTAAAGAATATCAACAAAATTGGCTACAGCATGTAAGAAGAATGACTAAGGACAGAATCCCTTGGCAGGCATCCTACAAATAGAGGAGTAAACGAGACATTGGACAACGACTGACAAGATGGAGACTGCAAGCTCATCTGGAGGAAACAGGAACACGCTAATAAAAAGCCTAAACCTTAACTGTTCAAGGTGATTATGATGATGTTCAGAAATATAAAAACACACACACACACAAATGAAACTAGGTATATGACATCCAAATAAAATTACGAAGTTAATATCCAAAAAACGGCAAAATCTGATCATTAGAAGAGGGTGTTTACCTGAAACCGACATTTAAAAATCGATTCAGAGGCCCCTATTGTTTTTATAACCTAACGGCATGAAACATTTGAATAAGAAATGAAGATCAATACTGATAAAACGCATATTAAAACTCCGTTTAGATACAAAATCACAAAGTAAAATATTCAAATAAATACCTGGCAGGTGCCGTTATCCTCAACTAGATTAACTAAAAAACTTTTAAAAACTGTAGGCTTTTCGGAAACCGGCCTCCATCTTCAGCAAAAGGATATGTTCTACTAACTTGCTTTTTTCCTTCTCTTTTGACATCAGCGGCCTTCCAGCGTTTTGGGCAGCTATTGACGAAGCTGGAAGGCCGCTGATGTCAAAATTGACGTAAAACAACAATAGTTATTAGCACATATCCTTCTGCTGATGATATAAGCCAGTTTTCGAAAGGCCTACAGTCCTTAAGATTAAAAAAATACCCTAGTTGAGGACTAAGGCACCTGCTAGGTATTTATTTTAATATTTTACTTTGTAACATATCCATGGTATCTTTGTCTTGTCGAGGTGGAGCGGCTTGCGTGTTTAAATTACCTCGAGAGTTTTGCTGGCAGTAGCATTGCTGCCGAAAGTTGTTACTCATGCCGGACAAGTCGAATCCGATAAGCCAGAAGAAAAAAGTACCTTGGTCGAAAGAGTGACGGTCTTTTACCATAAAATACAGCCGTTAAGAAACGCGATCATAGTGTAAAATTTTCATCATCAGCATCATCATCATCATAGTCCATTCACGAATTTAGGTCATTTGTTGATCTGTGTCGGGTTCAATAGAAAAACCATCCAAAAGTCTTTTGACTGGACGTCCTGGCCTTCTTCTTCCTGCAGGTTGATAGCTTAACATTTGTTTGGGTACCCTGTGATCTTCCATTCGATGAACATGTTGCTTCCATATTTACTTATAATCATAAATGTTGTTTTCTAAAGATCCCATGTGTAATTCTTCTAAGATGTCTTCATTTTTTATGATCTAGCAATTTGTATCCTGCAGACCTCCGAAGGGGTAAAATTTTCCGGAAGTAAATAGTTCCCCATTCCGTTCTCCGGTCGGGGACTACTTCAGGGAAACCATGTCAAAGGCTCAAACACAGGTACGTGCTCCTAAGTAGATTATACAGGGGATGATTGGAAAACATTAGCTCAGGATAGAGATGTATAGAGAGCTTATGTCCGCACGGTCATGAACATTTGGGTTCGATAGAGCCAGTAAGTTAGTTAACGTAAGATCGAATTCATCAATCAGCAAATTACAGCATAAATTCGATCTGATGAGAAATTTGTTGAGTTTACGAAGCTCCCGCGTTGGTGACCTTATATTAGCATCACCATCGCTCCAAGGATAAGGCAATTGCCCGTTCCGACTTCATAATGCATCGGTCCGTTTTCCAGGTCTTCCCACATCACGTCTTCTTCTTGTTTGATAATTTCTTGCTAACAATGGGTATCTCTACTTACTCATTCCATTCATGTGATCAATCCAATTTTGTCTATATACAATTGGTGACTTTATCCAATAAAGACTGCATTTTTAATTCTTCTCTTATACCCATATTTCTAATTCTATCAAGTTTTATACATTCTTTAACTTCTCTGAGGAACCTTATCTCCGTCGTCTGTATTCTATCTTTCTGTTTTTTTCGTTTTAGCCCAAGTTTCAAAGCCATACAATATTATGAGAATTGCCATAATTTTATATTAATAAAATATGAGAATAAAAATACAAAATATTCACCTTGTAGGTCCGTCTCCTCAACTTAAGATGTTTTAACACACTGTAGGCCTTTCGGGACTAGTTCCATCATCAGCAGAACGAATTAGGTCTATATTTGTTGACCCGTGTTGAAGCACTGACTTAGTTGTGATTATTTTGTATAGAGTCGGTGCTTCAACAAGGGTCTTCAACTAAGCCAGTGCTTCAATAAGGGTCAACATATACATACTTAATTCGTTCTGCTGATGATGGAACTAGTCCCGAAAGACCTACAGAGTGTTAAAACATCTTAAGTTGAGGAGACGGACCTTCAAGTTGACTATTTTATAGTTTTTATTCGTATATTCTATTATTGTGACTTCATACCTCAACGAAAACTTGCCATGAAAAATAACTTTATACCTTTTTATTTTTTTTATTTTTAATTTTATTTTTGAAAATTCTCTGTACTGTTCCACATACCGTCTGAAATGTATTTATTTTGAAATCATTATCTTTTTCCTTATTGAAGCTAATATCGCAGTCCAGATATTTGAAACTAGAAACCTGTTCTATACTTGAATTTAATTCATATCAATGCAATTGATGATAAACGAAGCCGGTTATTTTTAGAGGCATTTTACTTGAATTTTCTGGTATTGTTTTACAGTTGAAACTATGAAAAGCCTCTATCAGGAAATTCAACCCGAGTGGAAATAAAACCTCTGCCAGAGAGGCAACAGTATTAACTAGGTAACAGCGGTTATTTGATGATTTTCAGCGAATTACAAAATAATGTAGCTATTGAGATTTTTCTCATAAAAATATTTTTGAAAAAGTTTTACAAATCTCTATCGATCCTACTTAGTAGACAATCATGAAAAAAAAAATAATAATGAATTGTTAATGTTCTAGCGACAGCAATTTTTGTTCTTCGGAACAAAACTAGGTACAACTACCTAATTGGCATTATGGTTTATTATCGCGCAGACATATGCTCTCCATACATCTCTATCCTGAGCTATTATTTTCCAATCATTCTCTGTATAATTTCTTCTTCGTCTTCTTCTTCCTTCCAGGTATTAGGCCAAGGCCTGTTACAATCCCATAGAAAATTTTCCTTCCAGCGTTTCATAGGACGACCCAGATCTTCGTCATCTTGGTATTTAATTATAAACTGCTTTGGGGATCCGATTTAAACTCATTCTTTCAAGATGGTGTTTCCAATATAGTTGGTATTGTTTGATATATTCCAATTGGCGTAGTCTTCCATTCTTTTAAGATATTGGTGTTCCTTTTCCGATCCCATCTGGTGTAACCCGCTGTTCTGCGCATGAATCTCATTTCACAATCCGTTATTCTGCTTTCATGTTGTCTTATTAGTGTCCATGCTTCACTACCATAGGTCAACACTGGTCTAGCCAAAGTGTTATATAAACGTAATCCCTGTATAATTTACATCCCTAAAATCATGGCTAATGTTACTTCTCCGCCTCTTTCTTGTCCTACCTACCAGGAACTTTCCTTCTTGCCTCTTTCCTTTTCCTACAAGAAGTTTGCATGCCCCTCTTGCATTCCCTATTTGTACTACATGTTCTGCCAATCGCAGTCTAGGAGACGTGACTGTTATTCTTACATCTGACTTCTCGTAAAAATCTTGATGCCCACTGTTATTTACTCTTTATTCAACGACACACGTGACTACGTTCAGGCAATGCTTGTTTTGAAACGACTGTAGCACGGAAACGGTAAGTTTCCGGACATGGTTTCCAATTAAAAACATTGTCAACTCAGTCCTGTCTACAAGTCCTAGAAGTTTGTAAGGTGAATATTAGAATATTCTGCATAGAATCCTCGGGATTAGAGGCAAGGAAATTGGTCTGTCTCCCGCTGCGTGACAAGGCAGCACTCTACCTCGAGACCACAGCGGTGGACATTGAAAAAAAGTATATAATAAAGAATTGAATAGAAAGAGACAGTGATTTAAAAAAACAAAGTAGTGTATAAATTAATGTGTAAAGATTGCAAGAAATTCCAAATAGGGGTAACAGAAGAAGAAGAAGAAGAAGTTTTAACATCAAATTTAAAGAACATTTTACTTGATCCAAACAATTTCCTATGAACTTTATTCTCAAATACCGGTACTAAAACTATTTTCTCCTCCTTTAGAATAAGAGTCCATGTTTCACATCCGTGTAATTAAACTGGGAGAATAATAGTTTTATATATATTTTTTGGTTTAACTTTTTTTTTTAAGAAGTTTGGATGAAAAAGAGTCTCTTTAGTGCGTAATGACATATGTTGTCGAAATCGGTATATAGAAATAAATTAAGAAAAGTAAGACAGAGTTTGTTGTAATACTGGCCGATAGCGAGGAGATACTAAAGACCAACACGCACACACTATTGAATAACACTAAGAAATTAGGACTGGAAGTAAATATCAGTAAAACTAAATATATGGTCACACGTAGAAATTCAGTATATAATGGAAATGGACAGCTAATGACAAATGAGGGAAATTTTGAGGAAGTGGCTGAATTCAAATACCTAGGAACAATAATCACAAATAGGAATGAGATGCACAAAGAAATTAAACATAGGCTCAATTCTGGAAATGCATGCTATTATGCATTGCAGAGACTTTTGATGTCCCAACTCCTTTTAAAAAACGTTAAGCTGAAAATATATAAAACTATTATTCTACCAGTTATATTATATGGGTGCGAAACATGGACTCTTACTTTAAGGGAGGAAAGGAGATTACAAGTATTTGAGAATAAAGTTCTTAGGAAAATTTTTGGACCAAAGAGAGATGAACAGACAGGTGAATGGAGGAAAGGAGATTACAAGTATTTGAGAATAAAGTTCTTAGGAAAATTTTTGGACCAAAGAGAGATGAACAGACAGGTGAATGGAGAAGACTACATAACAATGAACTACATGGTCTTTATAGGAAGCCAGATATAATAAGAACAGTTAAGTCTCGTAGACTGCGATGGGCAGGACATGTTGCGCGTATGGGGAATGAAAGACGTGCATGGAAACTTCTTGTAGGAAAGCCAGAAGGAAAACGCCCAGTTGGTAGACCAAGAATGAGGTGGGAGAACAACATTAACTATGATTTGAGGGAAGTAGATTATACAGGGAATGATTGGAAAGCATTAGATCAGGATAGGGATGTATGGAGAGCTTATGTCCGCGCGGCCATGAACCTACGGGTTCGATAGTGCCAGTGAGTAAGTAAGTAAGTAAGACAGAGTTTGTTATCCAGCAAAATGGGATCATTAGGAATGAGGGATTCACCTGAAGAGAAAATTTAAAAACCCTCTATCGATAGCAATTTTCGATTTTTCTCATGAAACTCTGCTAGCCTATCTACCAATAAAATAAAACGAGAAATGTGTTTTGTTTCTTTCATAAAACGAAATTCGACTATTAGGAGTTGGAGGTTTATCTGAAAGCCTTAATATAAAAATAGATTTGGAGGTCAACTTGTTATTTTGTTAGTTTTTTCTCAACGAAACTTCATGTAACATTTGAATAAATAAAGTAAGAACAAGTTCGATAATCAGTAACATCGAAATTTAAATTTGACTTTCCGAAGGATTCGCTTAGTTTGTGTTTGAAGATGGACACGAAAAATATGAAAACGGTATTAACCCTTCAGTTGGTTTAATTAATTTAATATTTTAAATAAATCAGAAGAAAACGAACAAAAAGAATCCACTTAAATGTGTGTCTAATTATACAATATACATAATAATAACAGTTTCACAATATTCCGTTTTCACTGCGGTCCGCCACATTCAAATAATTAACAGAGGAAATTTATGGTATCTCGAACCTTGCTGTCAAAAATCTACCCATCAAACCCTTACTCCTTTTACTCCAAATCTTTAAATACTGTATTAAGCTACAGTATTTTCCTAACGTATGGAAACTTGCCAAAGTCATAACCCTCTCAAAACCCGGCAAGAATCCATCAGACCCAGACAATTTGCGACCAATTAGTCTGCTGCCTGTACTGGGCAAAATTTTGGAGAAAATAATTTTGGTAAGACTCAAAATTGAAGTTACAGACAAAGCTCTTTTACCAAACCACCAATTTGGATTTCGAAATTTACATAGCACTCCGCTCCAGCTAGCAAGACTGGTTGATCATATTGTCACGGGCTATAACAGGAAACGTAGTACCATCGCTGTATTCCTGGACATTGAGAAGGCATTTGATACGACCTGGATAAATGGGCTTATCTATAAACTTTTCAAATTTCGGCACCACTTATTAAATTAATTGCAAAATACCTCACTGGCAGAAAATTCTATGTTTCGATCAGTGGGTATAAATCGGACTGCAAGGCAATCTTGGCGGGAGTTCCCCAAGGTGCTGTCCTTTCACCCCTGTATACGTTATACGTATCAGACCTTTCTACTATCCCCTACATCCATACCGCATCATTCGCCGATGATACCTGTTTCTTTTACCAGACTACCTTCAAATCTCTTCCTAATCGAATCCATGTATTCCAAACCGCTCTCAACCGTATCTATATTTGGTTCCAGTTATGGAACATAAAGATAAACACGACAAAAATCCAGGCGATACTTTTCACTAAATCAACCAGACGGTCACCCATCCAACTAACCTTGGGAACTCAAAATCTTCGCCTAGAACCTTCAGTGAAGTATCTTGGGATCCATCTGGACCCCAAGCTTACGTTCAAAATTCATATTCGACATCTACAACATAAAGCAAATGCAGCAATTGCAATTTTATACCCATTTTTCAGGTCGAATACATTGTCACGTAACATCAAGCTTTTACTGTATAAAAGCGTGATCCGCAGCATGCTACTGTACGGATGTGAGACCTGGAGCATCCTCGCAAAACAGCATAAACGAAGAATACAAATTATACAGAATAAGTATTTGAAAATAATTTTTCAAGCACCGCGTTTCACAAGAATGACAGACCTACACAACGTAGCGCAACTTCCCCATATTGATGCCATGATAACTGAAAATGTAAGCAAGATGCACAAATTTACATCTTTGCATACAAATTTTATGGTACGCAGTATTGGACGCTTGCCCCAGTGGCGTGCTGTACATAGAAACATATTCATCCGATTTACTCCTCATTAAATCCAGCCAGAGATTTGGCAATGTGCTCTCAGCTGGAGTAGCGTGGCTCATTCCACAATGCTGGATTTCCGACTCTCGGCTTGAAAGCAATGTGGTTTCTGATGTCCTGCTTCAGGTCATCACATCCCTATCTCTGTCCAAATTTCATCACCATTTGCACACAAACGCTAGCGCCGCCAAATAGGCTCGGGTTAAGTGAACTACAACCCCGTAATGATAGCCACTATTAACTTAGCTGCCAAAGAGCCCTAGTGGGTTCTAACATACGCAGCACACTGGGTGAAGCTAGACTTCGCCTTATCCAGTCCAGTCCAGTGTTTTGCCAATTTAAGGGTTGACGTTAGCAACTAAATACAATACAAGCACTTGGTCTAGAGAACCAAGGGTCCCGGGTTCAAGTCCCGGTCTGAGCGTATAATTTCTCTTCAAATATAAATACAATAGGTTCTAATAATACAGCAGAAACACTAACAATGAATTTCAAATGCCAAAATTGAGAAACTTGAGCTAAAGGAAAAGAAAATTTTAAGGAAAATCATAGGATCAAGATTCCAAGGTAATACAATAATATATATCAATAATGAAACTCTATACAAAAAAATGAAAAAAACTTTGAGATACTATGCGAAAAGGGAGAATATATCTTTACGGTCATCTTCTCAGAATGAACTCCGACAGATTAACCAAACAAATCTTTGATTTTTTTTCCGTAACCGCAAAACATAAACCAACTGGTTTAAAGAAACCGAAAAAGACCTGGTAGAATTAAAGATTACAGAAAATTCACTAATCCACCGAACCAGATAAATGAATTACACTGAGCAACAAAAAGGAAACTTTTTTTATCTCAGAAAGAAAAATATGTGATTCTGATACCATTTTTTCTCCTGAATTCAAATATGATATCAGTTTTTCTCCATCACACAAGTTTTTCGAGAGACAGGAATTTATAATTTCAAACTTTAATATTTTCTACATTCGTAACTACACAATATTCTAACATTCGGACTCACCTAGAAAGTAAGAAATGACGATTTTGTGCTATATTTCCCTCTTGATGGTCCAACAATAACGGGCAGCATATTAGGATTCCATTTGCCTTGATATCTCTTTTCCATAGCTGAAATCCACTGTTGAAAGTGATCCCCGTTTTATTTTACAATGGACAAATGGACGAAAAAAGTTTATTAAAAAAATAATTATTTAAATCCATTAATTGAAATTAAAATAAAAATACTGTGGGTGATGGAGAAATTCCGAATACATATTTGAAAACACGATAAAAAAACTGCATTAAGTACAACTATTGGTACTCATGAGACAAAAATCATGTTTACCAGTGCTATTGATCCAACATACCCTAAAGATGGTGAAAATAATATATATATATATATATATATATATATATATATATATATATATATATATATATCCACCGCTGTGGTCTCGAGGTAGCGTGCTGCCTTGTCACGCAGCGGGCCCGGGTTCGATTCCCGGTCGGAAGAGTTTTTTTTTGGGTGAGGTTTTTATCGGGGTTTTTCCTCACCTGTGAGACAAATGTCAGGAAAACTTTAAGACCAGGAGCGGTCCCCGAAATCATATGGCCATCGCAATCATCATCATTCATATTCATCTTAGATTAATCTTAGAATTAGGTACTCTCGTGGCGACCACTATCATCATCACCCATCATATTATCGGGGCAATGTAACCCCGCCTTCCAGACGCCCCAACTCAGAAGTGGGTTACAAGTACACCATGCCAGGAGAGAACACCAGGAATGTCGAAAGATAACCTGGAACATTTGCAAAAAAAAAATATTTGGTCTTGTAAACCAGAAATAGGGATTATTTTAGGTGATTTTTCAGAGCTGTTTTTGCCTGAACTTTCTGGTATTGCTTTATAATAATAATAATAATAATAATAATAATAATAATAATAATAATAATACTTTATTTATTCTGGCAGAGTTAAGGCCATAAGGTCCTCTCTTCCACTCAACCAGCACAAATACAAATAAATATTCGACAAATATAGATATACACTATACTAATTATAAACAGTTAAAGATACAATAAATGTAGCAATGTAAATGTCATGTACAAACAACATTTTATAGGGTATAACAATAATGATACGATAATAATAATAATAATAATAATAATAATAATAATAATAATAATAATAATAATATAAATATGATACATTATACGGGAAACACCAATTAATATATATATATATATATCTTACACTGGATAATAATGAAGTCGAGTTTAGAGCAAATATAAATTTAGATTTCTTTTAAAAGATGCCAATGTCCGGCAACCCCTTATTTCTTTACGTTTGAGGAAAACCATTTTTAAAAAATCAACCAAGATAGTCTACTCAACTGCTAATCGAAACCTCTGCATGAGGGGGTAAGGATATTACAAGGTCACGTCTGTGATTATTTGATGATATCTTTACATAAAATTGTCTCTTTATTACGGAATACTTTTTACGTGAAGCACTTTTGCGCAGTATGTCTTATTCATGGAGCAGTGTCCAGCGCTCGGTGTTACATTTGAATTTTAAACTCACAGCTTTACTCATCAGCATTCTCTGTTTTACACTCATAAATATTTTATCTCCCTAACTAGGACGAGCAGTTTCAACAAAATCAACGATTCGATATCTTACCGTACATGTAAAAATGAATCCAGTACTCTGTTATCTCAAACGCTTCAGGATTGTTTACGACTACAGACCAACAAGTATTCATAGGGCCTTGTTAATATGTATAAATGCATATATAATTAACTAAATCTGATTACCCCTCCATGGTATCTTTACCTTGTCGTGGTGGAGTGGCTTGCGTGCTTAAATGATCCTGAGAGCTATGCCGGCGGTAGCATTGCTGCCAATAGGGTTACCCTTGCCGGACTGGTCGCAGGTAATAAGCCAGACGAAAAAAGTACCTTGGTCGAAAGAGTGACGATCTTTCACCGTAAAAATACAACCGTCAAGAAATGCGGACATGGGTTCAACTGGGGTAAAATTTTCCGGAGGTCAAGGACTACTTCAGGGAACCCATGCCAAAGAACAGACAGGTGAATGGAGAAGACTACATAACAATGAACTACATCGTCTTTATAGGAAGCCAGATATAGTAAGAACAGTTAAGTCTCGTAGACTGCGATGGGCAGGACATGTTGCACGTATGGGGAATGAAAGACTTGCATGGAAGCTTCTTGTAGGAAAGCCAGAGGGAAAACGCCCAGTTGGTAGACCAAGAATGAGGTGGAAGAATAACTAACTATGATTTGAGGGAAGTAGGTTATACAGGGAATGATTGGAAAGCATTATCTCAGGATAGGGATGTATGGAGAGCTTATGTCCGTGCGGCCATGAACCTACGGGTTCGATAGTGCCAGTGAGTAAGTAAGTAAGTAAATCTGATTACACTGGTCAACATGATTTTTGTCTCATGAGTACCAATAGTTGTACTTAATGCAGTTTTTTATCGTGTTTTCAAATATGTATTCGGAACTTTTCCATCACCCACAGTTTTTTTATTTCAATTTCAATTAATGGATTTAAATATTTCTTTAATAAACGTTTTTTCGTCCATTTGTCCGTTGTAAGATAAAACGTGGAACACATTCATCAGGATATTTCAGCTATAGAAAAGAGATATCAAGGCAAATGAAATCCTAATATGCTGGCAGATTATTGTTGGATCAAGACTGATGCTCCGCAGGCGAAATATAGCAGAAAATAGTCATCATCATCATCATCATCTTCATTCATGGATTAGGTCTGTTGACCCGTTCCGACTTCAGCCCATCTCTTTCTAGGTCTGCCCACATCTCGGGTGCCTTTAGGTTTGTATTTTGTTATTTGTTTTGGATTTTCTTCTGCTGAAGTTTATGAGTAAGTTATTTTTTACTAGTAGAGGTTACCAGCCTCTAGCCAAACCCCTCTTCCTGGAGGGCAGGGAACTGGAATTTCGGAGTGTTCGTCTCCTAGAGAAGTTGCCTTCACTACGGCTTTGGGGACTTCTCTTCTCCCCACGTAACCCTGTGGACGGGGCCCTGCCCAGGTACTACCCACTGGGCGAGTGGGACCTGGAGCTCACAAAAGGGCAGGGGCGCCTACTCCCTGGAGTGGACCTCTATCAAGGGTTCCACTCTGTTACCCTGAGAAAATAGTCATTTCTTAATTTATAGGTGAGTCTGAATGTTCGAATATTGTGTAGTTACGAATGTAGAAAATATTAAAGTGTTTGAAATTATAAATGCCTGTCTCTCGGAAACTTTGCGTGGTGGAGAAAAACCGATATCATATTTGAATTCAGAAAAAAAAAAACTATCAGCATCACATATTTTTCTTTCTGAGATAAAAAAAATGTTTTTTGTTGCTCATTGTTATTAATTCAGTATAAATAATTTAAATCATTGGATAAATCTTCTTACGTTATTCCATGTATAATTTTATTATTCCTATATATTTTAAACTTCCTTTACCAAGTAAATTATAGGTTATTAATATTGTTATTATTATTACTATTATAATTACAGTTTTTATTTATTTTTATTGTCAACTTTATATTGTATAGCCTGCCTATATATATATATATATATATATATATATATATATAAATATATATGAAGTAATTCTGCCCGAGGGTATGTCTTTTACTGCAATCATAGCATTTTCATGCTATGCTTTGCAGCTTTACTAGGAATTATAGGTGTGGTAGCTTCCCGTTGCTTTCCACACCGGTGAAGGACGATGATGATAATGATAAGGATGATGGTGATGTCCGAATGATTTATGGGGACCATTGGGCCCAAAGCTTCCTGACATTTGTCTACAGGTGAGGAAAAAACCCGAAAAGAACCTCACCCAAGGGCCTGTTCCGACAGGGAATCGAACCCGGGCCCGCTGCGTGACAAGGCAGCACGTTACCTCGAGACTACAGCGGTGGAATATATATATATATATAGTATGTATAATTAATCATGTAGATAATTCATAATTGTAGTTAGGGCCTATATGTATAATTTAACCCGGCTGAAGTGGAAGAGAAGACCTTACGGTCTTAACTCCATTAATTAAAATAAATAAATAATAAAAAATAAAAATAAATTAATCACTGGTTCTATCCATAATTACTAACTCATTGGCATTGTTGAACACTGATGTTCATGGCCGCGCGGATATAAACTCTGCAAGCATCCCTATCCAGAGATGATATTTTCCAACCATTTCCTTTATTATTCACCTCTCTCAAATCACAGTTAATATTATTCTCCTATCTCGTTCTTTTTCCATATATTAGACGCTTTACCTCTGGGTTTTCTACAAGATTTCCATGCAATTCTTTCATTCTCCCATGTCTTCCTTACCATTGTCTCTCAGACTTAACTTTTTCATATTATATCTGGCTTCCCATAAAGATCATGTAGCTCACTGTCATGCAATCTTCTCCATTCACTTGTCTCTCTTTGGTCCAACATTATGCCAATATAAGAACGTCGTATTAAAATACTCGCAGTTTTTATCCTCCCTAAAATAAAGTGACTGTGTTTCGTATCCATATATGACTGGAAGAATAACCGTTTTATATACTTTAATTTAACGTTATTTTAGAAAATTTGAGTTAGAGTCCCAATAATGCGTAATGGCATGTCTTTTTAGAGTTGAGCGTATATTTTATATCTTTCTGCACTTCATTTATGTTTATAATTAGGTATTTGAATTCCATAATAGCTGATGATCAATGTGAATTTAGAAGAAATAGATCTAAAATAGATCAGATTTTTGTATAAGACAGGCGAATGGAGAAGACTCTTTAATAGTGAGCTACTGTACATGATCTTTATGGGAAACCAGTTGTAATAAGATCAGTTAAATTTCTTAGACTACGATGCGCAGGACATGTGGCACGAATGGTTAAAAATTTGTTTCTTCGAGATTGTGTATTTATTTTAATACATGCAATAGGTATCCTTCGCATCCTAACATTGCGATTCACATTAGGTTAGAGCAAGAGCATGCACCATCTCCACAAGAAGAGATGGCACGATTACAAAACCAACAATATGGCTTAACGTTACAAAAGATTATGATGATCTTAGAATATCATTATTTAGAAGATTTTGATGCCAGCGACAACAGCATATTACGATGCAAGGTTGGGAAGAGGTATTTACAGAATCGAGGAAAATGTTTCATCTAAATTCTAATTCAGTTGTGGGATTAACCAAAGTGTAAGCATGTGAATGTAAGATATGCCATTGATAGTGTTAGTTATAAAGAAAAACAACTAGCGATTTGATATGGCTCGGAAAACATTCAGCTTGGGTAAATTTCTTTTATATTCATTGATTCTTTGTCCCCAAATTTGGTATTATGAAGATTCACTTGTCCACTAACACGAAATGTTGCCTCAATGCTGAAAATGATGCGCTCCATAAAATCAACATTCTGTCCTTACTCTTGAAAATCATAGTAAAATCTTTCATCTCTATCCATATACTTAAGCTTCTAATGCAGTTGATATTTGTATGATTTTATGTGCACTCGTTTTCTCAACATCCTTCATATTAAAATTCATCGGAGAACATTTTGTTTAAACAACTCACCTCATAGGATTCATGCTTTCATGATACCGCGGTTTCAAACACAGTCATGTTCATCTTCAGCCATAACTCCGACTGACGAAATTCTTTGGCCGTCAACTGTTCTATTGTCGCCCTCTATGGTTGAATTTATGAACTTCGAAATCAAAATAATTTCGTTAGTAAAGTAAAAGTGATCCCACAACAGGCCTCAGGAGGCCCTTGGGGTAGTAGGAGGTTAAGGCTCCCACTTTTTTTTAGACAATCGGCACTTGATGTCAGCCCTGCGTGACGGTCGCCTTTACCCCCAGAATCAGGCGTCTGGTACTCATTTCCGTTAGAGGCTGAGTCGACCCCAGCGCCATAGTGCTGCCAGAGGGTCTAATTTCCGAGTTTCTATAAAACACTTCACATATGTGCGTTGTACATTTTTTTTGCGCAATGGTGTTTTCAAAATAATAAATAGTAGCAAAATAATAACATCTTTGTTGGAAATATGTGCGTTCATTAATAACAATTAAGTAACGTTAACATTGTGGGCAATGTTTATTGGTTCAAAGTACAGGAGGCCGTGAGACCATTATTACTGACTATTATAACTCATCTTTCAAATGGGAATCAATGACCAATCACATTTTAATGATTTTTTTTATTTATAACCAATCACAGTCATTGTTCACCTCGATTTTATCAATTTAATTTTATCACTTTGAATTCAAGCTCCTCCTTTTTAACATTCTGAATAGGTCATAAGCATTATTTTGCAATGACTACATGTGGCTGCCAGATTGTATATATAGTGCACGAATGTAACCAAAAAGTGCTTGCGGGATATAATATAAAAACATTTGCAGCAATTGATTATACCACAAAGAAAAAAGCCACTGTTTGCACTTTCTTAAACATATTATTTCCTAGGTAATAACGTTCTAGAAAAATATAATTGACATATTTACATCATAGGACATCATAAATTAGTTAATAACCTGTAATGCTGTGTTTAATTTTTTCCTCCACTAGGGTGCATTCTTACAATATTGCGATCCTTTGTGAATAAATAATATGATCTGGTTGCAGTGACGAACAAGTGAAACATAACGTTTCTCATTTGTTTTCAAACATGGCCGTTTACATTAAATATATAAATATTTTAAAATAACTATATTTAAATAATGATTTGTGAGTAAACAGGTTAATTTTATTCGTTAAATAGTCCTAACAAATACCACTCTTGATTTTCAAATTCTTGATTTCACTCAAATTCTAGCTAATTAGATAAATGGAAATCACTCGTGGCATTAGGCCTACTTATGATAAAATGGCCGCAAGTAAGTACTTATTGTTTTGAATTGTTTCAAATAAAGTTCAGTTAATTTAAAAATAAGTGATTTGTTTTGTATAATGTATATTGACACTACATATTTTTTGTGTATACATTATACGCAGTATATATAGAGGGCAGTGGTTTTACTTACCGCACGTGGGTGTAAATGTAATATTACAGTATAGTTATTTAGGTTGGCAATCCCGAAATGTTGGATGTTGAACTTTCAGTCATGGTTTCCATTGCTGTTAGTACGAGAAAACGCACTATCGCGCAAAAAAGTAATAAAAGCAACAAAATTGGACGTCGAAACAAGCCGTGTAGAAAGTATGATTAGAAACAGAAAACGTCTGGTTTATGCTATTTGCCAAACAATGAAATTTCTTCTTGTTCTTATGGAAATTTGAGCGGAAATCGATTCTTGTCGCCAGATGGTGACATAAAGCTGAGATTGAATGCAAATTTGATGAAATTCTTTCGTCGTTCAGAAAAGCGCTCTTCGTAATCATACTTACAGGGTTTGTAACATCATAATCCTGACCATCTGTCTCGCTTTATAGTCTGTTAACTGTAATCCAAGTCCACTGATATCTCGCTGTCCGATTAACTCTCTAAGTACTGACTGTATAATGATGTAACGTACCAATCTACGAGCAAAATGTACCACGATTGAGCTTAATAATAATAAATAATAGTTTAAAAAACTAAAACAACACGCTTTATTAGACAACCGAACTAAGAAATGAAAAATAATTTTAATTTTCAACACGCTTGGGATAAAATTAAAGTGGTCAACAAAAAAATCATATCCAACACACTCTCGAATAAAACGAGAGTTATGTCGAACCAAATCCCAATAAAAACCGCGGGGCCGGCTCTCTATCCCTTAATATATTTGATCATAAGCATATATGGTTAAAAGTACAGTATCTCAGAAGACAACGCAAAAAAACCAGAACAAGCACCCCACGCTTTTGCTGGTTCACCTTCCTATTTTTGTAGGAAACTCTAGTTTTATTCTAGCTGTGTTGGCGATGATTTTGTTTTTGGCCACTTCAATTTTATCCCAAGCCTGTTGGAAATTACAATGAGGGTTAATTTTTTCGTTCGGTTTTCTCCTAAAGCGTGTTGTTTTCGTTATTGAACCCATTCTTTATTTTTATTTTTTGGTTTTTACTATCTTACAGAATAAGGTAAAATGTAACTCTTTACCTTCGATCCTCTTGTCGTATGAGCTAAAAGGGGGCTTAATACTCTTTTACAAAAATTTTTTTTTCCTCGGGCCGCTTGTGAACCAGCGACCTATGGATTACCAAATATACCACTACAGTCCACCGCTCTATCAACTGAGCTACTAGAGGATATAATATTAATTTCTTACACGATAGACTAAAAAGTCGATAAGTCCGTAACCTATTATACCGGTCTATATTTTTTTGATGTCCAGATGATCCTGCCAGGTACATAGAAAAAATTATGAAATTATTGTATTATCATTGGTCCTTTACAAGTATACAACGTTTCAAGTCGATCCAATGTTTTTAAGTGGGTGAAAATCGTGTTGAAAGATTCCGTTACATAGACAGATACAGGTCAAGCTAATGTAAAGCGTGTAAAAATACAGAGTGTTCGGAAATTCATATTACAAACTTCTGGGGCTAGTAGAGGGAACTGAGTAGAGACTATTTTGAATGAGAATCCATGTCCGGAAACGTACGTTTACGCGCTGTAGCCATTACAATGTGTCGGATTTACCGCTGTTGTTTTGCAACACCCTCATAATTTATGAAGTCATAAGTGAACAGAAAATATTGGCAGCGTTACCAAAATTGCTATTATTATTCTCAAATAAAATCTAAAAGTTCTAGTACATAAAAGAGAATAAACGTATTGCAGATATAGAAATTATAAAGGAAATCAACAATAAATTTACGTCACGGGATCCACGACTTTACATTCCATCCGAAGGAAGCCATCCTAAAGATTTTTACGCCCTTATAAGTTCATTGATCCTATCCGGGTTTGAACCCGCAAACCTCGGAACCAGAGACGACCTTAATAACCACTAGATAACCAAGACCAACTCTGTTGGTTTTGTTATAAATATTTTTCTTTTTTTTACCAAAATATATTCTAATTCACAAATAAAATTAATTGTAACTAACTCACTCACTGGCACTATCGAACCCGTAGGTTCATGGCCGCTCGGACATAAGTTCTCCATACGTCCCTATCCTGAGCTAATGTTTTCCAATCATTCCCTGTATAATCTACTTCCCTCAAATCATAGTTAATGTTATTCTTTCACCTCATTCTTGGTCCGCCAACTGGGCGTTTTCCCTCTGGTTTTCCTACAAAAAGCTTCCATGTACGTCTTTAATTCCCCATTCGTGCCACATATCCTGAATGTCCCAGTCTACGAGAATTAACAGTTCTTATTACATCTGACTTCCTATAAAGGTCATATAGTTCACTATTATGTAAGACTTCTTCATTCACCTGTCTGTTCATCTCTCTTTGATCCAAAGATTTTCCTAAGAACTTTATTCTCAAATACTCATAATCATATTTTCTCCCCTTAAAGTAAGAGTCCATGTGTCACATCCATATAATATAACTGATAGAATAATATTTTTATATATTTTCAGTTTAACGTTTTTTCAAAGGAGTTGGGTCGCCAAGTGTCCATGTAATGTATAATAGCACGCATTTCCAGAATTGAGCCTATGTTTAATTTCCTTATTGCATCTCATTCCTATTTGTGATTATTGTTCCTAGATATTTGAATTCAACCATTTCCTCAGAATTTCTCTCATTTGTTATTAGCTGTCCATTTCCATTACATGATGTATTACTATGTGTGCCCATATATTTAGTTTTATTGATATTTGTATTTTGGAAATTTCCTTTAAGGTGTTGATTTATTTCAGAATCAGATATAACACATTCTAAATATTTTAAAAGCTGGGTTACTTCAGAATGTAATACCTATTGAATATTAAATATAACGTAAATATAAAATACAGTATTTCATTTTGATGAATTCGATACCATAAATTATTCCATCAAGAAAGAGATTTTTTTGCAATCTGTTTGTGATGAAAGCATAACAAACAGGGGAGCTAGCTGCAAACTGACAAATCCCATTCATATGTCTACGAACACCACAATCAATGAGGCATGCTATATATATATATATGCAAGCGGTTGAATACGGGAGTGCGCTCTTTCATGACACTCTACACCAAACAAATCAGTATTTCATTTTATCCTTTTACTATAGAACAGTTAATTCAAAAGACTTCCTTCAAAAATTGTGTGTACATTATACTAAACAATTCAGCAAATAATTACAATTTGGAAATCATCAATAAAACAACAAAATAATAGTTGAATGCAGACTTTCACAGCAGGTAATTAAGTGATTCCGGGCTGAGGCCTGCATTACTGGTGTTCCTACCAGACGTTTCTTCCTCAGCTGCGGAGGGCATCTTCAGTGGCGAGTACTTCTAGGTGTTGTTTCTTTATCGGAGGCTCGACTGTGAATGAGTGGTGGACAATGAATCAATCAACAATGTTAGGGGTTGCGTAGCAGACCGGTAATATAGGAACTTACGTTGTTTTGCCCTCTTTACCCATTTTAGCCTTATCAGGCTCGGTTGGAATTACGATGGCTTCGTACCGTGCTACCTAGTATTTCCACCGGAGGGATCAATGTGGGATGTTCGAATATAGATTCTGGAGGGCGTCTCTGATGGGTTTTAGCCAAAAAGTGCGTCGTCAGTTTGATGTTGGAGCTCCTTCTGCAAGTCGCGCTTAAAGGGCTGGTGGCTTGGGTGCTTGAATTTAAGAGTAGATGGTCTTCCGAGGAGAGACAACGGGCCCGGAGGCCCTTGGGGTAGTAGGAAGTTAAGGCTCCTACTTTTTCTAGCAAGAGGAAGGTGTGATGTTGGAAGACCTAGAAGACGTTCGGCTGATGCATTATGAAGTCGGAACGGGCAATTGCCTAATCCCTGGAGTGATGTTGATGATGATGACTTTTTCTAGACAATCGGCACTTTATGTCAGCCGGGTTGTCAGCCCTGCGTGACGGCCGCCTTTACCCCAGAACAAGGTCTGGTACTCATTTCCGTTAGAGGCTGAGTCGACCCCAGGGCCATAGTGCCGCCAGAGGGTTTGGGTCAGTTTAAAAATCCTGACCCCAACGGGACTTGAACCCTCGACCCTCCGGCTTGTAGGTCAGTTCCTTAACCACTACGCTACGGCGTGCCCCCTGTTCTTTATACAAGTAGTAGATCCAGGGTGGCTGATAATAATAATAATAATAATAATAATAATAATAATAATAATAATAATACTTTATTTATTCTGGCAGAGTTAAGGCCATAAGGCTCTCTCTTCCACTGAATCAGCACAAATACAAATAAATATTCGACAAATATAGATATACACTATACTAATTATAAACAGTTAAAGATACAATAAATGTAGCAATGTAAATGTCATGTACAAACAACATTTTATAGGGTAATAACAATAATGATACGATAATAATAATAATAATAATAATAATAATAATAATAATAATAATAATAATAATAATAATAATAATAATAATAATAATAATAATATGATACATTATACGGGAAACACCAATTAATATATATATCTTACACTGGATAATAATGAAGTCGAGTTTAGACAAATATAAATTTAGATTTCTTTTAAAAGATGCCAATGTCCGGCAGCCCCTTATTTCTTGTGGTAGGGAATTCCAGTTGCGAGAAGTGGAGATGGTATATGACATGGAGTGATGTGATGTCCTATGTTGCGGTATATTAAGTAAGAGACTATGTTGTGATCGTGTGTTTAAGTTATGGTTTGAGGATAGATACTGGAAACGAGATGATAAATAATTGGGAATCGAGGTATGTAGGATCTTAAATAGGAGAATCAGACAGTGCGATTTTCTTCTCTCTTTTAGATGCAGCTGAGCGTGGTTGATGCTGATTGGCTAGTCGTCGTCGATCTAACGTCTGATTAGAACTCTCTCCTTATTATTGATTGTGTTAATACATCTATTGTCTAAGGTATGATACTAGGCTTTAGCCAATTTGATTCCTTCTTTTCTATTGAAATTTTCTTTACGTTTGTAAATTTCTATAGCCTCTCGGTAAAGTCTAGGAAAATAATAGTGCGTTGTGGCTAAAACTTGTGTATCTTCAAACAGAATCTGATGTCCATTTGTAACAGCATGTTCTGCTGCAGCTGATTTGTCCATTTCTCCTTGTCTGCAGTCTGACCGCGGTCACATAGCTCATAATCACTTAACATTAATAATATAATAACTTCCATGGTTATGGAAAAGTCATATATCACTATGTAATACCACCTCAGATACATTTCAGGATATACTCTAAAAGACCATATTTATAGTGAAACAATTAGGCAAGTACTCCGATCCGATTGAGGGTCTTTCCACTTTTCAGCGGTTGCCCTTTTACCAGCCGGCTGCTGGCCCTTCACATCCACGTGTGTCAATCACAGAGGTAGATGATCAACAGCCAGTGTAGGGGTGACATGTGGTTAGCATGTCGAGTCCCCCAGCCGTTATAGCTGGTTCCTCAACCTTGAGCCGCTACTTATTGTAGCTACCCAATTGCCGCACGATGCTGGGTGGGCACCGGTCCCATACTGGCCGAAATACCATGAGCAAATTTCTTCCCCCCATGGAGACTCGAACCAGCGCAAGTCCCGTAGCTCTGCGCCAAGGCTTCCTACCTTAACAGCTCGGCTACGGCGCGGGACGGCAAGTATTCAACATTTTTAATCTAAATGAAAAAATACAAAGCTATAAAAATAAATGGCATGAACATATTTTAAGAATGGATTCTTCTAGACTGACAAAACAAGCACTGTTGTACCAGCCTCAAGGCTATAGAGATGTGGGATGTCCTAGAAAACGATGGGAAGATGAATTCTGAGAGCGGAACAGGCCAAGGGTCTACCATGAAGATGAAGATGATGATGATGATGATGATGACGTTAAGAGAGAGAGAAACTATGAATCTTCTCGAGATACCTACTGTGAGAATAAAACGCGATCGTACAGAAAGGTAATTTGATCAATTAATGTATTCGCTATTCTTTAATTGACAACGTAATTCCTTTCTCCAAAAGATCTGATTTTAGAAAATGGAAAATGGAAAAATAAAAGCATGTGACGAATATGTACTTAGCAAAAAAAAATAATAAATGAGCGGCTTCAAAACGCAGAGTCCCTGTTATGACCCACTGCGCATACTCGAAGAGCTAAAGCTGTGGTTCACGAGGTAACGCATTTTTAAACGTTTTAAATACCCTATATTTGGTTTTAATCATATTAATGAATAGAGATAAGTTTCTAGATATTTAGGAGTGTTCGACGTATACAATATTACTCAAATTGCTACATTTCGAATAAAGTTCAAGTCTCTTGCTCAGTGTAAAAGTAAACAAGGCGACCAGGATTTAGACGACTAGTAGCCGACGTTCGAGTAACGTAGATCGTTAGACCAATTATGAAAAAAAATGAAATATGTATGAGAGCCAAACTTCAAACCTCGACAATGATTTTTTTGTTATTTATTTGTATTTTAGCAAAATACATCCTATACCATTTAATTCAAGCTACGTTATCTACATCTACTTTACACTATTTTAAGTAATCTTCCTGCCTTCATAAACTCCATAACACTATTTACCTACCGATATAAATTTAATTGTGTGTGCAGTACCACGTTTTAATAATAATGTTATAAATTTATGTAATAATAGATAATATAGGACTTCCCAGCACTGTGGTCTCGAGGTAGAGTGCTGCCTTGTCACGCAGCGGGCTCGGGTTTGATCCCGGTCGGGACAGTTTTTCTGGGTGAGTTTTTATCGGGGTTTTTCCTCACCTGTAAGACAAATGTCAGGAAAACGTTAGGCCCAAACGGTCCCCGAAAACATATGACCATCATCATCATCACCATCCTTATCATTAACATCATCATCATCATCATCATCCTTCACCGGTGTGGAAAGCAACAGGAAGCTACCACACCTACAATTCCCTAGTAAAGCTGCAAAGCATAGCATGAAAATGCCATGATTGCAGTGAAGGACCTGCCCTCGGGCAGAATTACTATGGATGGATGGATATATTTATGTATGTTTATTTATTACGCATTAGTGAGAAGAAAGTTTATTCTTTCAATTAAAATATTTAGTTTATATAGGACAAGTCCAGCCTAATAATGGCCCATAGACGTTGGACAATAATAATAATAATAATAATAATCATGATAATGATAATAATAATAATTCCAAATACTTAGCTCGTGTTTTCTTTAAGAGTGTAGAGACAGAATAAAATAGAAAGCATTGTAACAATTAAAAATGTTGACCTCATCGGGAATTGAACCTGTGACCTCTTGCATACGAAGCAAACCATAAGGCACTCAGCTATGCGTTCGTTGCCTTACTGGGTGTAAAATAATTGTCTTCATTGGAGGAAGGGGAACGTATTGTAGCTCACTGTGCAATTAGTTTACTCGTGTGAATCGCGCGTTACAAAGATTAGTGGAGATGGAAGTCATGATGCTGAAATTAATGAGAAGATATTTTAGGAAAAATCTGCAATATTCAAATTAAATGGTGTTTTATGGGACCAAAATATAAGTTATAAAATAAAAACAAACATTTATACGTAATATATAAAAATCAATGGTTTGTTTGTTGTTTGTTTGTTCGTATTCTATGCGCGGCCTTACCGTTGA
Organism: Diploptera punctata; assembly: GCA_030220185.1. Taxonomy (NCBI): domain Eukaryota; kingdom Metazoa; phylum Arthropoda; class Insecta; order Blattodea; family Blaberidae; genus Diploptera; species Diploptera punctata. The sequence goes on from JASPKZ010006086.1 coordinate 529,409, forward strand.
TCCGATTTTGATGTTTTTGTTTCAAAATGATCAGGAGATTCCCGGGATGAACATAGGCTATAAATGAGTTGTGATATTCAACCCTTTCACATCTAAAAGCATCCTTTGTAGTGAAAAACGTGAAATAAAGTCCCCATTTTGACGCTTAAATGGCTTACGCTGCCTAAACCATAACAAATATACCAAATTAATGTACACAGAATTGAATATCTCAAACAACTCTACAAAAAAAAAGTCCACGGCAGCATATGTTTATCTTTTACGGATATCTCACAATAACCAATTTTGTCTTTTATTGATGCCAAGAAAATCGGGCTAAGTAGATTCCCGGGCAAGCGTGCTCTGCCATACCGTTCATCCGATTGTGATGGAGCTTTTTGAAAAATGTTCAGGAGATACCGGGGACGAACACTGGCTATAAGAGAGTTGTAATACTCAACCCCTTCACCCCTAAAATCACCCTTTGTAGAGAAAAACGTGAAATAAAGTCCCTATTTTGACGCTTAAATGGCTTACGCTGCCTAAATCATAACAAATACACCAAATTAATGTACATAAAATTGAACATCTCAAAAATCTCTACAAAAAAGTCTGCGACAGCATATGTTTATCTTCTACGGATAACTCATAATAACCGTTTTTGTCTTTCATTGATGACAAGAAGATCGGGATAAGCAGATTCCCGGGCAAGTATAACATCGCAAGGCTGGTGGTAAAAACACATTAACATATATGTAGGAATAGCAGCGCACGCCGGGTATTATTAGTCATTCAAAATATCTCTGCAGGCGGAACAATTACGAAGCTCTGTTTGTTGCTACACATGACGTCATATAAGGCAGTGTACACTGTCAGCGTCCCACGTCCCATTCCCCTCTACGCTAGTAGATAGCAGTGTCACGTGTTCTATTCCTGCATAAACACGACTGCAGTGCCCTCCGTCAACAACTGCGCTTACTCCTTAAACGGGTAATAGCTAGTACGTAATACATTAATAAACAGTACAATGACATATGGTGCAGAAACATGGGAATTCAAATCAAGAACAATACGAAAATTAAATTCTGCATAAATGAATTTTTGGGGGCGTTCCGCTGGAATTTCTAGAAGAGATAAAATAAGTAGTTGTATGAGGCCTAGTAGTGTAGTAGTAGTAGTAGTGTCATTCTTAAATTGTAGAGGAAAATACTATTTAGTATGAATTTACAGTTTATATTTTCTGCAATGTAAATTAATTTTACAGTGAATGATTACATTTAAAATGCCGTGGAACGAGATACTGTATATATTTAAATATTTATTATATATTCATAGATTTACAAATGCTAACAGAATTTTATCCACGGGTAAATTTGTGAATTATGAATGGTTTTATGAATGTGATATCCATACTCATCACGTAGTGCGATATAAATAATTTCAATTTCCGAACGTTAGAGATAACAGAAATAATTCGCTGGCAATAAAATATGTTAAAAATACATTACATTCTACAGTAAACACAATTTGAACATCTATCGCTTGTGAATTGTTACTTGTCACACCCACAACAAAATGAAGTGACGAGAAATATGTTTGAAACATTTTCGTTATGATAGAGGGTAATTAATTTTATTTTTAGTTTACTCTCTGCTTTTTCACGTGCCTCATGACTCCCGGGCGTTATAAGAACACGAATTCCAAAGAGTTGTTTTTTTACCCTACTTATATGGTATATGTTATGATCTTATGTAATTTTTTTCTGTATTTGATATTTTTAACTGGTTGAGTCGAATAGGAGGCCTTGCGGTCTTAACTCTGCCAGTTTAAATATAGTATTATTATTATTATTATTATTATTATTCCTAACGTTATTTATATTATTATTATTATTACTTTATTATTATTATTATTATTATTATTATTACATACATTCATTGCATTATCTCATATCGTACACCTATCAATATTACAAAGAACAGTAATACCAATAATACTTGTCAACATGATTTTTGTCTCACGAGTACCAATAGTTGTACTTAACTGCAGTTTTTTATCGTGTTTTCAAATATGTATTCGGAATTTCCCGATCACCCACAGTTTTTTTATTTCAATTTCAATTAATGAATTTAAATAATAATTTTTTTAATAAACGTTTTTCGTCCATTTGTCCGTTGTAAAATAAAACCAAATGAGCTAACTCAAACGGTTTTCAGCTATGGAAAAGAGATATCAAGGCAAATGGAATCCTAATATGCTGGCCAAACATTGTTGGACCATCAAGAGGGATGTTCCATAGGCGAAATATAGCAGAAAATCGCCATTTCTTACTTTCTATGTGAGTCCGAATGTTCGAATATTGTGTAGTTACGAACGTAGAAAATATTAATGTGCTTGAAATTATAAATGCCTTTCTCTCGGAAACCTTGCGTGATGGAGAGAACCGATATATTTGAATTCAGGAGAAAATATACTATCAGAATCACATATCACATCCACACTATACAACATTTGCTGCAATTCATGGACGCATTGGAGAAACGAGGAATCTTCGTCCTCGGGCCGTTGGCGGAGAGAGGCGTGATGGGAGGACACTAGATTTTGAGCGAATTACTGTCGAACCTTCAACCAGCACGCTTGCTGTGTCTCGTGCTATGAACATAGTCATCAGTCCACTGAGGGAGTACAGCCTACACGCCTACCACCTTCAGAAGGTCCAGACAATAGGACCACAACATTTTGTACCTCGTATGAACTTTGTACAGTAGTTTCTACATCAGACTGTTCATGATGCTGCCTTTCATATTCATGTGTTATTCTCAGATGAGGTCTATTTTATGTGTGATGGATACTACAATAGTAGGAGCAGTCACATCTGGGATTACACTAACCCGCATGCAGTTGCTGTTCGCAAGCCCCAGCAGAGGTTTTTCGTCAACATTTGGGCCGGAATTGTAGGTACTCATCTGCTGGGATCTGTAATTCTGCTAGCAAGGTAACTGGGGCAGCTGATCTACAGTTCCTGTAGATCACCCTTCCTGATCTGCTAGACAGTGTTCAGCTTATTGTGCGCCTCAATCTCTGGCTCCAGCATGACGGAGCCCCAACACACTTCAGTGTCGACGCACGAGTACAACTGATAGTCGATTATGGAGACCTGTGGATTGGACGAGGAGAACCTGTTGTGTGGCTAGCACGTTCGCCTGATTTAACGCCCCTTGGTTTTTTCTTTGGGGGTATGTCAAGAGTATGGTCTACATAACCCCAGTGGTCACCAGAGCTTAACTTACTGACAGACTAAATGCTGCTCTTGACGACGTCAAATAGAATCCAGCCATGCTTGGCCGTGCTGATCGATCGTTGCTGCGACGATATCAAACATGCAATGAGACACAGGGTCGACTATTTGAACACTTACTGTAAAAACATGCCTTTTTTCGATAAAATTATATTTGTACAATTTTTTGTATTCAATTTTAACCCTTACGGATGAACATCTTGATCTGCGTATAATTCATAAATGACGTGTTTGGGACTATATGTTCCTTCACAAAAAATGATCCTCTCTGTATGTCCTAACATTTTGTCGGTGAGGTCCTGTTACACCCTGTATATTAAATTCCTTAATATTCCACAATTTGAGGAATTCAGAGGTAAACTGAGCTAGGTGAGTTTTTAAGAAATTGAGTTAATTCCATATTTTAAAACTAGAGGTATCAACATATTGTATAAACTTACCCAAGACGTAATTCAATTGGTTAATGCCGCTGTCTCTTGGAAATACTTTAGCTACTTTCAAAATGTCATTTTACTGCTTGGGGAAAGACAGTTTAAATTATACTCCGTAATAGCATTGCTTGCAAGAAACAGGCACAGATCTTCAGAACAATAGATGCAACAACTCATACACATACTTTAGACAAAAACGAGTCTTGATTTATTATGAGCATCCACTAGTAGCCATTTAAATTCAAGTTTGACAGCTAAACGCGCTTGTGGGTTAGAAGGGATGAAAAATAAAATGTCAAAATTGGCCGAGGTTGTTGTGTAATTCATAGTTTTCGAGATCGTTGAGATGAACAGTGACACTCCCGATGTCGTTTAAGTCCAAGTTAAAAATAATATGTCTAAATTGACTGAGATTAGTATCTAATTCATAGTTTTCGAGATCGCTGAGATCAACAGTGACACTCCCGATGTCGTTTAAGTCCAAGTTAAAAATAAAATGTCTAAATTGACTGAGATTAGTATCTAATTCATAGTTTTCGATCGCTGAGATCAGCAGTGACACTCTCGATGTCGTTTAAGTCCAAGTTAAAAATTAAATGTCTAAATTGACTGAGATTAGTATCTAATTCATAGTTTTCGATCGCTGAGATCAGCAGTGACACTCTCGATGTCGTTTAAGTCCAAGTTAAAAATAAAATGTCTAAATTGACTGAGATTAGTATCTAATTCATAGTTTTCGATCGCTGAGATCAGCAGTGACACTCTCGATGTCGTTTAAGTCCAAGTTAAAAATTAAATGTCTAAATTGACTGAGATTAGTATCTAATTCATAGTTTTCGATCGCTGAGATCAGCAGTGACACTCTCGATGTCGTTTTAAGTCCAAGTTAAAAATTAAATGTCTAAATTGACTGAGATTAGTATCTAATTCATAGTTTTCGATCGCTGAGATCAGCAGTGACACTCTCGATGTCGTTTAAGTCCAAGTTAAAAATAAAATGTCTAAATTGACTGAGATTAGTATCTAATTCATAGTTTTCGATCGCTGAGATCAGCAGTGACACTCTCGATGTCGTTTAAGTCCAAGTTAAAAATAAAAATGTCTAAATTGACTGAGATTAGTATCTAATTCATAGTTTTCGATCGCTGAGATCAGCAGTGACACTCTCGATGTCGTTTAAGTCCAAGTTAAAAATTAAATGTCTAAATTGACTGAGATTAGTATCTAATTCATAGTTTTCGATCGCTGAGATCAGCAGTGACACTCTCGATGTCGTTTAAGTCCAAGTTAAAAATAAAATGTCTAAATTGACTGAGATTAGTATCTAATTCATAGTTTTCGATCGCTGAGATCAGCAGTGACACTCTCGATGTCGTTTAAGTCCAAGTTAAAAATTAAATGTCTAAATTGACTGAGATTAGTATCTAATTCATAGTTTTCGAAGTAGCTGAGATCAACAGTGACACTCCCGGTGTCGTGTAAGTCCAAGTTCAGCCTTACCTGAATGGGGAATTTGTGAGAACAGATAAAGACATTGGAACCTTGTACTTCATCTTCGGTGCCTGTTCAGGAATAGTGGGGACATCCTTAAGAATACTAATCCGAGCAGAATTAAATCAACCAGGGTCTCTTATTGGAGATGATCAAATTTATAATGTTATTGTAACAGCTTACGCTTTCATTATAATTTTCTTGTAAAAAATAAAATGTCCAAATTGACTGAGAATAGTGTCGAATCTATAGTTTTCAGGATCGGTAAAGTCATTGGTGGATAGAATAGTGGGATAAATAAATACTTGAGGAACGCTGGACAGTCAACTAGTAGTATAGTAGTAGTAGTAGTAGTAGTAGTAGTAGTATACCCTTTCTGTCTCTCATTCAGTTCTTGACATCATCTCTCTATAGGGGAATATCTAACCATGTTAATTTAGTTGCGCTTGTTTTCGCACAGATGTCTGTGAGTGGCACAGAGTTGTGCCTTAATGAGGCATCTGGTGGAAACAAGATGTGTAAACGTCCGCTAAATTTTACACAGAGGCCTCCTTATTCAAGATTGTGGTTATTTTACGATCTTCAGACTATCAACTCATGGGTTAAAGTCTCTCTCGATAGACTTGTCCCTGGATTTTTCCATCATAAAAAATTAATCAACCTCGGCCGGTGTTGAACCCGCGAACCCTTGGAACTAGAGACAAGGAACATAACCATTAGTCAATCGCAGCTGACCAATCCGCTACACTCTAATTCAAGCCAGGAAGTTACTACAGACCTTATGGGCTATACTAGTGTCCCCCTACGTACAGGAGGTAGATGTTGCCAAACTCATAATAACGGTATTTGTTTGTTTAGGGAGGGGAGGAGGGGCAAGGTTAGCAGTACGTTTTTGAAATCTATGTACTATACATTTAAAAAAACATAATTTTTCTTTTGCGGCATGCAAACTAGTTTTATTGTAAATATGAGAGTCGACACTTTCACACAGGATAGTTTAGATGCGTAGAGCTCAGTGACAAGTGGTAACTGTTTTTTTCTTTAAGAGGGGGTTGGCTTGGACGGCTACCACTTACAACTTTGTACAGCTCGAGTCCAAGCTCTGTGCGTTTGCGGGGGGTAGTGTGGGGAGTGGGACGAGGTACAGTTCTCTGCTTCTCATAGTACTAACAGCTGAGACAGCAAATTCCTTTCAGACACACGGAGTTGGGTCCCGAGCAGTACCTGCTGTGTTGCAATACTTCAGTTTTATTTAAGGATTTCTCTCAAGAAAATACTGTTAAAATGATAACCCAGTTCCCTATTCCAAACACACAGCAACTTCCTGGGTTGAATATGACTGTAGTATAGGTTGTATATAAAATATCGTTGGAACCCATCTTAATATAAATGACATGTTTATTATCATGAACAATGATGGAAGGGAAATAACAGTAATGAGTTTGTATTGTATGCTATGTCAATGTAGACACATTACAATGATCGTTAACATGGTTTAGTAGTATCTTCATAAGCACTAAACAATTTACACATTTCGTTGTTCATTTCTGATTATTATAGGTCTACATAAAGCTAAGGAAATGGGTTTTGTGACAATATTTCGTTTTAGGGAAGAAAGTTCTCGCTTTAGGTTATTAACGTATTTTTTGTTGTTTTCAGAATGTGTGCAATTTCTTCATTTACATGGTTTTATCCTATCATCCATTACAGGGACTGTTGACGTCCCAACTCCTTTCAAAAAATCGTTAAACTGAAAATATATAAACCTGTTATTCTACCAGTTATATTATATGGGTGCGAAACATGGACTCTTACTTTATGGGAGGAAAGGAGATTACGAGTATTTGAAAATAAAGATCTTAAGAACATTTTTGGACCGAAGAGAGATGAACAACAGGCGAATGAAGAATACTAGATAACAATGAACTACATGGTCTTTATAGGAAACCAGATATAATAAGAACAGTTAAGTCTCGTAGACTGCGGTAGGCAAGACATGTGACACGAATGGGGAATGATAGAGGTGCATGGAAGCTTCTTATAGGAAAATCTGAGGGAAAACGCCCAGTTGGTTATCCAATAATGAGGTGAGAGAATAACATTAAACATGATTTGAGGGAAGTAGATTATGCAGGGAATGATTAGAAAACATTAGCTCAGAATAGGGATATATGGAGAGCTTATGTCTGCGCGGCGATGAACCTACGGTTGAGTTAGTTAGTTACATGGTTATATCGTTGTCCTAACTCGTTTACCTAATGCGATTATTATCTTTTATTAATTGATTTGTAGTTAATTTGTATTTCTATTTACGTCGATCATCAATGGTACAATTCAAAGCTGAACTTTGAAAGGGCGTCACATTTTGCTCATATATAAGCCTATATAGCTCAGAATATATATATCCTTTATAAAAGTTTGCCCAAGAAACTGGACTAGAAAATGTAAACCAATGGGAATTCCAATTAATCAACAATATGTGTTAAAAAAGATATTCCTGCGAATACTGAATCGACGTTTACGTTCTACGATGGAAAGCGAATTGGAAAAAGAACAGTTTGGCTTCATGAAAGGAAAGGGTACAAGAGATGCAATTGGATTGATACGAACAATAGTAGAAAGATATATAGAAAAAGATAAATAAGTTTATGCAGTATTTGTTGACCTGGAAAAGGCCTTTGACAGAGTACATTGGAATAAACTCCTGAAGATCTTGGAGAAAATTGGCGTGAACTGGAAGGAGAGGAGGCTCATAAGTAGTCTTTATATGAAACAGCGAATAAAAGTGAAGATAGGAGAAGAACATGTCAGAGGGAAGAGAAATTGGTATGGGGGTAAGGCAAGGATGTCCTTTATCACCTACTCTTTTCAACATCTACCTGGAAGACATAATGAAGAACTGCATCAGCAATACGGGAGGCGTAAACATGGGAGGAAGAAGAATAAAGTGCATAAGATTTGCTGATGATGTGGCTGTGCTAGCAGAAGATGCAATGACACTGAGGAACATGCTGATGGAGCTAAATGATAAGTGCGAGGATTATGGGATGAAGATAAATATAAATAAGACGAAGGCCATGATTATAGGAAGGAAACCAAAGAAGATAAACATGATTAAATATGAGGCCATTGAGAAAGTGGTGAGCTTCAAATACTTGGGTTGTACTATCAGTAGTAACATGAACTGCTGTCAAGAAGTAAAGCAGAAGGTAGCAATGGCAAAAGAAGCTTTTAACAAGAAGAGAAGCATTTTCTGCGGACCTTTGACAAAATAATTACGGAAGATGCTAGTGAAATGATTTGTGTGGAGTGTAGCATTGTATGATGTAGAGGCTTGAGCATTAAGACGGAATGAGGAAAAGCGACTGGAAGCTTTTGAGATGTGGATATGGAGAATAATGGAACATATAAATTGGACAGACAAAGTAAGAAATAAAAATGTGCTAGACATAGTGGACGAAAGAAGAACAATGCTGGAACTCATAAAGAAGAGGAAAAGAAATTGGATTGGCCACTGGCTAAGAAGAAACTGCCTACTGACCGATGCTCTAGAAGGAATGGTCAACGGAAAGAAAGTTAGAGGCACAAAAGACATGAGATGATAGAGAATATTAAAATAAAAGGTTTGTATGCAGATACAAAAAGGAAAGCTGAGTTAAGGAAAGAGTGGAGAATGCCGAGTTTGCAGTGAAAGGCCTGCTCTTGAGCAGAACACTATGAATGGAAATGTGTTACAACATCTACTGTTTCCAGACGATCAAGTGGTGATCACTCAAGACACGGAAGGTGCAACATACATGACAAGGAAACTAATTGAGGAATTCGAGAAATGGGGATAACAATTATATTATTAACAATAATTCAATGATGCGGGATATTGTACGTGAATGGTCTAAATATAAGCATTATGAAAATCGAATATCTCACGACACAACTGGAGAAGAAAGAGAAATTACAATGGAAAATGTGTAAATTAAGAAAGTTGATTAATTCAAATATTTAGAATCTGTTTTATAATCAGATAGGAAAAATTATTGTAAAATTGAGAAAATAATTAGTGAAGGAAGAAGAATAATTGTAATGCGAAATTCAGTGATATGCGGGTAAATATATTGTAAATAAAACAAAGACATTAACATTTAAATCATCATCAATTTCATCAATTTTTAGATACCCCTTGCTGATTACCCGGCGTTGCCCGGGAACCTACTTATCCCGATATTCTTGACATAAATGAGCTGAAATACGAAAATTAATGTGTTTTTTGTTTAGTTAAATAAGTACGATAAAAAAAATTATATCGTATTATTTTTAGATACCCCATGCTTTTTATCCCGACGTTGTCCGGGAATCTGCTCATCCCGATCTTTTTGGCATAAATGAGCTAAAAGTCGAAAATTAATGTACTTCTTATGATTAGTTGAATAAGTAGAATAAAAAATAGAAATTCATATCATAATTATTTTAAGATTATCCGTGCTGATTACCCGGTGTTGCCCGGGAATCTACTTATTTCGATCTTCTTGGCATCAATGAAAGACAAAAATGGTTATTGTGAGTTATCCGCAAGAGATAAACATATTCTCTCGCAGACTTTTTATACAGCTTTTTGAGATATTCAATATTCTGTGTACAGTACATTAATTTTGTGTATTTGTTATGGTTTAGGCAGCGTAAGCCATTTAAGCGTCCAAAGAGCTACTTTTTTTCACGTTTTCCACTTCAAAGGGCAATTTTGAAGGGTGTAGGAGTTGAGTATCACAGTTCCCTTATAGCCTATGTTCATCCCGGGAATCTCCTGAACATTTTGCAAAATGCCCCATCACAATCGGATCAACGGTATGGCCGCGCATAAAGTACGAACAAACAATCATTCATTTCTATGTATCTCGTAGATATTGAATAAAATAAACCAATAGATTATCTTATAGGATACATTGCCTATATAAGGGTTAAAATTTTAATTTATTCGCAACTCAAATAATTTAAATATTCTCCGAGCACTTAGAGGAAACCAGATTTTAAAGGGATGCTTATTCCTTATTTGTGGAGGTATTATTCAAGTCGTATTGTCCTTTTTTTTACGAAATTGAGTTTTACATTGTTCCGTGATTTTTTGACAAGTTCTATGCAAAGTTCTTTCGTATTCAATGGAGACGTAATTATCATCTAACGGCATTAGTTCATGTGGGAATCAGTCTCGAATTAAGGTGTTATTTGTGGATGCTATTTTCAAATCGTCTTAAGTCTATTTTTTAATATATCGAGATTTATATCATCATCAGCAACAACAAGGATTAAGCCCAATAGCCTGTTCCGATCTCATTATAGGTCGAATTGGTCCTTCCATCTCTTCAATGGTCTTCCCAACAATCTTCTCCCTTTTGGTTTATAATTATACATTCTTCGTGGTATGCGCCGTTCATTCATTCGTAATACGTGCTGAAGGTAAGCATTTTGATAGTATTTTATTCTTTCGCAGAGATTAAATATATTAAGTTCTGTTCTTATATCTTCGTTTTTCTTTTTATCGGTCCTTTGGTATCCTGCTATTGCTCTCAACATCTTCACTTCTGCAGCCTCTATTTGTTTACTATCTGCCTTTGTTAATGTCCAAGTTTCACATCCATAGATAAGAGATGGAACTGCCAATACTTTGTAAAATTTTAAAATAGCTTTTTTTCTAGTTTTGTTCAATAAAGTACGTTTAATTGTACCATATAGATAATTAAATCGTATTTTAGTGTGTTTATCTACATTTCTGTCATTACCTAAATGACACCCAAAATAATTAAAATTCTGAATTTGGTCTATAATTACATTGTTTATCACTATTTTTGTTCTTATTGCACATTTTCCTTTCAGAGCTAATATTTTTGTTTTAGATTTACATTGTTTCGTTATAATCTGGACAATTTCTATCCAATGATGAAGTCTAACGTTATTAAATTACATGTTAATAAGCCTCAATTAACATGTTATTTGTGGAGGTCATTTTCAAATCATATTAAGTCCATTTTTTTACGAAATTGAGTTTTACATTTTTCGTGATATTCAGGACAATTTGTATCTAATTATGATGTCATTTTGCATTTAAAGGTATTAAATCACATGTTAATAAGTCCTGAATATAAGTGCTATTTGTGGAGGTAATTTTAAAATCGTATTAAGTCCATTTTGTTTAATTAATCGAGTTTTACGTTGTTTCTATAAATTCTGGACAATTCCTATCCAATTATCAAGTCAGTTTGCATGTAACGGTATTAAATCACGTATGAATCAGTTTTGAATTAAAGTGTTTACTTCGAAATCACATTATGTCCAATTGAAACTGTAGATTGACCTATCACTTCATATAATTTCAAATAGAATGGAATGGAATGCGTTTTACAGTACCTGTAAATTGTAAAGGTCTTTTATAAAATATTCGATATTTGATTCGCTTATCCAGTAACCTACACAATTAATACATTTCAATTTGTATCTGTTTAACTCATTCGCCTCAGACGTGGAGGTGCACTCGCTTAACTCTGCCTGTTATATATTTCGTAATATTTTGCATATCCTTTGACAGGGTAATCTTTTGTTAACATTTATGAATAATAGAGGAATGTGTTTCGGTCTTCACCCTTATTGAGATCTCAAGTACCGTTATATTTTGTCCGTTTTGAATGTCTGGAACAGATAATATAATTTACGGTGATTAAAATTCAGTTATTGGGGACATGCATTGAGTATTTAAACGTGACGCGAATGGGTTAAAACTTTTTAAAGAATAGTATGCTAAGCAAGGATTAATACATTGCATTATGATCTATTTTCAGAATAGATTAAATCAATTAACTAACTAACTCATTGGCACTGTCAAACCCGTAGGTTAATGGCCGCGCGGACATAAGCTCTCCATACATTCCTATCCTGAGCCAATGTTTTCCAATCATCCCCTGTATAATCTACTTCTCTCAAATCATTCCGATTGAGGGTCTTTCCACTTTTCAGCGGTTGCCCTTTTACCAGCCGGCTGCTGGCCCTTCACATCCACATGTGTCAATCACAGAGGTAGATGATCAAACAGCCAGTGTAGGGGTGACATGTGGTTAGCATGTCGAGTCCCCCAGCCGTTATAGCTGGTTCCTCAACCTGGAGCCGCTACTTATTGTTGCTACCCAATTGCCTCACGATGCTGGGTGGGCACCGGTCCCATACTGGCCGAAATACCATGGGAAAATTTCTTCCCCCATGGAGACTCGAACCAGCGCAAGTCCCGTAGCTCTGCGCCAAGGCTTCCTACCTTAACCGCTCAGCTACGGCGCGGGAACTTTATTCTCATATACTCGTAATCTCCTTTCCTCCCTTAAAGTAAGAGTCCATGTTTCGCATCCATATAATACTGGGTGAGGCAATGAAACGGCACGATTTGGACTCCGGCTGACGGGCGCAGTGGGGGGTTATGGGAGTGGGGGAAACGACCTTGAGCATCTAGACAAGTGGAAATTTCAGTAGCCATGGAGCGTTGGTCAAGCGTGCAACGTGCGTTTGCTGTAAAAGCATATTATAAAAACATGGATAGTGTGGTTGGTGCCCAACGTGCTTTCCGTCTTAAGTTTAATCTACCGCCACGGGCTCCCGTGCCATCGAGGAAAGCTATCCTCCTGTGGGTGAAAAACTTTGAAGCCACTGCAAGCACGACGAAGAAAATTGGTGGTAGTGAAAAAACAATCAGGACCCCAGAGAACATTGATCGTGTGCGCGATGCATTAACACGAAGTCCGCGAAAATCAGCAAGGCGGCACAGCGCTCAACTTGGTCTCAGCAATCGATCAGTGAGACGGATTTTGAAGAATGACCTACACTATCACCCATACAAAATGCAGATAGTGCAAGCCCTACAACCTAACGATTACAATCATCGCATACGCTTTTGCCAAGCGATGCTTAATGTTATCGGAACAAATGGAGAAAGAGTGCATAACTTATGGATGAGTGATGAAGCCCACTTTCACCTTAGTGGTTACGTTAACAAGCAGAACTTCCGGTATTGGTCCGCAAATAACCCACGTGATCTTCATGAAAAACCTCTCCATTCTGAAAAAGTAACAGTTTGGTGTGCAGTATCTTCTCGTGGACTCGTGGGACCCTATTTTTTGAAGATGAACATGGTAACACAGTAACGGTGAACTCTGAACGTTATGCTGACATGTTAGTAACTTTTGGTCTGCCTGGCATCGATCAGTATGATCCAGATGAAGAAGAAACACTCTTCCAGCAAGATGGTGCAACAAGCCATACTGCTAATGTCTCAATGGGTTTGCTGAGACTCGCTTTTCCAGGACGGCTAATCAGCAAGAATGGTGATATCCCTTGGCCTCCCCGTTCGCCAGATTTGACCGCCCCAGACTTCTTTCTTTGGGGCTATCTTAAATGCAAAGTCTTCGAGGAAAATGCACCAAGAACAAAAGAAGATCTGAAGGAGAGAATCCGGCAGGAAATTAACAACATTCCTTTGCAGATGCTACAGAACGCCATGGGTGGATTTCATCTTAGACTCCAACAATGTGTGCAAAACCAAGGACGTCACCTTACTGGCACCATATTCAAAAAATGATTGTTTTTTAAGGTAAAACATTAATTTCCACTCATGTACTTAAGATTCATGTTCAAATAATTATACTCTTTTTGTAAATATATTATTGGTGATTTTTCAAAATCGTGCCGTTTCATTGCCTCTATAACAAGTCGAATAATAGTTTTATATATTTTCAGTTTGACGTTTTTTGAAAGGAGATTTAACCACGATAATTATTAAAATTTGATTAATTTTTCTGTGTACTCCACATCAAACTGTTTCATGACCATTTTGTTTCTGTTATTATTAGTTATTTGAAGGACATAATAAGATTTGAAAAATAACTCTTCATTTATCTATAATATCTCCGGTCCATGTATGTATTATATACGTACAGATGTATATTTGTAGAATTAAATTAAATTAAATTAAAAGAAAACTGGAATAACGCTAGTTTCTTTTTCTTCTTCTTCTTCGGCTTTCCCCCACTTATAGGTTTGCCGCCTTCAATTTCCATATATTTCTATCATTCCAATCTCCTTCTTCCAAATTCCTACGATCCATTAAAGTTGTGACATAAGTTTTCCATTTCCATCTCGGTCCACCACGTGTATTTCTTCCAGGGGGTGACCATTGGTAACGCTAGTTTCTAATACATTATATTGTGAATGTCCACCGCTGTGGGCTCGAGGTAGCGTGTTGCCTTGTCACGCAGCGGGCCCGGGTTCGATCCCCGGTCAGGGCAGTTTTTCTGGGTGAGATTTTTATCGGGGTTTTTCCTCACCTCTAAGACAAATGTCGGGAAAACGTTAAGGCCCAAACGGTCCCCGAAATAATATGGTCATCATCATCACCTTATCATCATCATCCTTTACCGGCGTGGAAAGCGACGGAGAGCTACCACACCTACAATTCCCTAGCAAAGCTGCAAGAATAGCATGAAAATGCTATGATTGCAGTGAAGGACCTGCCTTCGGGCAGAATTACTATGGATGGATATTGTGAAGACATAATCGCTAAATACGTCACGTAATCAAATCGAATAAATTAAGTTTCTACGTTAAAGTACTTGAAGGCTGAAAGAAGAGATCTGTAAACAAAATTTTATTGCTCTTTTGCGCACAACTTTGAGTTGTAAAACTAATGAATCGAGATGTTAAATCGTGTTATTGAATAAAATATGTGCCATATAGTTTACAATGTACAATTCTCAACCCCATTCTCTTAATATATTTAATTTAAAATTCATGATTTACTTCGGAAATTAGTATAAAAGTAAGATTTTGATTCAACAAACGAAAAGAAAATAAAGAGGGAAGAAAAATGTAGAGTTTTGATAGTGGGTTAACAATAAGCCGAAGCAGGAGTTCCTGTGGCAGGAAATAACTATCTGCAGGAAATGTGTTGCACGGCGATAATTACGCGACGTGTCCTCAATACAGGGCTGTCCAAAAATATCTCTATTATAATATTACTACCCTCTATTAATACTTATTTTTTTTAATAAGCCCATGTTTCTCTTAACAGAGATTTAGGCGCTCTCCCCCTACAGGAAAGAATTTGAACCATACTAATTTAGTTACACTTGTTTTCGTATAGATGTCATTTGAGTGGTCCGTGGTCAGCGTTCCGCCTCATACTGACATTTAGGAAACCAAGGTAGTACTAGGACGGAAAATTCGGTAAATTTTGCTTAGAGGTATTTCATTCAGGCTTAAGGATCTTTTACGAGCCTGAAAATCTTCAGACTCGGGACCCACGGCTTAAAGTCCCTCCCGGAGGACTTACTCCTTGGATTTTTCCATCCTAAAAAAATCAATCGCTCTATTAATACTACTGTTATTATTATTATTATTAATAATATTATTATTATTAATAATAATATTATTATTATTATTATTAGTAGTAGTAGTAGTAGTAGTAGTAGTAGTAGTAGTAGTAGTAGTAGTAGTAGTAGTAGTAGCAGCAGCATTATATTTAATAGGTTTGAAATGTATACAGCATCTTCCTGTGCCCAATATTAAGTTTTAATTCTTCTCCCCCATTCATCTCTATCCTTCCAGGCACCATGCTGCAGTTCCCTGCCTGTCCTTCGCCAAATTCATAATTCCCTCTCTCACAATGTCTTCTTAGGTCTCCCTCTTATTTTTCTTCGATTTGGAATCCAATCCAAACTGCAAACTGGTAATCTATCTTCATGCATCCCCTTCACGTGCCCAAACCATTGTAATTGCTTCCCACAAATTCTATAATTGTTTCGAAAAGTTTTTTTTTTCTCGGATAATATTGTTTTTGATCCTGTCTAATTTAGAGCATCGTGCAGATCTTCTTAAAAAGTCAATTTCTTTAGATTGCAATCTTGACTTATTATTACTTACTTACTTACTTACTTACTTACTTACTTACTTACTTACTTACTTACTCACTGGAACTATCTAACCCGTAGGTTCATGGCCGCGCGGATATAAGCCATCCCTATCCTGAGCTAATGCTTTCCAATCATTTCCTGTATAATCTACTTCCCTCAAATCATAGTTAATGTTGTTCTGCCACCTCATTCTTGGTCTACCAACCGGGCGTTTTCCCTCCGGCTTTCCTACAAGAAGCTTCCATGCACGCCTTTCATTCCCCATACGCGCAACATGTCCTGCCCATCGCAGTCTACGAGACTTGACTGTTGTTATTATATCTGGCTTCCTATAAAGACCATGTAGTTCATTGTTAAGTAGTCTTCTCCATTCACCTGTCTGTTCATCTCTCTTTGGTCCAAAAATCTTCCTAAGAACTTTATTCTCAAAAACTCGTAATCTCATTTCCTCCCTTAAAGTAAGAGTCCATGTTTCGCTCCCATATAATATAACTGGTAGAATATTAATAATAATTATTATTATTACTATTTTTTTACTGTGAGATTATATATTTTTTTATTTACCAAGATTGTGTTACAATTTATTGCCGAAACAAATTGCATTTGAGACAAACATTCGGGACGTCCCTAGTTATAGTTTCACTGCTGACCAATTCTACCGAGACTTTATTCTAGTTATCCTCAATCATTGAGGCAAGTATTGAATTCGAATTTCATTACCAAGATCCACTTAATAATATTATTAAAATTAAAATCAGTGTGAAAAAAACACATGACAAAGACAACGATAGAAACAGATAGGCTTCTGGATAAATATCAAGATCCTAGATGCGATATTAACTTAGGCTGGTATTCAAGAACCAAGACCATGCCATCACCGTTTTCCATAATCTTAAGGCTCTCATCTTTCAATTGTACCCGGAAACTTTTTTTTATAAATATCTGTTAGCATTTGATGTTAAATAGAGTGAACCAGTTAAAGTAGGTTCTGCATGACCCACATAATTAATCACGGAGAGATGGGCTTAGAGTCGCTCTTCCCGGAAAGCTTGGTTCTTTTTTTTTCCCTCTTTTTCGTTTACCTTTTTGTTAACTTTCTGTTATTCTCACTTATAGACACAATGACAGGACACACATCCAGACCCAAGGAAGAGATTACAAATCCCCTACCCCACCGGGAATCGATCCCGGGTCGCCGGAGTGGAAGGTAGGGACTCTACCGACTACGCCACGACGACGGATCTCTTGAATATCGGCCTAAGATGTTATGAATTCAAAGTAACTAACTCTCTAGCACTATCGAACCTTTGGGTTTATGGCCATGCGGACATGAGTTCTTCATACATCCCTATCCTGAGCTAACGTTTTCCAAGCATCCCCTCTATAATTTACTTCCCTCAAATCATGGTTAAATATTTTTCTCTTATCTCATTCTTGGCCTACCAAGTGGGCGTTTTTTTCTCTGCTTTTCCTACAAGAAGTTTTCATGTCCCTCTTTCATTTCCACTCGTGCCACATGCCCTGCCTATCGCAGTCTACGATACTTAACTGTTCTTATTATATTTGGTTTCCTATAAACATCATATAGTTGACTGTTATGTAAGCTTATCCATTCACCTGTATGTTCATCTCTCTTTGGTCCAAAACATTTTCCTAATAATTTATTCTCAAATACTCGTATTCTTTTTTCTCCTCCCTTAATGCAAGAGTCCATGTTTCGCACCCATATAATATAACTGGAAGAATAACAGTTTTATGTATTTTCAGTTTAGATGTTACGAAATCTACAATTAAAAATGGAATGAAAATAATTATTTCAGGAGAATTAAAAACATGCGCTTTTAAAGTAAACTGTATAGACCCAATAGTGCTTCACAACCTTGTTCGCGTGTAGTAGATATGCCCTCTTATTCCTATGGTCGCGATGCTAATGACTTCGGTACTGAAAAAACGCCGTAAAATTATATCCACTACACCGTTCACGACATGGCACAAACATTAACATTCTTTCCACATACACAAATGTTATGTTAATGTTTGTACCTTGTCTCGAATGGTGTAGTGGTCTGCACACTAGTATGGAAAACGAGAATATGCTCCTTTTCGTATTTAAATGATTCATAATGTTTTAAATTAGATTTGATTATTACTGCAGTTCCTCCATGTGCTGTTCGATTCCTGGTTCAGACATTAATTTTTCTTTTTGCAATATCATTATAATATGATCAATTATTGGAACTGTGTTAAAAATAACACTAGGCCTATTGGAAAATGTTAAAAATAAAATAACTTAATTGGAATAATAATGGCGAATATCATAAATGACACTGTGTAAGAAATTCGTTTCGCTCATGCCTGCAAATTGAGATTAGACAAAGTGAGAAATGAGATTAAGGGAACGAAGTTTGATGAAAAGAGTATTTGATTTGACGAGAGTGTGAAATAGAAATAGCAGATGTCTCAAAGAGAAGTTTATGTGGCCATCATTTCTACAATAACTTGAGTAATTCTGAAAGCAGATGTCTTGATTAACCCCTTGCTGAAATGAAGGAAATTCAGAGAGAACGCTGTCTTTATATGGTGCCATAAAGTTACTTATTGATATCTCTGTGTTCCAGATGTCATTTTATAACTTCACCACTCATTCCCATCTGAGATGCTACGTCATCAAAATTTACTAAAAGATATTCCAAAATTCACGTCCCAAAACTGCATAAAAACTGATGCAGGAAATTTAATAAACAATTCTAAGAGTTGTAGGTAAAGTGGAGGAATTCCAAAAACGATTTTATTCAGAAATCATTATTAGAGCTGCGTTCTGCATATTGCTGGCATCTTTATGCAAAGTGTTTTAAGCATTGTGTATATGCCAATGCTAGTTGAGTAGCATCTCTGCAGTATGGTGGACATTTTGTGTTTCGTATACTTTTATTTTAAGGATGCTAAGCTGATATATATCAGATACGTTAGGCGTTTATTAATTGGATGTGTTAATTTTACAGATTGTGATAACAGAATGAATATTGTATGAAATAATTACTTAAGTTTCAATATATAACTTCAATGCGAAATGGTGCCAAATTATTTCCAATATGGCACGTTGGGGTAACTCCGTTCAATAATGATTGGAATTACCCGAATCATAGAAGTGACTCCTCATTGTTCGAATATTTTTAATTTAATTATTAACGTTTAAACAATTTATAAGATAATTTACAAAGATATTTACATTACTTTAATATAAATGCCAGAAAATACAATATGGAATAAGGCAAAATGCTTAACAATATCAAAAGACCCAGTAAGCTGCAAATTAGAAGTGGAAAGAAAAATTATAGAACAAGTATCAGAATTTAATTATTTAGGTATATGAATAACAAACACTAAAAATTTAATAAAATAAGTAAAGAAACAAGCTGATAAAGCAGCACAAATATCAGTATGTATGAAAGATTTAATTTGGCGCAACACACAGCAAAACCCCCATATACAAAACGATAGTTCGACCAGTTATCGTATATGGGGCAGAAACTAGGGCTGATACAACAAAAACTAAACAAATAATAAGTACATGTGAAATGAAAATCTTAAGTACTATTCAGGGGAAAACATTATTTGATAAAATACACAACACAGAAATTAGGGACAAATGTCATATTCAAGACATAACGAAATTTATTATAGATAGACGAAAATATTGGAATGGTCATATAGAAAGAATGGAAGAAAACCGACTTGCAAAAAGAGCCTAAAGAAGATAGACCAATCGACGGGAGAAGAACAAGAGGAAGACCAGCCAAGAGATGGATAGACAGTGCATGCACATCCATTACGTCTTCCTCCGAGGAGTGATTTTGGAAATAAACAGGATAAAAATCCTACAAATTAGGTTTTAGAAGAAGAAGAATTTAAACAATGCAAATAAGCACCTCATGAAAGACACATGTTGTAATGTAGGGCGGGACAACAAATTGTACTTAATGTTCAGAAGGTATAGCAGAATGCAGTGGATATGATATAGCAAAGAATTACGTGTGTGGTTTTTGTTCGCAGATATAGTAACTTTTACATTTTGTGTATTTGAGCTTTTTGTTTAGCTTTTAATAAAGCGATTGGAATTATCCAAGTGTCGGGAGAACTCCGATCAAACCCAGGTACTCTAATACAGCTTTTTCTGGTTATATGATATGTTTTTTTTTTCTGGTTATAAGTTATGAGATATATATATATATATATATATATATTTGTCCCGCGCCGTAGCCGAGCGGTTAAGGTAGGAAGCCTTGGCGCAGAGCTACGAGACTTGCGCTGGTTCGAGTCTCCATGAGGGAAGAAATTTTCTCATGGTATATCGGCCAGTATGGGACCGGTGCCCCCCAGCATCGTGAGGCAATTGGGTAGCTACAATAAGTAGCGGCTCCAGGTTGAGGAAACCAGCTATAACGGCTGGGGGACTCGACATGCTAACCACATGTCACCCCTACGGCTGTTGATCATCTACCTCTGTGATTGACACATGTGGATGTGAGGCCAGCAGCCGGATGGTAGGCTAAGGGCCTTATAGGCCTGTCGCGCCAGGAGGAGAATATATTTATTTGTTTATTTATGAATACGTCGGCCGCGGTGAACTAGTGGTTAATCTCCTTGCCTCTGGTCCCGAGGGTCGCGGGTTCAAACCCGGCCGGGGTCGATGGATTTTTTAGGACGGAAAAATCCAAGGAACAAGTCCTCCGGGAGGGACTTTAAGCCGTGGGTCCCAAATCTGAAGATTTTCAGGCTCGTAAAAAATCCTTAAGCGTGAATGAAAAGGCCTCTAAGCAAAATTTACCGAATTTTCCCGTCCTAGTACTACCTTGGTTTCCTAGATGTCAGAATGAGGCGGAACGCTGACCACGTACAACTCAAAATGACGTCTATACGAAAACAAATGTAACTAAATTAGTATGGTTCAAATTCTTCCCTGTATGGGGAGAGCGCCTAAATCTCTGTAAAGGGAACCATAGGCTTACAATACAAAAAAAAATTATGAATACCTAAGTAATAGAGCATCATCATCATCCGTCACGAATTAGGTCTTTGTAGACCTGTTTCGGCCCCATCTAGCAATCTTTTAAGAGGTCTTCCTGGTCCACGATGTCCTTTGGGCTTATATTGCGTCATCATTTTAGGGATTACTTGAATTATCCATTCTTTTTTATGGTCTAGCCAATTTATATCTGTTGAGTTTTTCTTCTACTGATTCTGCTTCTAACTGTTCTAACATTTCCTCATTCTTTTTTCGATATAAAAGAGTGTATCCTGCTGTCCTTTTGAGAAATTTCATTTCCATTGCTTTGATTCTGCTCCTGTTTCTTTTTTCTTAATGTCGTAAGTAATATATCGGTAAATAATTATATATTTTTTAAATTCGTTTTTACGAATAATAATACAGTTGCTCGACTAACTGCTAAAGTGATCAGCATTCCTCCACTTCCCCTATATGAGAATTATTACATACATTTTGATGATGAAACCAGTAACGGAAACGTGCCGTTTCGGAGTAAACAACAATTGCAGTAATGAAGTTTTCAGATACGCGGTTCACCTGATTAAATGATTCGTTCGTTACGAGCGTGCATTATGAGATGATCGTGAAGTTTATTGCGCACATTTTATCATAAGTAATGCCACGAGTGATTTCCAATTTATCTAGAGAATTTGGAAAAAAAGAGTGGCATTTATTAGGATTATTTAACGAATAAAGTTAAGCTGTTTACTCACAAATCATTATTTAACTATAGTTATTTTAAAATATTTATATATTTAATGTAAACGGCGATGTTTGAAAACAAATGAGAAACGATTGGTACGCTTCATCTGCTTCTTTTCTTTATCACTGCAACCAGATCATACTATTTATTGCCAAAGGATCGCAATATTGTAAGAATGATCTCTAGTGGAGAAAAAATGAAACACATCAAACTGTATATTAATTCATTTCTGATGTCCTATGATGTAAATATAACAATTATATTTTTCTGGATTATTACCTGGGAAAAAAATACATTTAAAAAAGTGCAAACAGTGGTTTCTTTTTTTTGGTGGTATAATCAATTGCTACAAATGTTTTTATATTAACTCCTGCAAGCGCTATGTGTTGACATCCATGCACTATATATACAATCTGCTAGCCATATTTCTTACAGTCAGTCACTGCAAAATAATGGTCAGACCTGTTCAGAATATTAAAAAGGAGGAGCTTTCTTTAATATGCTAAATTTAATATTGATAAATATTTGGTGAAACACGACTGTGATTGGTTGTAAAACAGAAATCATTGAAACGTGATTGGTCATTGACTCCCATTTGGGGCATGAGTTAAATAGTCTGTGAAGTATGCTTAATGATGACAAAACGTAAGATTTCAAATCGTCTATCCCATAGTAGACAATCCACATTAGGTAAGGATAAAGTATGAAATAACATGCTTGTATATTGTAGCTTCACTAAGATGGTTGTCCAGCAGCTCGCTTTTTACCCCTAGCTGTTATAAATAATTAAATACAGAGATGCCGACTACCGCCACTATAATAATTCCGCATGTTAATCATTGCCAAGCATTATCGTGCGGCACCCGCTTTTATATAAACGGTCAACCATCGCAGTGAGGCGATAATACGTCTTCCGAGCTAAGTTCCAGTTGTAATGTAAACAAAGCGATGTAAGACTGCATTTTCATTGGTCGAATAAAGATTTTACCCTTGCATATAAGAAAATACAGTTCCCTTTCTAACACATAGAGAAAAATGCATTATCTAGCACATGCCTATATAAGGTATAGGCCTATAGAATAATTTTAAAATATATATATAATTATAATTGTAATAGATTAAATGAGCATAGTTATATTCTTACGCATGCGCAATGTAGAATACGGTGGAATTTCAGTTGTTTAAAATGGCTGCTTTCATATGATAAATAAAACATTGTAAAGTAAAGCATTTGAAAATCGGAGAGAAACAAATTATTTTGAATGTTTTAAAACTTCTTCTTCTTCTTAAACATAATTTGTAGGATTTTATCCTGTTTATTTCCAAAATCTCTTCTCGGAGGAAGACGTATTGAATGTGCATTCACTATCTATCCATCCCTTGGCTGGTCTTCCTCTTGTTCTTCTCCCATCCATTGGTCTATCGTGTTTAGGACTTTTTGCAAGTCTGTTGTCTTCCATTCTTTCTATACGATCCTTCCAATATCTTCGTCTATCTATAATAAATTTGGTTATTTCTTGAATATGACATATATTTGTTTTCAAACAATTTAGTAAAAAAAATGCTACGTTAACTATTGAGGATGTGGTGACTATATCAAGAGAATTTAGATGTGAGTCAACAAAGAGCATAATTTATGTTCGTAATGAAATTGTAAATAAAGGATATCTAACAACATCATGCGAAAAGCGTAAACGTCTGATTAGGTAGGCCCATAGGCTTATATAATGTTTTGTTATAAAATAAATAAGAAATTACGTTCCTGACTGTATCATATCATCGTTAAATTGCATATGGTGGGATAAGCATATTTGGAAAGACACAAAAAAATATATTGGTAAAACATTGATGGAATCTGTTGCAATGTGTGGAAGTGTGGTATGGATAATCAATAAGTACTACAAGAATAGACTAATAGCTTTAGAAATGCATTATTTACGCAGAAGTGCCAGAAAGTCAAAATTAGAACATGTCACAAATAAGAAAATTAGAAACATAATGGAAGCAGAAGAAAGCATAATTGAAAGAATTGAGGAGTAGGAATTAAAGTGATTAGGACATATTTTAAGATGGATGATGAGCGATGGCCGTAGCAACTATATCAATGGCAACAGACCAGAAAGAAGAAAAGAGGGAGACCAAAGTTAACATGGAAGGAAAACATGGAGACAGTTATGCAAGCAACAGGGCTAAGCATTGAAAATGCCCAAGATCGTAGGCTTTGGAGGTTTGGCTCGGGATGACAGCAGCAGCTGTAAAAACCCGAAGATAGAGATAGAGAGTTCCTAATTATTGCTACCAACTTACTTTGTGTTGATTCTTATTTCTCGTAAAATACCATGTTCGCTTACACCAATTTTAGTACACAATTCAGACATATGGCGGGTAAATGTAGCATTATGGCGAAGTAATACTTTATGCAAGTTTGTTTACAGTACAACTCGAACTAAGCTCGGAATTATGTCTTCTACTTACATTCTGACATGGGTCCCAAATTTGTTTACAGTACAACTAGAACTAAGCTCGGAATTATGTCTTCTACTTACATTCTGACATGGGTCCCAAATTTGTTTACAGTACAACTAGAACTAAGCTCGGAATTATGTCTTCTACTTACATTCTGACATGGGTCCCCAAATTTGTTTACAGTACAACTAGAACTAAGCTCGGAATTATGTCTTCTACTTACATTCTGACATGGGTCCCAAATTTGTTTACAGTACAACTAGAACTAAGCTCGGAATTATGTCTTCTACTTACATTCTGACATGGGTCCCAAATTTGTTTACAGTACAACTAGAACTAAGCTCGGAATTATGTCTTCTACTTACATTCTGACATGGGTCCCAAATTTGTTTACAGTACAACTAGAACTAAGCTCGGAATTATGTCTTCTACTTACATTCTGACATGGGTCCCAAATTTGTTTACAGTACAACTAGAACTAAGCTCGGAATTATGTCTTCTACTTACATTCTGACATGGGGTCCCAAATTTTTTTACAGTACAACTAGAACTAAGCTCGGAATTATGTCTTCTACTTACATTCTGACATGGGTCCCAAATTTGTTTACAGTACAACTAGAACTAAGCTCGGAATTATGTCTTCTACTTACATTCTGACATGGGTCCCAAATTTGTTTACAGTACAACTAGAACTAAGCTCGGAATTATGTCTTCTACTTACATTCTGACATGGGTCCCAAATTTGTTTACAGTACAACTAGAACTAAGCTCGGAATTATGTCTTCTACTTACATTCTGACATGGGTCCCAGGTAATTGAGTTTCATGTAGGAAATACTGATGGAGTTCATGGAATATGTGCCACTGAACGTTTGAGAAAATGTTGTACCAGCAGTTTTTACTTGCCTTACAAAACATTTTGCCTGAAATTTTGATGAAGGATGGGGTGGTTTATGTGAACAACTACGTAGCAGTAAATTGAATGCGGTGGACTTACCTTCATCGTAGCATTAAACGGTATATACCAAGGCATGGGTTTTCCGTCAGAACTTCATTCCTTATTTATCTTCTATATGCACCCAGAAGTGGGTAATACAAAATTCTGATCCTACTCGTAACTACTAACTCACTGACACTATCGAACCCGTAGATTCATCGCCGCGCAGACATAAGCTCTCTATACATCCTATCCTGAGCTAGTGTTTTCCAATCATCCCCTGTATATAATCTACTTCCCTCAAAACATGATTAATGTTATTCTCTCACCTCATTCTTTGTCTACCAACTAGGCGTTTTCCCTCTGGTTTTCTACCAGTAGTTTCCATACCCCCCTTCCATCGTCCATTCAAACCACCTGTCCTGCCCATCGCAGTTTACGAAACTTAACTGTTCTTATTATATCTGCTTTCCTATAAAGATGTCTGTTCATCTCTCTTTCATCCAAAATTGTTCTTAAAAACTTTATTGTTAAATACTCGTATTTTTTCTCCTCCCTTAAAGTATGAGTTCATGTTTCTCATCCATATAATATTACTGGGAGAATAACAGTTTTATATTTTTTCAGTTTAGTTCAGCGCTGTGGTCTCGAGGTAGCGTCCTGCCTTGTCACGCAGCGGGCCCGGGTTCAATCCCCGGTCGGGACAGTTTTTGTGGGTGAGGTTTTTATCGGATTTTTCCTTACCTGTAAGACAAATGTCAGGAAAACTTTAAGGCCCAAACGGTCCCCGAAATCATGTGGCCATCACAATCATCATCCATATTCATCTTAGATTAAGTTCAGCATTATGGACTCTCCTGGCGCACCACTATCATCCATCATATCATCGAGGCAACGTAACCCCGCCTTCCAGGCGCCCCAACCTCAGATGAAATTGCCAGGAGAGAATACCAGAAATGTCTAAATGGACATAACTGGTGGCATTATAAAAAAAATTCAGTTTAATTTTTTTAAGATAAGTTGGGACGAGAAGACTCCCTGTAATGCATAATAATATTAATTTTAAGAATTGAGCCTACGTTCAATTTCTTTGTGCATCTCATTAATTTCCTACTAATAAGTAGTAGTGTTTTATTTACCCAAAGTTCGTAACACTTTAGGTTATTGTAAATGTGGTACCAAGCTGTGTTTGAAACGGCCAAAAATGTTCATCACAAGTCTCTCATTTGAGGCTTCAGATTCTTTAACGGCCGAAGTAATAAATAATGTGATGGCACAGCTGTTGCAACAGTAAGAGAACGTACGGTATTAAATTTTAGAAAAATCCCGTCAGTTTTAATCCTCTTATTTTAACGAATAAAGAATTAAATTAAAGCTTGGCAAGTTTTTCTTTTCTATTTCTATGGTTTCATTATTATTAATAATCCTCTATATATAGAAGACGTAGAAAATCATTAAAACTTAAGTGATTATGGCATATTTAACATATGAAAAGTGAAAGGTTCCCTAAGTCCTATTAAAGTAACTCTCTATAGAATCCGGAGATGCGGGGATATGTGATCTCCATATTGTCCACAGACGAAGTGTATGAAAGAAGTAGGTATTTCATACTCATCATGAAGGATTGTACTAACTTAACCTTCATTTAGACGCTGAGCAGGCGTGTTAGTTCCGAATCTGACGGACACACTTCAAAATCTTAATCATCAACCTTACCTCACAATGAATTACGAAATAATAAAAGAGAAAGTTACTAAACTGAATAAGAGAGCAAATTTAATTACCGTAAAACAGAAAAATATAAAACATAACATCGAATACGCCTGAAATAAACTACAGATGTGTGTTACATCATGGACTGTTCTTATTAGAGCTAGGAATTTTAGGTGCTGCACTTTTTTTTTGTTACTATAATGTTCAAATTAGCTAGTATTGCAAAGAAAACATTAAATAAATGCCCCAACTGTGTTTTAGTTGCACCTTTTTGCACCTTTTTTCAATGCTAGCACCTTTTTGCACCTTTTCTTTAATGGAAGCACATTTTGCACCTTATCAAACCTTTTTTTACCAAAATTATATATATATATATATATATATATATTCAAATACGATTTCAAGGGTTGGTAACGATATGTGGTATCAGTCCACATCACATTACTTCCACTTCAGTGCAATCCCCGTTAGGCTATTCCTTTTAAATTAGTTTACGCCTCATTGCACCACAGTTATGCGAAAGCTATTGTTCAAGCAAGGAAGGTTGTTGAGTGCATGAATAAATGTTTCAGTTCAAAATAATATTTGACTAGTGTGGTCTGCTATTTTCCTGAGTTACCAGTATACAGTATGCCGAAACCGAAATTAAACTCCTATAAACTACGTGATATTGTTAAAAAGTTTAGTGCAGATGGAATTCAAAGTGACAGATCTGTTATCAGGTGCATTCTTTGTGATATTTCAATAACAATTGATGAAAAACATCAATGCATTCGTGTTACGCAGCATATAGTAGTGTAAGTACTTACACAGACTCTTTAATATAAGACAACATGCGTGAATTTTGTGTTGTTAGTTACTTGTTGTAATTGGTTTTGGTAATCTTTAATGATTATTTACATGGCAAATTTACAACTTTTATTTTAAAAATTTCATCTTTTTCTGCTAAATTAAAGCACCTTTTTCACCAAAATTTTGCACCTAAAATTCCTAGCTCTAGTTCTTATATTCTCAGGTAGTAAGCCATTGTATCGCTTCCATTTCCCCGTGCCTCCCTTCGTCCCTTGCTTTCATTCTTCTCGTCTGTGGACAGTACATCCCCATTCTGAACTAATGTTTTCCGA
This sequence comes from Diploptera punctata, assembly GCA_030220185.1. Taxonomy (NCBI): domain Eukaryota; kingdom Metazoa; phylum Arthropoda; class Insecta; order Blattodea; family Blaberidae; genus Diploptera; species Diploptera punctata. The sequence goes on from JASPKZ010006086.1 coordinate 557,531, forward strand.
TAATTCCCTGTAAAATCCATCTCCATCAAATCATGGTTAATATTATTCTCCTATTTCATTCTGACCTACCTCGTCTTTCATGCCCGTCATTCATTTTGTATTCTCCTTTCGTGCCACATGTCCTGCCCTTCGTATTTTTTTTTTGTTCAATGCCAACCAGGTTGTCTCATTTGATATTTTTGGTTTTTTTTCTGGGTTTGGCAGAATTGTAATCCATTTCTTTGGTTGGATCACCTTGAAGGCGGAGTTACCTTACCCCTATGATATGATGGGTGTTAAATAATTCCCTTTAAGAAAGAAATCCTATGGTCTGACCGGGAATCTTACCGGAACCATGAACTGTAGTCGGAAAGACTGACCACTAGCCCATTGGGTTCCTATTACATCTGGTATCCCAGGAAGTTCATATAGGTCACTGTTATGTAGTCTTCTCCATTCATCTGTCTGTTCGTCTCTCTTTGGTCCAACAATTTTCCTAAGAACTTTGTTCTCAAATATTTATAACATTTTCTCTTCCTTTAAATTAGAAGACGATATTTCGCATCCATATGATATAACCGAAAGAATAACCGTTTTGGGGATTCTTTACAACATGTGACGCGATTTTTTTTCAAAGTTCCAATCATACACCATGCGCCAACAACCACGAAGAGGATTACACAGTGGAATCACAGGATGCAGCCAACATATACACGATATTTAACGAACTTAGAAGCTAACCTAACGCAATTTAAGTACTCTAACCTGCAAAAAACCAACCTAAAAGCTAACCTAACGCAATTTAAGCACTTTAACCTGTGAAATGCAATACCCAAAAATAAATAGTAAGTTCTGCAATTCTTTAGTATATGTGTACAGTTAATTAGTATATACTCCATGTTGGCTGCACAGGAACAAAACATATTCACAATTTATAAACTTTTTACATTACAAGAAATATCCACTTTAACCTCCATATTCGGGTAAAGTGGACCGCAAAGTCCATCCTAGCCTTTAGATATTTTAAGTTTATTTATTCTATTAATTTATGCAGACATTCACAAATTAATCTGAAATTATTTATGGCAGATCGTAATTAAAAAGCGTTGATATTTATTTAATGTTTTGAAAAATTATCGTTTATTATAACATTCGCCGTCATTAATCTGCAGAGAGCGACGGTCTTTTGGTTTAGGTAAAATTACAAGGATATTAAATAAAATTAATTAAGTATATGGTTTTTACATATAGCACCCTTGTTAATAAAATATAATCATTCGTGTAAAGTGGACCCAAGTCCACTTTAACCGCTCGTGGAGGTTCTACATTAACCGAATTCCTTTATTATCTTCAATTATTTTATACAGCAGCTATGTCACATAATATTAAAACAAACCCTTCTGTATATTAAAACAATATCTACATAATATAATATATTCAGGAGTTTTTTTTAACATTTGTAATATTCAATAGCAGAAATTAAGAATTAATTTTTAGTTTGAAAAACTTTTAAATGGTCGTTTTTATAAATATCACAAATAAACCCTTCTTCGCACAAAAAATGAAACAAACTGGCCTTGAACACGTCAAAGTTGATGAGGGGAAGAAATTAAAATATTTTCTGTTCCAGGGCAGCACCAATTAAAAATATATTAACAGGGTCCACTTAAACCGAAGTGTTCACATTACCCGAAGTTCCTTTAGTATATGAGTTGAAGGTAACATATACATTAGACATCTTTATTTGAATACACAGGTTGCAAAAATAGAGACTTTGACATTCATGCTCTCTTTGAAAAAATACCGTATTTTAATTTGAGTAGATCATCTGTTATAATTATAATTAATTAAATGTGAACATATGTATAAATCAGCTGGCACTCTCATATTGTAGTAGTAGTAGGACTTTATTAGACTAAAAGTAAGATATTTACAATATTCTTTACAAATATGGGTCGCACGTGCAGTAAGCCGTATGTGCTGTTGACAGTCCGTTACAATAAAGTAATAATTTGTAATAGTATAGGGTGTCCCAATAAGAACGCCGGATCTGAATTGGCAGCCATTTTTTACCACGAGGTTGGCAGCACTCTACCTACACTTTTTGTTTTCTATATTTGTTGCAATTACTGGATATGGAGTGTTATACTGCTGAACAATGAGTTTTAATTGTGAAAACTCATTACCAGAATGGTGTGTGTTATGCTCAAACTGTTCGAAGGCTTCGTGCTCTTAGGCCGGAATCGCGCAGAGGTGACCAAAACTGGCCACCAAGGTCATGTGACTTCTATCTTTGGAGTTTATCAAATCACAGGTTCTTGAACACAATCCCCGGACCATACAAGACCTGAAGCAGCAAATTCGACGTGTCAGCGCAAGACTGTGCAAAAGTAATCACAAATTTCTTAGACAGAGTCACTAGCTGTAGAGCGTCTCATGATGGACATATGTCAGATGTCATTTTCAATATTTAAATCGGAACGTATACCCTTTGTGCTCATGTATAAATATAAGTAATTTCTTTCAAATATAGTTTATTTTGTGCATTATTAAATCCGGACTTCTTATTGGGACACCCATTATAAAGAAAAACAAAAATAAAACAATAATATTACAATTACATAAAGAAAACACAATAATATTACAATTACATAATAATACAATAACATAATACATTAATTAATTTATATATAATTATTAAGAATGAATGGTATTGCATTTTGATAACATGTATTTATTCATGAAAGGGTGCGTTTTAACTCTCATACTGTAATATATTATGGTTGAATCCGCCATGTACGCCCACGTGCAGAAATAATGATGTTTTATGGAGTTGCGAGGTCAAGTATTCTCCTTATAGAAGTGCTCGTCTGTTAATAAGCTTCTTTAAACATACAACAATCTACATGTGAAGGGCACAGGGAAAGTGCCTGGTAAGTTACTTCTTTTTTATCAAAATGGAGTTTGAGATGTCATTAGCCATGGAAATAACTATCACTTAGAAATGTGAAACACTTAAAGATATAGTTCAGTCCAAAGTTTGGCACACATAAAGGTAAGGGAGTTATGTATGTTGTTTAATTAGAAGTACATTTCCTAGGTTTCAAAGAAAAATTGACTTACCTGTTTTATTCCCCGTACATAACGTAACGTATGTTGCTGGATTTTTCTTCTAAAATATTTTCATAGAAATACCTTCTTTGCATTTGATACTAAGTCATTCTATAAGTCATCGTCATCCATACAAGTATTAGGCCAAGTGGCCTGTTACGGTCTCAAAAAGGAATTTTCCATCCAGAGCTTTTCTTTTTGCCTTGGGGACAGTAACGAAGCATGGCTTTTGGAATTCTATGAGATAGCATTCGTTGAAGATGGGCTTTCCAGTTGTTTTGGGAAACTCTATAAGTTGTTCTGGTAAATTCTATAATTTTATTTATCTTTTGTCTTTCGCTGTGAATGAACGAAACTTTACAAAACGTATCTTCAATCCTTCCTTTATATCGCCACGAGGTTTCGTTGTTTTCTGACAGATGGGTGTGGTGTACTTTAGTTTTGAAATGGCGACTGTTCGTGAAACATGTACAAAGCAGAGAGTTGCGATTGAATTTCTTTCCGCGGAGCAGGAGACCATTTCAAACATTCACGGACGCTTACGAAATGTCTATGGGAATCAAGCACTGGATAGAAGTACTGTCTGATCCCACTGATCTTCAATCACAACTCTCTGCTTTGAATGTGTTTCACGAGCAGCTGTCATTTTAAAACTAAAATACATCACAGCCATTTTAAAACTAAAGTACATCACAGCCATCTTCATGACTTTATAAAGGAAGGATTGTAGATACGTTGTTTAAAATTTCGTTCATTTCCAAGGAAATGCAACCGAGAAATAAAATGATGTGCCTTATTTATTGAACGTCCCATGTACTTCTTATTTGTAATAGGATGTTTGACTGTGGGCTCCAAATCGATCTTAGAGTGGAAAGAGTGTAGATTTTTCTTAATTTATTTTTGTGAAGAGCTGTCCTGGCGCCCACTCAACCTCTTTCAAAATAAATTCGGGCACTGCTGGTCGACTGGCGCCCACTCAGCCTCAATCACGGGTACTTTCCTGGTCGACTCGAGCTTAGGGATAGTCACTCTACCTCGTTGCTGTTGTGAAGTCATGTATCGTTGCTCCTATGTATTTTCATGGCATGTTATTTGTATTTGCGGCTATTATACAGTACTCATGTTTTATTAAAAGTTGTCAGAATTCGATTTTTAACACAAGTCTCATTTATAAAAGGTTACTGCAAATTATCATACTCTTTTCATTTTTCAATTTACGCTAGTTATGAATCCGAAAGCTATAAAAAATCACCAAGTTTTCATCTAGCTAAACGTCCGTTTGAAATTTTGAGGATGCAGTAAAATAAAGTGGTTTCAGGTTAACTACCACTTCGAGAGGACGAGCATTTGATATATAAGTGCGTAATAGTAAACAAAAGGAGGAAGAGTACGAATCAATTACCACATACCAGTCAGTGATGAACAGGATATGTGGCACGAATGGGTAATAAAACAGAGACATGGAATCTTCATTTAGGAAAACCAGGAAAAACGCTCAGAATGAGATGGGAATATAACATTAACCATGATTGGAGGGAAGTAGGGGGCACGCCGTAGCGTAGTGGTTAAGGCACTGCGCTACAAGCCGGAAGGTCGAGGGTTCAAGTCCCGTTGTGGTCAGGATTTTCAAACTGACCCAAACCTTCTGGCGGCACTATGGCCCTGGGGTCGACTCAGACTCTAACAGAAATGAGTACCAGTCGCTTGTTCTGGGGGTAAAGGCGGCCGTCACGCTGGGCTGACAACTTGGCTGACATAAAGTGCCGATTGTCTAGAAAAAGTGGGAACCTTAACCTCCTATTACCCCAGGGGCCTCCTGAGGCCTGTTGTGGGATCACTTTACTTACTATATTATGCAGGGAATGATTAGCTCAGGATATGGAAATGGTTACTTATGTCCGTGCGGCAATGAACCTACGAGTTTGTTAGTGCCAGTGAGGTAGTTGGTTTATAGCCAGGGTTGCCAACATTCAGTGAGAAAAAGTGGCTAAACTGATTCCTAAAAATGGCTAGAAATGCAAATTTTTTCCGTGAATTAAGCTGTATTTTAAAACTTAAAAATTGGACTTGCTAATCTGTACGTCTGAGGTATAATTTTGTCCAAATTTTTGCTTTCACTCTATTGGAATTGATGTTGTTATAATACGGTGACTAAATAATGAATAAAAAATCTATTTTAAGAAATAAATATTCTATTACAATGAAATATTCTATAATTCTGAATTTAAAACATATATATTTCTTTAATTTCTTTTCATTTTAAGTTTATCTAAGTTATATTTTTATTCTCTTTTCACCAGAAATTTTATTTCTATGGGATATTCTTTGCTTATTTCTTACTCTCACTGAGTGCTGGTCTGAATCACTATTTACTCCCCTCGTATATATAGACTTGAGCCTGTTCTGCTTTAATACAATCTCTAACAGATAATAAAAATAGCAACAGTTTAATAGTAATACCATTAGAGGATATCCACTTTGCTTTGGGTATGTTCTTTGGAAAAAAGATACTCATTTTGATTAATCTATTTTTGTAGTCATAAAATCCATCAATCTCCATCCGTTCTTATTACAAACTTATCAAAGTAATCAAATTATAATAAAATGGCTAGAAGTAGCTAAAGCAAAGGAGACAAATGGGCAAAAAAGCTATTAATGGTTTTCATAAATTTGTTGCTAGTTCTGTTGTGAAAATAGCCAGTTCCAGCTACAAAGTGGCTAAATTGGCTACATTGTTTATAGCATATATTTGTAACAACATATTTGGAGTGGACCTGGAGATATTATACGGACTAAGTCCCCAGAACTTGGAGAAGTAAGTAGTGTTGTTCCAGTAGAGGGTGGAGGGAGGTTGTAGCCGGGATAACATAGTGCTGACTCGAGATCAATTTCATAGAATCATGACTACGTAACACTAGTGTCAATGAACACTTGTGTTACACTGGGTTAATATATTAACTGTTTGCATTTCTGTAAAACTACATGTTTTGTTTCGTAAAATAAGCAACCAAACGCGACTATTTAACTCATGCCCCAAATGGGAGGCAACGACCAATCACATTTCAATGATTTAAAGCAGGATTTTAATATCATAATAAATATGGAAGTTAAAGTTAATAATAACATGAAGACAGTAATGCAAGCTAGAGGGCTAAGCATCGAAGATGCCCAAGACCGTAGGCTTTGGAGGTTTGGCACGGGAAGACGGCAGCAGCTGTAAAAACCCGAAGAAAGAAAAAAAGAAGTTAATAATTTTATACTTTAAAATTCTTTTAATATTTATATATAACTTAAATAAAGAAAAACATCTAAATAATTCATTGGTGTTCATTGTTGAATAAAAATGTCTCAGTAACAATTAAAGAAATTGTATTACATAACAGTATTTCTAAATAATACTTTTAAAATTGTTTTAAGTCATTGTTGTCAGAATTATAAAGCTTTCTGTTATAACAGCAATAAGAACACCTGCCTACCTTCATATTTTTAAATGAAAGTATACTAAACTCTGATTGTATGTTAAAACAATTAACTTTTGGTTTTAACAAATCAAATTTAAACATTATATTAACCAATGGAATTTAAACCTAACATCATATGATGTAATAATGTTCTTTAATTCTATAAAAGAATTACACTTTTCACTTATCAGTCTTCATATAACTTTCCACAAAGATAGAAGCAAATAGAACTCTACTGATAAAATGTGATATTTAATACAAGAAGAATAGTTGACTCAAGAAAAGAAAATAAATTAATTTTAATTGACGGTGAAGAATAATACCACCTACATTTACTTAATCTGCTGGGAAATTAAATAGTAAATAAATTTACAATTATTTCTACAAGAAACAGTTTTTAGTGATTTTTAAAGTGTTTTCCTATCCAGTGTACCAACTTCCGACCTTGAGAAGAGATTCCAGCTCTACCGAAAATAAACCCAACCTGAACCAGTAATTCTTTTTGGGACACCAATCCTTCAAAATGTTACTACAACATCGGGCATGAAGAGAGTTAGCTGCTTCAAAACATCGCCACAACGTGGGAAAAGAATTACTTCTTCAGATTTTTCATTTAAACCAATCACAGTCATTTTCACCTCGATTTTATCAGTTTAATTTTATCACTGTAAAATCAAGCTCCTCCGTTTTAATAATCTGAAGAGGTCGTAGCATTATTTTGCAGTGACGACATGTGGCTACCTGATTGTATATATAGTGCAAGAATTTTAACACAAAGTGCTTGCAGAAGATAATATAAAAACATTTCTAGCAATTGATTATACCTCAAAAAATGGAAACCACTGTTTGCACTTTCTTAAACGTATATTTCCCCGGGCAATAACGTTCCATAAAAATATAATTGTCATATTTACATCATAGGACATCTTAAATTAATTAATATACAGTTTGATGTGTTTCATTTTTTCTCCACTAGGGTGCATTCTTACAATATTGCGATCCTTTGGCAACGAATAATATGATCTGGTTGCAGTGATAAAGAAGTGAAACATATCGTTTCTCATTTGTTTTCAAAGATCGCCATTTACATTAAATATATAAATATTTTAAATAACTGTATTTAAATAATGATTTGTGAGTAAACAGCTTAATTTTATTCGTTAAATAGTCCTAACAAATGCCACTCTTGATTTCCAAATTCTCTAGATAAATTAGAAATCACTTGTGACATTACTTATGATAAAAAAATAACAAAACGCTAGATCAAGTAAAATATTTATATTATCTAGGTGTATCTGTAGGCTGTACTAGAGAAAAATACATACATAATAAATCACAAATTATACAAGACCATGGCAGTTCCTATTATTACCTACGGATCCGAAACATGGACAGTGACAACACAACGATCTGCCAGAATCCAAGCCAGAAATGAAATTCATCAGACTAATAGCAGGATATCAAAGAACAGATAAAAACACAACATAGAAATAAGACAGCAACTAAATATAGAGGAATTAAACACAACAATAGTGAAATATAGAACAAACTGGAAATAACACTTGGCAAGATGGACAGAATACCAAAATCAGCATAAAATTACTCATCAAGAAGAAGAATAAGTTTGGGTAGACCAAAGAAAAGATGGAAAGAGCAGCAATTTAGAGCCGGAACAGGCTTGCAAAGAGCCTAAACCGTGACGAAGAAGAAGACAAATATTTCAATATTTATGTGGCACCTTAAAAGAACACAGGCAAAGAAAATAATAAAATAATCACATTTAAAATTTTATGAAGTATTGGCTGTGCCTGCAATACTGTATGGCTCAGAAATATGGACTCTCAATTAACTGCGAATTGAAAGAATAGAAACTGCGGAAATGATATTTACGATTTGTGGCAGAATATATTTTCATTGATAAAAAACGAAGTGAAGATATTTGTAAAGAATGCAAATATTCAGTCTGACAGATAAAATAGAAGAGTATAGGAGAAAATGGTATGAACATGTCTGTAGAATGGACACCAACAGATTGCCTTGGAAAAGTCTGAATTATCAACCGAGAGGAAAAAGAGATCGAGGACGTCCACGAAAGAGATGGACACAGCAGCTTTGATACTTGGAGCCGGAACGAACCAATAAGGGTTAATCCCTGTAAGAAGAATATGAAGAAGAAGGTAAGAAGAAATTGAAAAGAAAATGCGGATAGGAAAGATAATTGACCTGAGAAACTACTCGCATTATTACATTGATGAGCCAATGTTTTATGTAGTACATAGACTTCCATTTCAGTTGCTATAAAATTCCATTAAATAAAGCAAATTTTGAAGAAAGAACTTATATACATAAAAACCATGGCAGTTAGAAATAAATATAAATATGATATGCTTAACAAACTAGTAAAAAAAAGGAGATAATTCGGAAGCAGAAAATTAGAGAAATAATTAATGTTAAACATAATCTGTGAAACATAATATTATAGAAGTAATAGAAGAAACAAAGTTGAAATTGTATGGACATCTGAAGAGGATGGAGAATAATAGAATCCCAAGACTGATGCTGGAGTGGAATGATGAAGGCAGGAGGAGGAGGGGGAAATCCAGGGAACAGTGGATGAATGAAGTGAGAAGAAACATGATCAGCAGAGACCTCAAAGAAAAAGATGCTGAGGATAGAAATCTGTGGTGGAGCAAAATCAATTTGGGCTGAAGGATAACAACTGTAATGTAGAGAAAATCCTTAATTAAAATAACTAGTAAGAAAACAAATAAGAAAATATGAATTGAAATATGTAACCAAATTTGAAAACAAATTAACGAAAATAAAACTAAATAGATAACTCGTACGTATAAGGCAAACTGGCCATAACTTTTAAGAAACGCGATAGAAAGAAAAAGATAAAAATAGGTTATAAAACCAATAGTAAACTAAATAATATAATTTCTAATAAAATAGATGAAACTAATATATATGGAAATAAAGAGTCTACAAGCTAAATTGCAAGAGTGTAATAAATTTTATATGCAGAATCACTAGAAATTTTAATGTAAGATTTAACGAGCATTTCAAAGACTTCAGATTTGACGAGGGAAAGTGAAGTTTTGCGAAGCAGGTTATAAATGCAGGTCATCGATTCAACACAATTTACAATACACTCTCAATACTACATAGAGAGTGTAACAACTATAAAATGAATGTCTTTCAATACATCGAGATACTTAAAGAAATGATAAATGACAAGCTGTTGAACGAGAACGCACCTAATAACTTTAACCCTCTATACACTATGCTCGTCGGAAGCAATAAGTACCAATCCAGCTGCTGAAGATGGAACAAGTAGTTCTGAAAGGCCTACATAATTTTAAATAATTTTAATGTTGATAACGACTGATATCTCAGATACTAATTTCATTATTTTAACTTGTTCTATCAATTGGATTAAGGATCGGTTTCACAAACATAGGTAACTGTATTATGCTAGTTTAACCTATGCAATAAATAATAGTTAAAAAAACTACAACAACACGCTTTATTAGAAAACCAAACTAAAAAATGAAAAATAATTTTAATTTCCAACACGCTTGGGATAAATTTAAAGTGGTCAACAAAAAAATCATCTCCAGCACATCTAGAATACTAGACTTATCAAAAAAAATAATTTCACCATCAAAAGCGTGGGGTGCTTTTTATGGTTTTTACGTTTTCTTCTTAGAGACTTTACTTTTACCAATATCTGTTTATTATCAAATATATTAATTGATATAGAGCACCCCACGCTTTTGATGGTAAAATTATTTTTTTAGATAACTCTAGTTTTATTCTAGATGTGTTGGAGATGATTATTTTGTTGACCACTTTAATTGTATCCCAAGCGTGTTGGAAATTAAAATTATTTTTGAATTTTTTAGTTCGGTTTTCTAATAAAGCGTGATGTTTTAGTTTTTTTTAAATTGTTATTTATTTTGTCTAAGGTTATACAAGTAATAAATGTAGCCATAATTCGTAAACTATTTGAACTGTGATGTAAGTGAACTTTAATTTTGCTGTACTGGAAAATGAGGTTTTTTGAATTGTGACATTATTCTTGCCGGGGTTCGATATAAATGAAATACATATGCTTAGTTGTCGAATATATATTTTATTTTATTTTCAGTATGACATAAATTATATATCAATATTTTTCTAAAGGTTTGAAGAACTCGGGTAATTTCGTGATAGTTTAGAGTTAATTCGTGACAAACTTTTTAATCACTCTCCATGTTACATCCAATGCATACGAAATCTCGTTTATAAACAGTCAACCCTTGACACTTCATGGAACCACAGATCACATTTTCGACATTATATCATTCATCTTTAGTGTCGACGAATATGTATTCAAAAATGTTCTTCAAACACAGACAAGTATTAAATGTAACAACTGCTAACATGAATGAAAACACTTCCTCTACAAGTTACATAAAACGCACTCAAGGAACGCTGTTATCACTAGAGGGCGGATTTATATGCACTAACTACCTCACTGGCACTATAGAACCCGCAGGTTCACGTCCGCGCGGACATAAGCTCTCCATATATCCCTATCCTGAGCCAATGTTTTCCAATCATCCCCTGTATAATCTACTTCCCTCAAATCATAGTTGATATTATTCTCCCACCTCATTCTTGGTCTACCAACTGGCCGTTTTCCCTCTCGTTTTCCTACAAGAAGCTTCCATGCACGTCTTTCATTCCCCATACATGCCACATGGCCTGTCCATCGCAGTGTACGAGACTTAACTGTTCTCATTATATCTGGCTTCCTATAAAGACCATGTAATTCACTGTTATGCAGTCTTCTCCTTTCACCTGATTGTTCATCTCTCTTTGGTCCAAAAATTTTCCTAAGAACTTTATGCTCAAATACTCGTAATCTCCTTTCCTCCCTTAAAGTAACAGTCCATGTTTCGCATACATATAATATAACTGGTAGAATAATAGTATTATATATTTTCAGTTTAACGTGTTTTGAAAGGAGTTGGGACATCAAAAGTCCCTGCAATGCATAATAATACGCATTTCCAAAATTGAGCCTATGTTTAATTTCTTTTTGCATCTCATTCCTATTTGTGATTATTGTTCCTAGGTATTTGAATTCAGCCACTTCCTCATAATTTCCCTCATTTTTCATTAGCTGTCCATTTCCATTATATAATCTATTTTTATGTGTGACCATATATATAGTTTTATTGATATTTACTTCCAGTCCTAATTTCTTAGTGTTACTGAGTAGTGTGTGCGTGTTGGCCTTTAGTATCTCCTCGCTATCGGCCAGTAGTACTACATCATCAGCATAAACGAATAGCTTATTAATACCATTGAGTTGTAGGCCGTCTTCATCCTCTAAAGATTTGATGGCATGCTCTAGTACAAAATTAAATAGTAGAGGAGATAGTGCATCTCATTGCTTCAACCCAATGTGGATTTCAAAAGTATCCGAAAACTGTTTGCCTACACGTACCCTATTCTTTGTGCCATTTAGACACATTCGTGTAAGTCTAACTAAAAACCATAAATATATGCATGCAACTATGCAGCAAAAGAGATTGAAAATATGCTCTTAAAATTTAAAAAAAATATATGCACAAAAATTAATTTTGTTCTTATAGTAAAATACACTATTTTCTTACATCAATTTATTAATTTTTTATGAAGCAACAATTGTATTTTATAGTGTCATTCTAATTAATCTCACAAAAATGAATAATTAGTGAAATGTATCTCGCCTTACTCTATTGTATATGAAAAGATATTCAGTGCAGAATTATATTGATTTAATTATGTGATAAACTGATGAGTTATTTAAAATACTCACATGTTTGTCACAGACTTGGCATAAGACAATTTTTTCCATTTGTTGTTAATGTTGGATTCCCACCAGTCCGTTGATGAAGCAAGGATATTTTACAGGATTTTTCCTTCGGCATTGGAAACACTTGTCTTGATCCAGTAACACTCACAAAATATTTGAGAAAAGAAATTAAACTTCGATTCCCGATTTGTTTTGTCATCGTGGTCAATAATGTACAACAGGCTTTCTTTGTGTGAAATTAAGTATATTTTGCCCATATTAAAGTATATTTCAGGAATGATTTTGGAATCTTTGTCGAGTATGCCGACAGTCTCAATAAATCTGATGTTCAAACTTCAAAGAATATCGCCGGTTGAAAACGAAAACAAGGAAATTGCCACCAATAAACTGTCATTGTTGGTAAGCACGTTAATCTCTTCCGAAATCTTCCTTTCAGGAAATGGTTTAGGCCAGATTGCTTTATTGACCTGTTGAGTTTTAAAACTGCAGACCCCCTGCAGACATTGTCACTGTTGTACGAAAATGCGAAATAGGGATGCTGGTTTTCTATGAAAACAAGAATGTCTTCATTTACAAAAACATGACAATAAGGCAGGAACTTGTCATTTTATGGGGTTAGAAACTAATATTTTAACATTAAACAGAGAAAAAAGTATACTATATGCACTCATATGCACATATTAATGAAATATGCGCTAATCCCGTGAATATGCATTTATATACACTATAAAAGTTTGCCAATTGATTCCAAATGACATGAAACGCATTTTCCTCTTCCATGCATATGTTTATCTTTGAAGGAATGAAACACGCAAATATGCAGAAATCCGCCCTCTAGTTATCACAAATACAAAAACACAGCAAGTCTAATTTCTGCCATCTACGAGACAGAAAAAGAATGTGTTTTTCTTTCCAGTACAACTTCGTTACAAACGAAAGAAGATATATAAATAAATTAGCCGAGTTTCCCCTATGTATTTTTTTCAGAAATACCATAGAATAGAGTTTTTATATGTTTGTTACCCTATGTAGTTGCAGCTGCATGATGCAAAATTTAGATTAGCATTTTTGAAGATCTGGTTTCATTGTCGTTTGTTGCAAAACATAGAATCTCTGATAGGACTGATGACGTTTATATTTTTCTTTAATGACAAGGCTATTTTTAAAAAATTGGCTTTAAAGTGTGCATGCACTTACTTTATGAGCTAGTGCAACAGATGACATTAAAAATATAATTTTAAAAAATGCGCTTAGCCGGTTGATGCATAATATTATACAATTGCAAAAAGTATAGCTTTGTTAATGTCCTGCAGATTATAATATAAAAGCTGCTTTTCGCCATCTACATTTCTTCTGTATATTGTAGGTATTTATTCTATACTATCTACATTTACTGGTTCCCTAGACAAAGTTTCTCTTCCTGTACCACAGAGCATCCTTTTGATGGTTTCTTTTATGGAAGCTTTATATTTACCTCTAGGGGCACGCCGTAGCGTAGTGGTTAAGGCACTGAGCTACAAGCCGGAGGGTCGAGGGTTCAAGTCCCGTTGGGGTCAGGATTTTTAAACTGACCCAAACCCTCTGGCGGCACTATGGCCCTGGGGTCGACTCAGCCTCTAACTGAAATGAGTACCAGGCGCTTGCTCTGGGGTAAAGACGGCCGTCACGCAGGGCTGACAACCCGGCTGACATAAAGTGCTGATTGTCTAGAAAAAGTGGGAGCCTTAACCTCCTACTACCCCAAAGGCCTCCTGAGGCCTGTTGTGGGATCACTTTACTTTACTTTACTTATATTTACCTCGGTGTTTACTCTCACAACCTCTGATTAGACTATAAATGAAACTATTTCTCTTCAAATGCGAGCTCTCTCTTTCATAGCCTCTACACACTCTTTGGCTTTTATCCGACCCTGGTTTGTAGCTTGGTTTATGCGATGCTTTGGTTCCTTCACTATCCTTTGCTGGTCTCGAGAAATATTTATCGTGTAATTGCATTCCTGCTGATAGCACTGTTCTGCATTTTAAAACTTATTTTTTGTTTTAAATTATTTTCGCCCATCATGTCAGGTTTTCAAAATATTCATGAATGACTAGAAATTAAATTATAGCTTTGTAAAACGTATTAAAAATTACTTTCAACAAGAATTTTGTCCGAAAAACTAGGCCAGAATGTGTTACTTGCCACTAATTATATGTTTTCGCCCGGTATTAAATTAGTCCCATGTGGCCACTGTTCCCTTTCCCAGTGTTCTGACTTAGCTCTGCTATCCCATTCACATACGAAACAAGGGTATTTTGTGAAACCAGCTTGCTGACCAACTAATAGTCCACTAATCATGAAATCTCCACATACTAGCATAGATGGTTTTCGTACTGAAGTTTTTGTAACAAAAACTACATTTTCATACGTCTCCTTTAGAGTGGGTCACAGGAATGGTAGGATGAATGTTTCCATTATGAAGCAAAACAGCTTTAAGACTTTTTTGAGAAGAATATATGAAGAACCTCCACTCTTTGAAATTATAGTTTATGTTATACAATTTTAAAACAGCAGGTATGTCTTGGCAATATACTAAATTTTCTTCTTCAGCAAAAAAATGGACAAATTTCTTCTCTCGACATAAAAAGTATGTACTCTCATCCAATACTTTCTTTTCTTTTAACCTAGAGCCTAACAGTTCTGCTGATTATTTAGGCAAATTTAAATTCCTCACTAAATCATTAAGCTCACTTTGATTAAAACACCTATCATGATCAGAATTATATGGTTCATCATCCACAGGAGATTCAGTTTCAGTGCTATTGGATGCAGATGGTAATCTATCTGATTCAGGGTGTAAGGGAACCGGAATATGAGGACCATGAGGAACTGACTGAATGGCAGAGGGAATGTTAGGATATACAATATCTTTCTTGTTTTTTTAGCATTATATCCCTCGAAATCATACGGATACTGAAGAGCAATAACTTCTTTTTTTCCATTATTCCAACTCCTCAACATAACAAAGACACACTTTGTGAGGGCATCACGATTTATCCTGGTCTCCTAACTTAATGCCAAAATATTGAAAGTAAGTTTTCTTTACAAAAGCAGTTATATTCTTTGTTTTACTAACATATATGACCCACATATAATTATAGCAAAAACATTTGGATAATTTAGACAACTAAAAATGTTTGTACATACTTAGGGCGGATATAGTTAGTAGATTTTAATAAATATAAACATAATTCTTCTTCTTCTTCCTTCCAAGTATTAGGCCAATGCCTGTTACGATCCTGTAGAAAATTTTCCCTCCAGCGTTTCATAGGACGGCCCAGTGATCTTCGTCCTCTTGGTATATAATTAGCTTGTTGAACTCTGGATATAAAATTTATGCTAATATAGTTAAGAATAAATTGAGGAAAATTTATGAAAATATAATTGGAGAAGAGCAGAATGGATTCAGAAAGGGTAGATCTTGTACAGATGGATTCTTTACTCTATAAACATAATTTAAATATAATAATAGTTACCGTATATTATTTCACGTTTTAAGTAATAAAATCAAAATTGTAAACTGTTGGGCCTTTCTAACAAACGATAAGCACACTGTAATATTACTACAGTTTGTACATTACGAAAAATATTCAAACCATAAAATGTTTAATTGTAAAAAATTCTGACGTGGTGCGCGAAAACTGATTTCATTTTTGCAATCAGTGTGAAATTGTGATTCAGAAACTCTCATTTATTTGAAAAACAAATCCATGTAGAACGTTGTAATCACTAAGGCTAGAATTTATTTGTAAGTAGTTAGTTACATATTCTTTCCCTTTGTTTATATGTGGCTAAAATTTATAAATTTCCACGGATTAGAAACTTACTAACCATATATGATCATTTATCATTACATATGTTTACATATTTGATTATAATTACACATTTTAAAGATTCTTTAATGTAAAACTACATATTTTTCCAAATAAAAATAATCCTTGCAAGTGAAAAACAATTTAAAACAGTCTGTGTGACAATATTTTACATAAAACACTCAGATACCTCATTATACATTGAAACAGTTCTTCAAACCTATGAAAAAGCTGCTGAGAAACGGTCAAAGAAGAATTCCATTTTCTAGATTCGATAAATACAGATACAGGAAGACACTGAAGA
Source organism: Diploptera punctata (assembly GCA_030220185.1). Taxonomy (NCBI): domain Eukaryota; kingdom Metazoa; phylum Arthropoda; class Insecta; order Blattodea; family Blaberidae; genus Diploptera; species Diploptera punctata. Next base: position 574,088 of record JASPKZ010006086.1, read on the forward strand.
CTTGGGTATAGGGTTCCGCATTACAACATATAATTTAAAACCCGAACGATATACTCCGTTTATGAATTAAATGGTATAAATATGTAGTGGATACGCATAGTTGGTTAAGGCAATATACTATAGGCTGGAATGTAGAGGATCGAGACCCATGGGGGTCAGGATTTTTAAACTGCTTAACCTTCTGACCTGGGATCGACTCAGCCTCTAACAAAAATCAATACAATACTATGTTGTAGGAGTAAAGGCGGCTATCACTCAAGGTTCATATCTCGTGCCGAACGTCTAGAAAAATGGAAAACTTAACCTGCCAATACTCCTAACTGAGATTACTTTATAATAGAAACATGATAACACTCCTCTTCAAGATATATTTAGAAGATGTATTAATGAAATGGAATAGGTCATGTAGGGGAATGGGAATCAACATTAATGACCGTTTACTGCACAATTTATTATTAGCCGATGACCAGATTATAATAGGACAAGATAAAGAAGATATAGAATATATTATTATAAAGTTGATAGATGCATTTAAGGTAGGTGGACTGAAGATAAATTATATTAAAACAGAATATATGGTAATCGGAGGAAATTCAGAAGACCTACAAATAATTAATACTTACTTACTCACTGGCACTATCGAACCCGTAGGTTCATGGCCGCACGGACATAAGCTCTCCATACATCCCTATCCTGAGCTAATGCTTTCCAATCATTCCCTGTATAATCTACTTCCCTCAAATCATAGTTAATGTTGTTTTCTCAAATAATTAATATGATAATTAAACGTGTTCAAGAATTTAAATATCTTGGATATAGCGTGTGATACTCTATATCAATTAATATGCATCCATAGTAATTCTGCCCGAAGGCAGGTCCTTCACTGCAATCATAGAATTTTCGTGCTATGCTTGCAGCTTTACTAGGGAATTGTAGGTGTGGTAGCTTCCCGTTGCTTTCCACACCGGTGAAGGATGATGGTGATAAGAATGATAATGATGGCCATATGATTTCGGGGACTGTTTGGGTCTTAAAGTTTTCCTGACATTTGTCTTACAGGTGAGGAAAAACCCCAATAAAAACCTTACCCAGAAAAACTGCCCCGACCGGGGATCGAACCCGGGCCCACTGCGTGACAAGGCAGCACGCTACCTCAAGACCACAGCGATGGACACATCAATTAATATATTTGATAATAAACATATATGAATAAAAGTAAAGTCTCTAAGAAGAAAACGTAAAAACTATAAAAAGCACCCCAGCTTATGATAGTAAAATTATTTTTTGTAGATAACTATAGTTTTATTCTACATGTGTTGGAGATGCTTTTTTTGTTGACTTGAATTTTATCCCAAGCGTGTTGGAAATTAAAATTATTTTTCATTTTTTAGTTCGGTTTTCTAATAAAGCGTGTTGTTTTAATTTTCTAAACTATTATTTATTTTACCTGTAAAGTTTTGTATACATGTAATGATGTATAGAAGTTATACAACTAAAAGTATGTTTTCTAGGTTTCAAGGAAAAGGTGACTTACCTGGTTCTTTCCCTGTATACCTTTCAATTGTAATGCGTGAACAAAGTACTTCAAATATTTGAAAAAAATATCTGTACGAGAAATGTTTAACCAAAATGTGATATCTACAAAAGTAGTACGTGACTAAAATATAATTTGACTAAAACCTGCGTGACTAAAGTGTAATGATTGATCGTAACACCACATGATAATAAAAATTAGAAAATACTTCGTTCCCAGGAAACTTTACATGAGGAACCTTATAACTTACACCATTGTGCTAGTATTGTCAGAACATGGGCAGGTCATATAGTTCAAATGGATGGCAGTAGGAATTCTTTCAAAATTTTCATTGACTATTTAATTCATGCCCCAAATGGCAGTCAATGACCAATCACATTTCAATGAATTTTGATTTACAACCAATCACAGTCGTTTTTCACCTTGATTTTATCACTTTCATTTTATCGATCTGATTTTACCAAGTGGTTCCCAGATTGTGTATACAGTGCAGGAATGTAACCAAATTGTGTTTGCGAGATATGATAGAAAAACATTCGTTAGCAATTGATTATACCACAAAAAAAAGAAGACCACTGTTTGCACTTTCTTAAACGTATTATTTCCCAGGAATTACCGTTGCAGAAAAATATAATTTACATATTTACAATATAGGACATCATAAATTAATTAATAACCTGTAATGATATGTTTCATTTTTTTCTCCACTAGGGTGTATTCTTACAATATTGCGATTCTATTTTGGTAATAAATATGATTTGATTGCAGTGATGAACAAATGAAACATAACGTTTGCAATTTGTTTTTAAACATCGCCGTTTACATTAAATATATAAATATTTTAAAATAACTATATTTAAATAATTATCTGTGTGTAAACAGCTTAATTTTATTCGTTAAATAGTCCTAACAAATGCCACTCTTGATTTCCAAATTCTCTAGATAAAGTCACTCTTTACTTCGTGAGTCGTGAATTTACCGATAATTTGGAAATCACTTGTGCAATTACTTACGAAAAACCTTTGGTGAAAATATCATTACGATTGATTAAGTGTAGATGGGAAGATAATATTTGGATGAATCTAAGAGTCTGGATATTGGGGATATGAGGTGAATTTAGTTGGCTAAGGGTAGGTACCAGTGGAGGACTTAATGAATGTCTGATAGAACTTAAATGTTTCATAAGGCATACAGTTAGTTAGTTTATTATTTTAATTCCTAGGTTTCCTATAAAACTACATGAGTTTATACGAAACCAGATATAATAAAAACAGTTAAAACTCGTAGACTGTGGCATGAATGGGGAATTAAAGAGGGGCATGGGAGTTTCTTGTAGAAAAACCAAAGGGAAAGCGGCAGTTGGTAGAACAAGAATGTGGTGGAGAATAACATTAACCATAATTGGAGGGAAGTAGATTATACAGGAGATGATTAAAAAAAATTAGCCCAGGATATAGATGTGTGGAGAGCTTATGTCCGGACGGCCATAAACTTACGGGTTCAATAGTACCAATGAGTTAGTTATTATTTTAATTTAAATACTGATAACATGGCACCATGGCCCTGGGGTCGACTCAGCCTCTAACGGAAATGAGTACCAGACGCTTGTTCTGGGGTAAAGGCGGCCGTCACGCAGGGCTGACAACCCGGCTGACATAAAGTGCCGATTGTCTAGAAAAAAGTGGGAGCCTTAACCTCCTACTACCCCAAGGGCCTCCGGGCCTGTTGTGGGATCACTTTACTTTACCGGTCAACATGATTTTTTGTCTCATGATACCAATAGTTGCATTTAATGCAGTTTTTTTTATCGTGTTTTCAAATATGTATTCGGAATTTCTCCATCACCCACAGTTTTTTATTTTAATTTCAATTAATATATTTAAATAATTATTTTTTTAATAAACGTTTTTTCGTCTATTTGTCCATTGTAAAATAAACCCAAATAAGGTAACTCAGGATATTTCAGCTATGGAAAAGAGATATCAAGGCAAATGGAATCCTAATATGCTGGCCGATTATTGTTGGACCATCAAGAGGGATGCTCCACAGGCGAAATATAGCAGAAAATCGTCATCTCTCACTTTCTAGGTGAGTCCGAATGTACGAATATTGTGTAGTTATGAATGTAGAGAATATTAAAGTGTTTCAAATTATAAATTCCTGTTTCTCGGAAACTTTACGTGATAAATGAAAACCGATATCATATTTGAATTCAGGAGAAACAATACTATCAGAATCACATATTTTTCTTTCTGAGACAAAAAACAAAGATTCTTTTTTGTTGCTCAGTGTGATGAATAAAAATAATTTTCATTTGAACATCATCATTCGTTAATTAATTTAACAATATTTTCAAAACATGAGAGCTTTGAAGTGTTTTTAGATTTCCCTTAAATAGCGTTTGTTACCAAATAAGATAACAAGATTATATATATATATATATATATATATATATATATCATCATCTGCATTCATGGATTAGGTCTGTTGACCCGTTCCGACTTCAGCCCATCTCTTTCTAGGTCTGCCCACATCTCGGGTGCCTTTAGGTTTGTATTTTGTTATTTGTTTTGGATATCTATCTTCATTCATTCTGTCTATGTGTTGCTTCCATTTTTGTCTATATGTATCTATTTTATCAGTTATTGCAAATATTTAAAGTTCCTGTCTTATTTCTGTGTTCTTGATTCTGTCTTCCTTAGTGCACCCTTTAACAGATCTCAAAAATTTCATTTCTGCCGCCGTTATCCTACTTAGATCTTGTTTTTTATGTATCCAGGCTTCTGATCTATAGAGCAGTACTGGTACTGCCAATGTTTTATAAAATTTCAATTTCGTCTCTCTTGTTGTTTTATTATATATATATATATATATATATATATATATATATATGGTATGATAAGAAAAATCAATGCCTGGACGGGATTCGAACCCGGATCTCTGAGTCTGTACCTCAGTGTGATATCCATTACACCACCAGGCGAATCCAATTCAAGCATTCATTTTTCTTATATATGTATTATATTCTCCATTATTACTAGATGTCGCGAGAACTCAGTCTTCACTGCCATCTAGTAGCTGACTATAACAAGTAAGCAAATTAAAGAGAACATTTTTACTTTATAGCAGTGACGCTATATACATATATAAGAAAAAAAATGAATGCTTGAATTGGATTCGCCTGGTGGTGTAATGGATATCACACTGAGGTACAGACTCAGAGATCCGGGTTCGAATCCCGTCCAGGCATTGATTTTTCTTATCATACCATATTAAGCTTGCATTGCTCAATGTTAAACATTTAATTATAACATATATATATATATATATATATATATATATATACAACACATACATCATACATACTGGTATTAAAATATATATATATATACATACATACATACATACATACATACATACATACATACATACACATACATACATACATACATACATACATACATACATACATACATACATACATACATACATACATACATACATACATACAGACATACATACATACATACATACATACCTACATACATACATACATACATACATACATTACATACATACATACATACATACATACATACATACATACATACATACATACATACATACATACATACATACATACATACATACATTCATACATACATACATACATACATACATACATACATACATACATACATACATACATACATACATACATACATACATACATACATACATACATACATACATACATACTGGTATATGATGTAATTCTACAAATTAGAATTTTGTTTGGAATACACTGTAATGTTTATCGAGGAGATTGGGAGATCACAAACAGCGAACTCGTATTTAATTAATACAGTGTAAACAAATTGTATAAATAATTTGTAAATCCATAATTAAATGTTTATTTAAAACAGTTCTAATGAACTGAATAATTATATAGCAAATCTGTTAATGAGTTCGCTAATTAACATACCATTGAGTTAATAATTTTCCTGCGTGTGGGGAAAAGTATACATCATATATACTTTATATCTAATATATAAAAATGAATATTTGTTTGTTTGTACTTTATGCGCGGCCATACCGTTGATCCGATTGTGATGGGGCTTTTTGCAAAATGTTCAGGAGATTCCAGGGATGAACATAGGCTATAAAATAGTTGTAATACTCAACCCCTTCACCCATAAAAATCACCCTTTGTTGTGAAAAACGTGAAATAAAGTAACTATTTTGACGCTTAAATGGCTTACGCTGCCTAAACCATAACAAATACACTAAATTAATGTACACAGAATTGAATATCTCAAAAAGCTCTATAAAAAAGTCCCCGACAGCATATGTTTATCTCTTACGGATAACTCACAATAATCAGTTTTGTCTTCTTTCATTGATGTCAAGAAGATCGAGACGAGTACGTAGATTCCTGTGCAAGCATAGGAGAACATGGCGGGTATTCTTTTACGGATAACTCAAAATAACGAATTTTATCTTTTAGTTCATTTATGGCAAGAAGGTCGAGATAAGTAGATTCCCGGGCAACACCTGGTAATCAGCACGGGGAATCTTAAAATAATTATGATATATATTTATAATTATTTTTCATTTTACTTATTCAACTAATCATAATAAGTACATTAATTTTTGTATTTCAACTCATTGATGCCAAGAAGATTGGGATAAGTAGATTCCCGGACAACACGGGTAAAAAGCAGGGGTATCAAAAATAATTACGATATAGAATTTTCCTTTCACTTATTTAACTAAAAATAAAGCACATTAATTTTCGTATTTCGGCTCATTTATGTCAAAAAGATCGGGATAACTAGATTCCCGGGCAACGCCGGGTAATCGGCGAGGGGTATCTAAAAATATAAATTTATAATTATTTTTCCTTTTACTTATTCAACCAAACATAAAAGCACATTCATTTTTATTTATTTAGGCGTAGCAGCGCATGCCGGGTATTAGCTAGTATATTAAGTTATACATTTTTATATGAGTCCACCGCTGTGGTCTCGAGGTAGCGTGCTGCCTTATCACGCGGGCCGGGTTCGATCCCCGGTCGGGACAGTTTTTCTGGGTTAGGTTTTTATCGGTCCCCGAAATCATATGGACATCGCAATTATCATAATTCATATTCATCTTAGATTAAGCTTAGGATTAGGGACTCTCCTGGCGCACCACTATCATCATCATCATCATCATCCATCATATCATCGGGGCTACGTATCCCCGCCTTCCAGACGCCCCAACCTCAGAAGTGGGTTACACGTACGTCATGCCAGGAGAGAAACCAGGAATGTCGAAACACAACCTGGGGCATTTGCAAAAAAGAAACATTTTTATATGAGTGTCTAGCAACAAAGTAAATGTGTTGGATTGTTTTGTAACGACTGTGACCGATAACTGACTGCAACAACCCATTGACTTGCCGATGGTTAAACTGTTTTAACTATTCCGAGCTAAGTTCCAGTTGTACTGTAAACAAACTTACATAAGGTGTTACTTCGCTGACACCGTGTATTGGGAGAACCTTGGTGCTACTTTTACACGCCTTATGGCAGGATTTATGCAAGGAACTGTCATCCATAGAAACATTGTTTTTAGGTAACATCATATTTTACGGGAAATAACACTGAATACAAGCTAAGATGTATCAATAATTAGGAATTCCCATTTCATATTTTTTTAGAGGAATTAAACCCAATGGGTACAACTTGGACGCTACACACACCTAGTCCCAAGGTTGAGATTTTAAAAATCCCTTACCCCCGCCAGGAATCTAACCCGGGTCGCCGGAGTGGAAGGTAGGGACTCTACCGACTACGCCACAGCGACGGACGCCCATTTCTTATTTATTTATGACAAAAATATATGGGCCTATCTAATCTTATCTTTAGCTTTTACATGGTGTTTATATGTACCTATACTTTATTTACATTTTCATTATGAGCAGAATTCATGCTCCATGCTGAGTCGCCTGGAAAATTCTGCATTATTTTTACCACATCATCAATGTCTAATGTAGAATATTTTTCATTAAACTGTTTGAAAAAATTCAAAATAATTCATTTCTCTGCGCTTTTCAAATGCTTTATATATAGCCTATATGCCTATGTATAATTCTATAGAAGCAGCCATTTTAACAACTAAAATTCCAACGCATGCGTAAGAATAAAACAGTGTTTATTTATTCTACTAAAATTGTAATTATAAATTTTAAGATTCTCTATATAATTTATATAGACATGTGCTAGGTAATAAACATATTTTAATTATTTCTATTTTTTAAATCGAGTATTAGAGAGAGAACTATATTTTTTACACGCTCAAAGATAAATCGATGGTCACCCAATGAAAATGCAGTCATACATATGCTTTGTTTACATCACAACTGAAACTTAGCTCGGAATTAGTAGGCCTACAGCAAATACACGATTATTGACATAATAATGATAATAATGACAATAATAATAATAATAATAACTACGAGAATAATCATCATCATCATCACTCCAGGGATTAGGCAATTGCCCGTTCCGACTTCATAATGCATCAACCCAACGTCTTCTAAGTCTTCCAACATCACGTCTTCCTCTTGCTTGATAATTTCTTGCTAACAATGGATATCTCTCCTTACTCATTCCATCCATATGATCAATCCATTTCTGTCTGTAATTCGTGACCTTATCCAATAAAGGCTGTACTTTCAATTCTTCTCTTATATCCTCATTTCTTATTCTATCTAGTCTTGTACATCCTTTTACTTCTCTTAGGAACCTCATCTCCGCCGTCTGTATTCTATCCTTCTGTTTTTTCATTGGAGCTCAAGTTTCACATTCATACAATATTGTGGGAACCGCCATAACATTATACATTTTTATCTTGGTTTCTTTCCTAATTTTATTTTTGAATGTTCTCTGTATTGTTCCCCACACCGTCTGAAATTTATTTATTTTGGAGTCAATATCTCGTTCCACATTGTAGCCAACAATAATAATAATAATAATAATAATAATAATAATAATAATAATAATAATAACGACAATAATAATAATAATAAATATAGCTTTGACAGAGTTATGAAACGTAGATGCGTAGTGAGTGACAGGAATGAGATGCAGCAGAAGTCTGTCTTTAACAGCTGGAAATACTGGAACCCGACTTAAGTGTTTGCAGTTAACAGAGTACGTCGATTTACGACACTGTAATCAGGATAGAAAGTTCGCATGTGCCGGGTGAGGATAGTACACCGCTTTCATTTTAAAACTTTCCAGTCTGATTAATTATTCATTTGAATTGAATTGAATTGAATTTAATTAAAACAAAACAAAAAAAAACATGTCACTGTAAATATTGAGGGAGAAGATTGAAATTAGAGTTCATTGGATTTTTAGGTTCGAGCCTGTGAATCTTTGAAATTTTAAATGGAACCTTTATATTTTAATACTTAAATTTCAAACCGTACTTGAGACCGACTCAGGTATGATTATACAATTGAACTTACCTAAGAATATACTAATTCCGAGGAGCTAAGTTACAGTTGTAGTGTAAATAGAGCTTGCATAAGATATTATTCCGCCGGCTCTGTATATTGGGGGAATCGTGGTATTGCTTTAACCGCTATGACTGAATAGTGTACGATAGAAACATTGTTCTTAGGCAACATCGTATTTTACGGTAAATAAGATTAAATATAATATATAAAAATGAATGTTTGTTTGTATGTTTGTTTGTTTGTTCGTACTTTATGCGCGGTCATACCGTTGATACGATTGTGATGGGGCTTTTTGCAAAATGTTCAGGAGATTCCCGGAATGAACATGGGCTATAAGAGAGTTGTGATACTAATTTCCTACACCCTTAAAAATCGCCCTTTTAGTGGAAAACGTGAAAAAGTTGCTCTTTGGACGCTTAAATGGCTTACGCTGCCTAAACCATAACAAATACACAACATTAACGTACACAGAATTGAATATCTCAAAAAACTCTACAAAAAAGTCCGCGACAGCATATGTTTATCTCTTACGGATAACTCAGAATAACCATTTTAGTTTTTAATTGATGCCAAGAAGATAGAAACAAGTACGTAGATTCCTGTGCAAACATAGCAGCACATGGCGGGTATTCTTTTACAGATAACTCACAATAACGAATTTTGTCTTTTAGCTCATTTAAGGCAAGAAGATCGAGATAAGTAAATTCCCAGTCAACACCGGGTAATGAGCACGGGGAATCTTAAAATAATTACGATATACATTTATAATTATTTTTCATTTTACTTATTCAACTAATCATAAGAAGTACATTAATTTTTGTCTTTCAGCTCATTTATGTCAAGAAGATCGGGATGAGTAGATTCCCGGACAAAGCCGGGTAAACAGCACGTGGTATCTAAAAATAATTACGATATAAATTTTTCCTTTTACTTATTTTACCAAACGCTGTAGCGTAGTGGTTAAGGCACTGCGCTATAAGTCGGAAGGTCGAGGGTTCAGGTTCCGGTGGGTCAGGATTTTTAAACTGACCCAAACCTTCTGGCGGCACTATGGCATTGAGGTCGACTCAGCCTCTAACGGAAATGAGTACCAGACGCTTGTTCTGGGGGTAAAGGAAGCCGTCACGCAGGGCTGACAACTCGGCTGACATCAAGGGTCGATTGTCCAGAAAAAAGTGGGAGCCTTAACCTCCTACTACACCAAGGACCTCCCGAGGCCTGTGGTGGGAGTACTTTATTTACATAAAACACATTAATTTTCGCATTTCAGCTCATTTATGTCAAGAAGATCAGGATAAGTAAAATATCGGGCAACGCCGGGTAATCAGCATGGAGTATCTAAAAATTTGTAATTATTTTTCCTTTCACTTATTCAATTAAACATAAAAGCATATTAATTTTCTTTTATTTAGGCGTAGCAGCGCACGCCGGGCATTAGCTAGTATACAATAAGATGATACAAATAATCAGGAATTTTCTCAGTTTCTTACTTACTTAAGACAAAAAAGTAATATATATATATATATATATATATGTTATAATTAAATGTTTAACACTGAACAATGCAAGCTTAATATGGTATGATAAGAAAAATAAATGCCTGGACGGGATTCGAACCCGGATCTCTGAGTCTGTACCTCAGTGTGATATCCATTACACCACCAGGCGAATCCAATTCAAACATTTATTTTTCTTATATATGTATTATATTCTCCATAAAAAATGTTCTCTTTAATTTGCTTACTTGTTATAGTCAGCTACTAGATGGCAGTGAAGACCGAGTTCTCGCGACATCTAGTAATAATGGAGAATATAACATATATATATATATATATATATATATATATATATATGTATAAGAAAAATAAATGTTTGAATTGGATTCGCCTGGTGGTGTAATGGATATCACACTGAGGTAGAGACTCAGAGATCCGGGTTCGAATCCCGTCCAGGCATTTATTTTTCTTATCATACCATATATATATATATATATATATATATATATATCCATCCATAATAATTCTGCCCGAAGGCAGGTCCTTCACTGCAATCATGCTATGCTTTCAGCTTTACTAGGGAATTGTAGGTGTGGTAGCTTCCCATTGCTTTCCACACCGGTGAAGGATGATGATAATATGGATGATGATGATGGCCATATGATTTCGGGGACCGTTTGGGCCTTAAAGTTTTCCTGACATTTGTCTTACAGGTGAGGAAAAACCCCGATAGAAACCTCACCCAGAAACTTGCCCCGACCGAGGATCGAACCCGGGCCCGCTGCGTGACAAGGCAGCACGCTACCTCTAGACCACAGCGGTAGTTTATATATGGGCCTACTTAATTAGACTTTACGCTTTTTCCATGATATCAATAGAAAACCTTTATTTACCGTTACATTTAATTAGCACAAGCTGCTGCTTATTTGGATATCGCTTGGAAATGTTTGTATGAATGTACGCTATGTTTCGGAAATGAATAAAATAAATAATGTATTTATTTTGTTTAACTGTGATAGTGAACCACATTTTTGATCAGAATGTTTTTAAGAACTGTCTTGTTTGAGAAGACATTTGCTCTCCAGGGAGACTTGGACGTCAAAACCATCCGACTTGTGGGGGGGGGGGAAGAGTTCAATCAGAAAAATTCATCGTCAGAGGCTTTTTGAATCCACATTTAAAAAAAAAAACTACATGTCCAATCATTCGAGTTGTAATTTATGATTGTTTGCCCTGCGGTAGAACAGTACACTGCCAAATTATCACTCTGACGACACATTTAACACAACCAAACAGTCAAAGCATGCTTTATTATGGATAAATGATCTAGCATATTCGATTTTAAACTCTATCACGATTCTATTGACATCTTCTGAAGCATACTGTTAGTGTTACCTTTGTTGGTAAAGTGGGGAACTAAATGAGATTTGACACGAATTTCCTTGCTTTTCAACGGGTCATTTAGGGAAATTATATAAATATTTTGTTATAAGAAGCTACGTAGCCGTTCCAACGTTAACATACGGGTCTGAGACTTGGCCTTTAACGATCTCTGATAAAAATAAAATTGAGGCAATAGAAATGAGATTTCTCAGATCAGTTGCAGGTGTATCTCTAAGAGATCAAAAGAGAAGTCAAGATATCAGAGATGAATTACAAATATATAATATAAACGAGAGAATACACAATAAACGTAATTGGTTTGATCATATACAAAGAATGCCAAATAATTGTTTATCAAAGCAGCTGCTTCATTGTAGGCCTCTAGGCCGAGGAAATGTAGGGAGACCAAAACGTTGTTGGAATGACGACCTGCACCTGCAGCATATAGTGCACTGGGGAGCGGAACGGGCCAACAGGCCCATACCTTGAAGATGATGATGTTATAAGAAGCTATTGGTCTATCTCTCTATCTATAATGGTGTAGCCCATTGTTGAACCGTAGTCTCTCTTTTGTTAGGAGTTACTAGACCAAGTTAATTTTTAGTTACAGTCCTTATTTGCTCATAGATATCATGAATGACATGCGGTCAACACACCGACTCAATGAGGTATCTAACAGGCTACTGAAGTTTGAGTACATCGCTATGGTCTCGAGTTAGCGTGCTGCCTTGTCACGCAGCGGGTTAGATTCCCGGTCAGGACAGGCTCCTGGGTGAGGTTTTTTTTTCACAGTTTTTCCTCACCTTTAAGACAAATGTCAGGAAGCTTAGGGTCCAACGGTCCCTGAAAATTATAAGGCCATCATCATAATCCTTATTATTATCATTTCACCGTGTGAAAAACGACCAGAAGCTACCACACCTATAATTCCCTTTTAAAGCTGCAAAGCATAGCCTGGAAATGCTATGATTGCAGTGGAAGACCAGCCCTCGTGCAGAACACTATAAAAAGGTGTATCGTGTATGCATGTAAATCGAAAATTACGTTATTAACTTCCTTCCATGTAAATCTGCGCCTTCGAATATTTTACACTTGAATTAAAATCTCTAGGAAATTCGAAACGCTTGCCTGAGTTTCGTTATAAAGATACCTCAAAAGCGGACTATTATTTAAGAGGGGTGATGGGTGAAAAAATTGACAATTTGAGATCAAAATTGGCATTTTTTTTGTTTTTGTACTAAAAAAATAGCCTGTACTCTAATGTATATGTTGGCAAAGTTTTTCAGAGGCCTATGGCGCTTCTAAGTGCCCTAAATTATGTCAGAGTTAAAAGGCTGTGCCAGTTAAGTACCACCTGCATGCAAATCTTTAAACTTGTTTTTCTACACTTTTATTTCCACTGCATTTTTGTACATTCAAATTGAAAGGAATTCAGAAATTTTGTCCTAGAAGGTTCAACTTTTTACTGCATGTCCTAAAAGCAATGGGTAATAAAATAGTGCATGGGTTTCATGATTGAAGTAGTATTTTAAGAAATAAAAAAATAAAATGTATGCTATTGTTAATTTTCTTTTTGTATTTCCACGCATGAAGTACAACATTATATTTTCTCCCTTTGTATTCACATTATAAGAATTCTAATGCACGATGTTTTTCTAAATATTTGGGAGGGGTTTGTAAAAAACCAAACATTTTACTAAAAAATGTGGAACCCATTTAATTATAAAGTATGCATTTTTTTAAATATAATATTTAATTTAATACACAAGTGATCTTCTTGGTGATAAAATATTAAAATATATATACAGTCAATATGCCCATTTCACCAATTAATGTTTTAAAATGTTCAACAAGTTTCCACAGCCAAGCTGTCATTCTCAAGACCAGATATTGACTGAAGACAAAATTGATCCATCCATAGTAATTCTGCCCGAAGGCAGGTCCTTCACTGCAATCATAGCATTTTCATGCTATGCTTGCAGCTTTACTAGGGAATTGTGTAGGTGTGGTAGCTTCCCGTTGCTTTCCACACCTGTGAAGGATGATGATGATAATGGTAATGATAAGGATGATGATGATGGCCATATGATTTCGGGGACCGTTTGGGCCTTAAAGTTTTCCTGACATTTGTCTTACAGGTGAGGAAAAACCCCGATAAAAACCTCACCCAGAAAAACTGCCCCGACCGGGGATCGAACCCGGGCCCGCTGCGTGACAAGGCAGCACGCTACCTCGAGACCACAAATTCAGTTCATCTGAATTCAGTTCATCTGAATGTTTATTTATTTATTATCAATTTTTGTCTTCAGTCAATATCTGGTCTTGAGAATGACAGCTTGGCTGTGGAAACTTGTTGAACATTTTAAAACATTAATTGGTGAAATGGGCATATTGACTGTATATATATTTTAATAATATCTAATAATTCATAAAATAAATGTCTCACAAGAATGAAACTTAAACACATACATATGTATCATGCAGTGGATGTTTGTACAAAAAATCAAATCTCTAGCTAAAAAATGTAGAAAATAGAAATTTCACCCATCATTCCCCTTAAATTAGATTATTATAGTACAAAGCCTTACCTCGGAGATGTAAGAAGAATTACTTAATGCAGAGTCCTTGTAAGTGTACCTCGGTTGAATAAAGTTATAATTGGATGGAAATAGATTGAATTTGTGATTAGGCAGGCTAGTGAGGGACTTGCTAAATGAGACATCTTGCAACTGATTGGATTTGCATTGTGCCGCGCTCTTGAGAGAACGTCTCTTATACCTAAGTAATAATGCATCTATTCACGAGGAGTACAGTATCACCTTCAGTCACACCACCCCTTCTCTCTCTCATGTTTCATACCTAAATTTGTTCAGTTTTGCAATTTTTATATCGGATAGGCAAAGCAAAACTACCAATCAGAAAATTTTATAGACTAGCTCACTAAATAATCAACTTTTATAAGATTGATGATGTGTTCCGTTGAGGTTTATTCAAAATTAATATAAAATTATAGAATATTCACCTGAAAGGTCCGTCTCCTCAACTTAATTAATCATTTAACTATACCGCTTTCGGGACTTGTCCCATCAACGACAGGATTCAAAACTGGTGTTTCACTGAAGATCTTGTAGAGGGGGTTGCATGTATTGGGTTCGTTTTCGTTTATCAGGCTGTCGTTGTGAGCTGCTTTCATGATTTCCATCTCTTCGAGTACGTTTATCTTCGCTGGATTATTGATGGAAATCATGAAAGCAGCTCACAACGACAGCCTGATAAACGAAAACGAACCCAATACATGCAACCCCCTCTACAAGATCTTCAGTGAAACACCAGTTTTGAATCCTGTCGTTGATGGGACAAGTCCCGAAAGCGGTATAGTTAAATGATTAATTAAGTTGAGGAGACGGACCTTTCAGGTGAATATTCTATAATTTTATATTAATTTCACTAAATAATGCAGATATAAAAGTTATAGTGAGAATTTATGTGACATCAAGCGGACCCAGAAGACGTTGCCCTGCCCAATGTTCAATTCTCATGTCATGGACGGACGACAAAAGTTACTTTTTGACTATAAAATTCACTAATTAAGACGTAATTAGATATTATTAAATAATTAAATTATTTTTAGTCTGTTCATCTTACCTCAATATTAATATTGATTTGTTCTTGAGCATGTTTCGATTATATCATAATCATCGTCAGCAACTTGCCCAGACTTATGTTGCACACCCTGGATGTCGATGTCTTATTAAAACAGTTAAAAATACAGAAGAGCTGACTATTTGGGAAAAAAATCTATATTCAGAAGAACAAAAACAGAGTTATGAATTTTGTAATACCGAACGTGACCTTGTTTGGAGGTTCTTTGGTCAACCACAGGGTGGAGCTGACATCGACATCCAGGGTGTGCAACATAAATCTAACCAGTCTGGGCAAGATGCCGACGATGATTATGATATAATCGAAACATGTTCAAGAACAAATCAACATTAATTTTGAGGTAAGATGAACAGACTAAAAATAATTTAATTAAAATAACCTCAAAATATCACTTCCTAAAATAAAATATTATTAAATAAGTTCGCAAGAAAACTCCTTACTGTCATCTGTTGTGGTTCCAGAAGCGTGCACGGTGACGTCACATTGTTTTTGCGTGGAATATTTTTTTTATTATAATATACTTTCCTCATTAGAGGATTACCACAAGGACAAAGTGACACAGACAATTAATTTTCGAAATTGATGAAATATATTTTGTAAACACATGAAGATGACTACACATCTGATGTAAAAAATCCTATAACCCGATCGCAGCGCCAGCTACCGAGTTAAAGGTGAATCTAAACCGTCCAGGGTCCCACTGAAACACACACATAAAATTTCATAAAAATCGGTCCAGTAGTTTAGGTCGTTTTTAA
Organism: Diploptera punctata; assembly: GCA_030220185.1. NCBI lineage: Eukaryota > Metazoa > Arthropoda > Insecta > Blattodea > Blaberidae > Diploptera > Diploptera punctata. The sequence goes on from JASPKZ010006086.1 coordinate 590,432, forward strand.
TTTCGGGTTTCAAGTCAACCTCCAATTCTGTGGGACTTCGCTCATGTTTTTGATAATACTTAAATCGGTTTATTTTAATACGATATACCGAGTTTAGTTGTGAAACATAAAAAAATGTGACCGTCAGAGCGATTCTCAAATTTTCACTTCAGGTGAAATCCTACTCTTAATGGTTTTTAGAGGGTCCAATTGTGAATCTAATCCATCGAGGAACCCAATTAGACACATGCAAAAATTTGCATTAAAATCGATCGAGTGTTTAGGAGGAGTTCAGTGACAAACACACGTACAGAAGTATTATATATACACACACACACATATATATATGTCCACCGTTGTGGTCTCGAGGTAGCGTGCTGCCTTGTCACACAGAGAGCCCGGGTTCGATCCCCGGTCGGGGCAGTTTTTCTGGGGCGAGGTTTTTATCGGAGTTTTTCCTCACCTGTAAGACAAATGTCAGGAAAACTTTAAGGCCCAAACGGTCCCCGAAATCATATGGCCATCATCATTATCATCCTTCACCGGTGTGGAAAGCAACGGGAAGCTACCACACCTACAATCCCCTAGAAAAGCTGCAAGCATAGCATGAAAATGCTATGATTACAGTGAAGGACCTCCATATATATATATATATATCCATCCATCGTAATTCTGTCCGAAAGCAGGTCCTTCACTGCAATCATAGCATTTTCATGCTATATTTGCAGCTTTACTAGGGAATTGTAGGTGTGGTAGCTTCCCGTTGCTTTCCACACCGGTCAAGGACGATGATGATGATGATGATGATGGCCATATGATTTCGGGGACCGTTTGGGCCTTAACGTTTTCCTGACATTTGTCTTACAGGTGAGGAAAAACCCCGATAAAACCCTCACCCAGAAAAACTGCCCCGACCGGGGATCGAACCCGGGCCCGTTGCGTGACAAGGCAGCACGCTACCTCGAGACCACAGCGGTGGACACACATAGATATATGTATATGTTAAACCTATGGTTACTTTTGGAAGTGAAACCTGGACCCCATCTGAACGAGCGATAACTATTTTAAACATTTGGGAAGGAAAAATCTTAGAACAAAATACGACCCTGTTTATGAAAAGGGAGTTTGCAGAGTCAATACCAACTCTGAATTACAAGTATTATACAAGGACGCAAATATTGTCACTGATATAAAAATCAGATGGTTACAGTGGCTGGGCCATATGAACAGGATGAACAATAATATAATTCCTAAAATATTGTACCAAACAAAGTGGTAAAAGAAGAATTGGAAGACCCAAGTTACGGTAATTAGATGATGTCCATGATGGCCTTATGAAGACAGGAATTAAGAGATGGAAACAGAGAGCTCCGTTACGACCACCACGAGACACGCATGGAGTGACCTAGACTCGATCTCGAGACCCCAGCGGTATAGGCGAGCGTTTAACCGCTTTCTCCACGAATCCGCATAACATTTTATCGATTTATTAGGTAATTAAATACAACATCCAGCCATCCATAGTAATTCTGCCCTAGGGCAGGTCTTTCACTGCAGTCATAGCATTTTCATGCTATGCTTTGCATCTTTACTATGGAATTATAGATGTGGTAGCTTCCCGTTACTTTGCACACCGGTGAAGGATGATGATGATGGACGGATGATTTTCGGGGACCGTTGGGCCCTAAGCCTCCTGACATTTGTGTTAAAGGTGAGGAAAAACCCCGAAAAAAACCCAGGAGCCTGTCCCGACCGGGAATCGAACCCGGACCCACTGCGTGACAAGGCAGCACGCTACATCGATACCATAGCGGTAGACAAATAGAACATAGTAAAGTAAAGTAAAGTAAAGTAAAGTGATCCCACGACAGGCCTCAGGAGGCCCTTGGGGTAGTGGGAGGTTAAAGCTCCCACTTTTTCTGGACAATCGGCACTTGATGTCAGCCGGGTTGTCAGCCCTGCATGACGGCCGCCTTTGCCCCATAACAAGCGTCTGGTGCTCATTTTCGTTAGAGGCTGAGTCGACCCCAGGGCCATGGTGCCGCCAGAGGGTTTGGGTCAGTTTAAAAATCCTGACCCCACCAGGACTCGAACCCTCGACCTTCCGGCTTGTAGCGTAGTGCCTTAACCACTATGCTATGGCGTGTCCCATATACAACATACTATGAAATAAAATTATGCAAATTACAATTATTGAAAATATTCTACTAATTCATAACAAATAATTTTCAGTCCTCACGAATTAAATGATTTAAGCGCTTTCCGGAAAATATATTTGTAGTCTTCTGTGTTTTTATCGAGAAATAATTAAGAATAAACCGCTGTATTATTTTAAATGTCCAATAATTTTGATCTTTTCATTATTCAATATACTTGTGCGTGTCAGAATTAATTAAATGTTTGAACCCTAATTTCTCAATCATACAAGTTGCGGTAGAAACAATGACCCATTTTAAACATGTTATTTGGCATGAATAAATAACCCCTACACATTATTAGTGTACATTGTTAAGAAGAAGACATCCTACCATTAATTACACATGTCACTTTTTGTAAGTTATGTCCTTTAGGTGTCCACCATTGTTGGTGATGCAATCTTCTACACAAACACGCACATTCTCCATAACTTATGAAGAGTGTCACATGTTATGACCTCGATTTCGGCGTAAATCTTGTTTTTTCCAGTCTTCAAGAGTTGTTGGCTTGTTAACATACTTTGGATTTTAGGAATCCCTACAGAAAAAAAATCACAAGCAGATAAATCGGGCGAACGGGGTGGCCAGTTGACATTACCAAAGCAGCTGTTACTCTTGCAATGTTTTACAGGGTGCGAACCGTACGTGGCCTACCAGGTGGCTTATTATTTGTTGCAGATGCTGCTGCTCTGAGCTGCTGGACCCATCTCGTAATCGACTTCCGACACGGAACTTGATCATTCCGACCAATGTTAAAATGTTGCCGGAACAAGTGGTATGTCCATACGACACTGCCACCACATATTTAAAAAAAACGTTTCTTTTGAAATCGCACGGTATTTGTTTGACCAGTGCTCCATACTGACTGGTAATGCTTTGAACTGCACTACGCATTGCTACCAATATCAACTCTCTAGGAAGCCGTGCCCGATAATGGTAGGCAATTTAAAATTAGTCATTTTTTCTGCCGCACCTTATATTATCTTATCAGCCCTTTTTTTCGGAAATGGTTCAACTAATCAATTATTAAAAAAGGTAAACTCCATGACGCGACATGCCTAGAAGACCCTTGGCCTACCAACCGGCTGCTGGCCTCACACCCACACATGCTAACCGTAGAGGTAGACGAACATCCAACCAGTGTAGGGGTGACATGTGATCAGCATGTCGGGTTCCCCAGTCGTTATAGCTGGTCTTCTCAACCTGGAGTCGCTACTTAATGTAGCTACCCAAATGCCACACGAAGCTGGGTGGGCACCGGTCCCATACTGGCCGAAATTTCATGAGAATATTTCTTCCCCCTTGGAAACCCGAACCAGCGGCAAGTCCCATAGCTCTTCGCCAATGCATACGACCTTAACCACTCGTCTATGGCGCAACAAATTCCATTTGTAGATAGGCCTACCCAATAAAATAAGAAAGTACGGTAAAATTAATATTTTCATTAACGGTTTGTTCTTTACACGTCACGATAAGCCATTGGTTAATCACTAACTAACTCACTACAAGAAGCTTCCATGCACGCCTTTCATTACCCATTCGTGCCACATGTCCTGCCCATCGCATTCTACGAGTCTCAACTTTTCTCATTATATCTGGCTTCCTACAAAGACCACGTAATTCGCTGTTATACAGTCTTCTCCATTCACCTGTCTGTTCATCTCTCTTTGGTCCAAACATTTTCCTAAGAACTTTATTCTCAAATACTCGTAACCTTCTTTCCTCCCTTAAAGTAAGAGTCCATGTTTCGCATCCATATAATATAATGGCAGAATAATAGTTTTATATATTTTAGTTTAACGTTTTTTGAAAGGAGTTGGGAAGTCAAGAGTCTCTGTAATGCACAATAACACGCATTTCCAGAAATGAGCCTATGTTTAATTTCCTTGTGCATCTCACGAATTATTTTCTTTTGTTTCTTTGCACAATGGCCAGGCTCTGCTTGCCCTCGTATTCTATCTGCTAACAGAATTTGAATGGGGAAACACATTAATACAATCATCTGTCCGCTTGTCAGACAAGTTTTTACATTTTAGAGATGAGCGAATGTGGCTGTAAACGAGAATAAAGTGATTTGATTGGCGGCTCGTTGAATAATTCGTCCTGGGAGCTGCACTAAGTGAATTATGCAAAAGGGAATTAACATTGAATTACCTTGTAAAACAGTTCAAACACACGCATTAAATATATAATCAAGTTTTTGTATTCGTGTTGCCATTAAATCATTGGATGCATGTTTACAATAAACCAAGCTTAATAGTATATTACGATGCGAGGTTGGGAAGTGGTTTTTTACAGAAGCGAGGCAGTGTATGAAAACCCAACAATAGCGAGGTTTTTAATTTCCGAGATTCTGTAAAACACTTCACAAACGTGCGTTGTACATTACTTTTGCACAATGGTGTTTTCAAAATAATAAACAATGGAACTATTTGCATTCATTATAAACAACTTACTAACGTTAACAGTGGGGCAATGTTTATTACTTGAGAACTGAAACAGACCGTGACACCAATCAGTAATAAAATGGCGTCATATACGTATTTATTGTTTTATATTGTTACAAACAAAGTTCAGTTCATTTAAAATGCAGTGATTTGTTTTGTATAATGTGTATTAACACTACCTTTTGGATATATTTATATATATTGTATGTAGTATACCTTACAGTCTTAACTCCATTAGGTAAAATAAACAAATAAATGAATAAAAAATAAATAAAGGGCAGTGGTGGTTTCTCTTCCAGCACGTGGTTTGTAATATTATCTCATTCTTCTTCTTCACTTCACGGGCTAGGCAAAATGCCTGTTCCGCCTCAGTTGTTTTGTCCGTCTTTCACTGGCCTTCCTACATTCCTTGAACCTTTTGACTTGTAGTTAAATGCTGCTTTTTGTAATCTTGTTACGTTCATTCTTTCTACATGTCTAAACCATTTTTCTCTATATCCTTTGATTTCGTTATTTAATGGATATTCTTATATATTCATTATTTAACCGATCCATTCTTGTGCAGTCTTTTGTTCTTCTAAGGAAGTTCATTTCTACACTTTGTATTCTACTTTGTAATTTTTTTGGTCATTACCCAAGTTTCACTCCCATAAAGTAATGCAAGAACTGCCAATGTTTTATAAAACTTCAATATAGAATCTATTCTTGTTTTGTTCTTTAATGTTTTATGTATAGTTCCGCATATCATTTGATATCTTGACAGTTTCACATTTACGTCTCTTTCAGTTGTAATATTAGGCCTATAGTATAGTTATTTAGGCATAGTTATTTAGGTTATATCCCTAGGAAGCTGAACTTTCAATCATGGTCGTCATTGCTGTAAGTACGACAGAACGCACTATCGCAAAAAAAAAACTTCAAACAATTAAAATTGATCAAAATTCTAAATTTAAAATCGCCTAACTATTGAGCATTTTGGTTCAGGAGGTAACGTTTCAGGCTCGCATTCGAGAGCTCAAATTTCAGTGCCGACTAACGTGCATGACAGTTTTTTATAGTTTTTCTAACAAGGGAACTGTCAACCATTTCATGCTGAAACCTACCTTGAAATTTCTCCCAGAAAAGCATTGTTATGTACCAAGGCCATGCCCAAAAATATCAGCCATTTTTACACGCTTTATATTAGCTTGAGCTGTATCTGTCTAGCTATGTAACGAAATCTTTCAACACGATTTTCACCCATTTAAAAACATTGCATCGACTTAAAACATTTTATACTTGTAAAGGACTAATGACAATACAATAATTTCATTTTTTTTCTAAGGTCCTGGCCAAGATCATCAGGACATCAAAAAAATAAAGCCGGTATAATAGGTTGCGGTCTTATCGACTTTTTAGTCCATCGTTGTAAGAAATTAATATTATGTCCTCTGGTAGCTTAGTTGGTAAAGCGGTGGACTGTAGTGGTATATAATTTGAGTAATCCATAGGTCGCTGGTTCAAATCCAGCCCGGATGATTTTTTAGAAGAGCATTACTTTCAGCTCATACTACAATAGTATCGAATTTAAAGATATTTACATGTTTATCTTATTCTGTAAAATATTAATCACAATTTTGTAAACTTACTACATTGTAATTTATCCAAAAAATAAGAGAAAGATACGATTAACTGTAACTATTTATCTATATTAAAATATTGAACAATATTATAATAATGTTAGATCATAATTTAAAAAATATATAATTATATTCATGCCTAGACACTAAGAATGTCGTAAGCAATTCAATTTTTATGGGATTCCGGTTTATGACAATCAATTAAACTAAAAATAAAAAAAAATGATAGTTTAGAAAAACTAAAACAACACGCTTTATTACAAACCAAACAAAAAAAATAATAGTTTAAAAAACTAAAACAGCACGCCTTGTTAGAAAACCGAACTAAAAAAATGGAAAATAATTTTAATTTCCAACACCCTTGGGATAAAATCAAAGTGGTCAACAAAAACATCATTTCCAACACATGTAGAATAAAACTAAAGTTATCTACAAAAAAAATAATTTTACCATCAAAAGCGTGGGGTACTTTTTATGGTTTTTACGTTTTCTTCTTAGAGACTTTACTTTTACCAATATCTGTTTATTATCAAATATATTAATAGATATAGAACACCCCACGCTTTTGATGGTCATTTTTTTCGTAGATAACTCTAGTTTTACTCTAGATGTGTTAGAGATGCTTTTTTTGTTGACCACTTTATTTTATTCCAAGCGTATTGGAAATTAATTTTATGTTTCATTTTTTAGTTCGGTTTTCTAATGAAGCGTATTGTTTCAGTTTTTAAACTATTACTTATTAGCTGCAAGGCACAGAAATTGAAGCCAGAATCCAGCAATGGCAACCCGCTGTGCGTAGAAGACGGATTTCCTGCTTGACATAGAGTGGAGTGGAGTGAGGTGGGTGCAGCGCGGACGGCAGGTAGTGAGGATTATCTAATCCATCAAGTGACGAGTTGTATTAATTCCCCATAGTTTAAATGAGAGATTTGGCGCTCGATTTTAGTGCCTTGCAGTTAAAAAAAGGGAGTTTTTTTAGAAACGGTCTATGTGCATCAAAACGCTTCTCTGCAAGAAATTTCAAGGTGGGTTTCGGCGTGCAGTGGTTGACAGTTCCCTTGACGGTAAACGATAAAGTAATTCCACTCTTACTTACTTACTTACTCACTGGCACTATCGAACCCGTAGGTTCATGGCCGCGCGGACATAAGCTCTCCATACATCCCTATCCTGAGATAATGCTTTCTAATCATTCCCTGTATAATCTACTTCCCTCAAATCATAGTTAATGTTGTTCTCCCACCTCATTCTTGGTCTACCAACTGGGCGTTTTCCTTCTGGCTTTCCTAGAAGAAGTTTCCATGCACATCTTTCATTCCCCATTCGCGCAACATGTCCTGCCCCTCGCAGTCTACGAGACTTAACTGATCTTATTATATCTGGCTTCCTATAAGGACCATGTAGTTCATTGTTATGTAGTCTTCTCCATTTACCTGTCTGTTCATCTCTCTTTGGTCCAAACATTTTCCTAAGAACTTTATTCTCAAATACTCGTAATCTCCTTTCCTCCCTTAAAGTAAGAGTCCATATTTCGCACCCATATAATATAACTGGTAGAATAATAGTTTTATATATTTTTAGTGCCCTCAGGGGTCCTCATCTAGGGGATATGTGGATGGCGACCACAAGGTGCCCAAGCTGTGCAAAACATTTCTTCCACTTACTTGTGTTTTACACTCTTTTAAGTTTACTATCTAACCTCTCTTGGTTAACTCTTGTTTTTTCGACCCCGACGCTATTAGGGCATCCGAGGGCTAGGGAGTCCTTCCTTTCTTCCATTTCTTCTTTCCTTTATTTTCTTTTCTTCTCCAGAAAGCCTGACCAGAGGCTATAAGATGGCAGCCCCATCACTGGTCTTGCCTTCCTTTGGCCAGCAACCAATCGAAGGGACTATTATTATGCTTTCAAGTCTTATATGAGAATTTCCCATAAGGGAAAATTTTCTATAGGATCGTAACAGGCCTTGGCCTAATACTTGAAAGGAAGAAGAAGAAGAAGATATATTTTTAGTTTAACGTTTTTTGAAAGGAGTTGGGACATCAAGAGTCTCTGCAATGCAAATAGCACGCATTTCCAGAATTGAGCCTATGTTTAATTTCTTTGTGCATCTCATTCCTATTTGTGATTACAAAGTAATTCCACTACAGGGCTTAATACCCCTTGGCGTAGTGGAAAGTTAAGGCTCCCATCTTTCTAGACAATCGGCACGAGATGTGAGCAGGGTTGTCGGTCTGCGTGACGGCAGTATTTAACCCCAAGATAAAATGTTAGTATTAATTTCCATTAGAGGCTGAGCCGACGTACTGCAAGAAAGCTTGGGCCAGTTTAAAAATCCTGACCGCACCGGGACAAATGCTGGGAATAAATTCCCTACCAGAACTCATATTAGCCCTATTTATTCTCTATTATTTTATTCCTTAGCTTAACCCATGATATTTTGAGGAAGTAGCTGAATTCAAATAGGCCTACCTAGGAACAATAATCACAAACAGGAATGAGATGCACAAGGAAATTGAACATAGGCTCAATTCTGGAAATGCGTGCTATTATCCGTTACAGAGACTCTTTACTTCCCAACTCCTTTAAAAAAACATTGAACTGAAAATATCCATCCATAGTAATTCTGCCTAAAGGCAGGTCCTTCACTGCAATCATAACATTTCCATGCTTTGCTTTGCTGCTTTACTAGAGAATTGTAGGTGTGGTAGCTTCCACACCGGTGAAACATGATGATGATGAGATGATAAGGATGATGATGATGGCCATATGATTTCGGGGACCGTTTGGGCCTTAAAGTTTTCCTGATATTTGTCTTACAGGTGAGGAAAAACCCCGATAAAAACTCACCCAGAAAAAACTGCCCCGACCGGAGATCGAACCTGGGCCCGCTGCGTGACAAGGCAGCACGCTACTTCGAGACCATAGTGGTAGACACTGAAAAAATATAATATTATTATCTATTATTCTACCAGTTATATTACATAGATGCGAAACATAGACTCTTACTTTAAGGGAGGAAAGGAGATTAAGAGTATTTGAGAATAAAGTTCTTAGGAACATTTTTGGACCAAAGAGAGATGAACAGACAGGTGAATGGAGAAGACTGCATAACAGTGAAGTACATCTCTTTTTAGGAAGCCAGATATAATGAGAACAGTTAAGTCTCGTAGATTGCGATGGGCATGACATGTGGCACCAATGGGGAATGAAAGACGTGCATGGAAGCTTCTTATAGGAAAACCAGAGGGAAAACGCCCAGTTGGTAGACCAAGAATGAGGTGGGAGAATAACATTATCTATGATTTAAGGGAAGTAGATTATACAGGGGATGATTGGAAAACATTGACTCAGAATAGGGATATATTGAGAGCTTATTTCCGCGCTGCCATGAACCTACGGGTTTGATAGTGCCAGTAAGTTAGCTTAACCCATTCGCATCAAAAGACGAGGTAGACTCTCCGGCAGTTAAATTGCCTTCAACTCAGATTACGAGGTACACTCGCTTAACTATGCTGTTATATATTTTGAAATATTTTGTACATCAATCAATGCCATCAGCCATTTTGCGTCCGTTGATGTGATTATACTGCTGTCACTGATAGTACACTGTTAAGATTTAAGAACATTTAGAGACTTATGAATAACATTTTATTAGATGTGACCCTTATGTAACTCACTGGCACTGTGAACCCTGAAGTTCATGGACCAGTAGATATAAGCTCCTTTAGCCTACATTCCTATCCTCAGCTAAAGTTTTCCAATAATTTCCTACTTACTTCGCCTCCCACAAATCATGATTAATGTTTCTCCTACCACATTCTTTGCCTGCCTAATCGGTGCTTTCCCTCTTGTTTTCTATGCCCCTTTTTAATTCCTAATAGGTGTCGCATCTCCTACCCATCGCAATCTACGAAATGAACTGTTCTTATTACACCTGGGTTCCCATAAAGATAATACAGTTCATTATTATGTAGTTCCCTTAGCTCACCTGTTGTTCGTCTCTTTTAGCTCAAAAAATATCTCAGCATTTTATTCTCAAAACGTAATACTTTTTCTCTCTTAAATTAAGAGACACTGTTTTATATTCATGAGTTTAGGTGAAATAATCGCCATTTTAGGCTTACATGCGCACCCTACACGTTGTGCCATTTAGACACATTCGTGTAAGTCTAACTAACTTTTTAGGAATTCCGAACTCTAGTAGGATACTATATAACTTCTCCCTCTTAATTGAATCATATGCCTTTTTGAAGGTTACGTATAGTCGATGTACAGTACCTTTATATTCCCATTTCTTTTCTAAAACCCGTCTTAAGCTGAAAATCTGATCTGTTGTAGACCTGTTTCTTCTAAATCCACATTGATAATCTCCTAGAATGTCACCATTATAAGGAGTAAGTCTGCTTACTAATATATTTGTTAGAATTTTGTACGAAGTTGTAAGTAATGAGATGCCCCTATAGTTGTTGCAATCAGTTTTATCTCCTTTCTTATAAATTGGTACGCTCATCGATTCTTTCCATTCATCTGGAAGAGCTTCTTTATCCAAAATCGTATTAAGCAACTGGAGTATCTTGTCCATCAATTTTCTCCCCCTGATTTTATCAGTTCTGCTGGGATCTCATCTGAACCATGCTTTATACAGCTTCAATTTTTTCTATTGCAATGTTTTATTCAACATTTTTTAAATGTATACATCTTCCTTGCCCAATATTATGTTTTGATTCTCTTCCTCCATCCATCTCTAATCCTCCGTCACCACCCTGCAGTCCTCAGTCCTTCATCAAATTCATAATTCCCTCTATCCATGTCTTCTTAGGTATGCCTCTTCTTTTCCTCCCATTTGGAACCCACTCCAAATTCCTAACTGGGAATCTGTCTTCATTCATCCTCTTCACATGTCCAACCATTGCCATTATTTCCCACCAATTGCTTAATTGTTTCGTTAAATTAATTTTTTCTCGGATAATACTGTTTCTGATCCTGTCTAATTTAGATCATCGTGCAGAATTAAAAAATATATTTCTGTAGATTGCAATTTTGACTTTAATTTAGCGTTTATAGTTAGATATATGTATTTCAGTTTAAATAAAAAGAGTTCTTGTAATGCATAATAGTTTTTTTTTCATGAGTAAAAAGAATTCCTGTAATGTATAATAGGTTTTTTTATTAGTAAAAAGAGTTCCTTTAATGCATAATAGGTTGTTTTCATAGTTGAGCCTTTGTTTAATTTCTTTCTGCTCTAATTCCTGTTTGTGATTATAGTAGGTCCTTCCGGGAAATTCTCGTATAAGACTTGAAAGCATAATAATAGTCCCTTCGATTGGTTGCCGGCCAAAGGAAGGCAAAGACCAGTAATATAGGCGTATTAAACAGTACCAACTAAATTGGAAACACCATCTTGAAGAATGAGTTCAAATCGGATCCCCAAAGCTATTATAATTATATACAAGAGGACGAAGATCACTGGGCCGTCCTATGAAACGCTGGAGGGAAAATTTTCTATAGGATCGTAACAGGCCTTGGCCTAATACTTGGAAGGAAGAAGAAGAAGAAGATTATAGTAGGTACTTGAATTCCACCACTTCTTCACAGTTTTCTTCATTTGTTAAGTTTATATTCTCATTTAATAATGTATTTCTACGTTTGACCATATATTTAGTTTTATTGATGGTTTCTAGGGAAGAATTTTGAGGTGCGGTACCTTTCCAAAAATATAGCTGTTTTCATACCAATAGTTCAATATATGCATATGTATTTGAGGGAATGAAATGAAGCGAAATGAAGACAATTTGTTGCACCTTTTTGCACATTTTCGTGAGATTACTACATTTCGCCCCTTTTTCTCCCCCCTTTTTTTTAATGCTTCAGCACCTTTTCCTCCACTGTACTCTGCATTTTTAAAAGATTGGACAGAAAAATGTTTATTTTTCTTCTTGAACAGCTTTTTAAAATCTCAGTCAGAAATCAACAATATTAAATAAATGATAAATATAATGTATGTAATTTATACCCCCAGAAACAATGACCAATCTGCAGTGTGAAGTCAACAATAGTAAATAATAAATATTAAAATATAATTTATGTAAACCACTAGTAATTTATATTCCAGCAACAATGGCCAGTGGGCCAGTCTGCAGCTGTGAAGTCAAATTTAAGTTTTAACAGTGTTGCTGTAACAATTTAAAATAAGTTCAGTTAGTTCTGGCAATAATTTAAGTATTCTATCTATGGACTTGTTGTTGGCTGTGTTTTACTAGTCTGAACCACAACATATTTTTATTACTATTACAACTGGGTTTTCACAACAATAACATGGCGAATGTTAAGAAGGATAAGTTGTACGCACTTTCAGAAGAATTCAATATGAAATTTATCGAAACTGATGGCATCATTCTTCGATGTTCAGTCTGCGAAGTAAATATTGCAATAAACTAAAGAACTATGAATTACCTCTTATGGACTCAATAGAGAAGAAACATTTGGCAAAAAATTATATACATATTATAGAAACTGAGTTCATGTAACTGGTTTAAACCTTAATTCAATTGTAGACTTTCACGGCAGGTATTTTGATTAATGTATTTTATGTCTTTCGGGCTAAATGGCCATGGTCTGGTTTTATTAACACTCAACGTTTCGTCTACTAATGCGGTATACATCCTAAAGTGAAATACATATGTAAAAAGACTTTCTCCATCTTACATTATCTTAGACGTTTAAAGAATTTTCTCCCAGTTTCGTTAAAACAAATCCTTGTGCAGAATCTTGTGTTACCACACTCCCGCATTGTCCTCAATAGTTTTGATTGCATGCTTTAGTACAAGATTGAAAAGTAGATGAGATACTGTACTTCCTTGCTTTAACCCTTGCGAACTTTAAAAGTGTGTAAAAACTACTTACCTACCCGTACCCTATTTCTTATGCAATTTAGACATATTCACATAAGTCCAATTAAGATTATTTTAGGAATTTCGAATTACAGCAGGATGCTGTACTACTATAGTGCTCGCCGTAGCGTAATGATTAAGGCACTACGTTGCAAGCCGGAAAGTCGAGGGATCTAGTCTCGGTGGGGTCAGGATTTTTAAACTGACCCAAACATTCTGGCGGCACTATGGCATCTAACATAAATGAGTACCAGACGCTTATTCTGGGGATAAAGGTGGCCGTCACGCAGGGCTGGCAATCCGGCTGACATCAAGTGCCTATTGTCCAGAAATGATGGGAGCCTTAACCTCCTACTACCCCAAGGGCCTCCTGAGGCCTGTAGTAGGATCACTAGGTTTGCCTTCACTGTACTAATATACAAATTCTCCATCTGAATTGAATCATATGTCTATTTGAATATACAGGGTGCTCTAAAATTCCCCTTACAAACTTCTAGAGGGGACTGAGTTGATAATATTTAGAATTGGAAACAATGTCCGAAATCCGTGCTATAGCCGTTTGAAAACATGTTTTTAATGCGACTACTTTTACAAGTAGAGTAAAACCTGTCTTAGCCGGAACCTTTATAAGAAGCAACCCTGTAGAGACGGAAAGAAATCTCCCAGAACGCTACAATTTATATGTAAAATCGTCTGTATAAGCCGGAAATATTCATAACACGGAAACTGAATGATTATTAAAATACCAATAGTTCATTTTTACCTCAGTAAACGGAAAATTATTCTTAAGCACATTCTAATTACAATATTAATGACCACACGTGAAAATTCTGCATATGACGCTTTTTGCATTATATCGTTTTACCTTCTTGTGTTGCCATTGTATTGCGGCGATACCCTTGCTTATGTGCGACAGCGGGGAATCCCTCGCTTTTCCTTGCCTGCTTACGTTACCTGCGAGGGAGTTGGGAAACTCTTCAGTCTTCCTGTAGTTGAGTTCCATCTGGCTTTTGTGCAATAAAGTTGTTTTGTATTGCCGTGCAAACTGAGCTGTGTTACATACACTATTTTGTCTGTATTTCAGTCAGTACGTTATGTATTTAAAGCATGCATATAAAACCCTTACACTGCGTGAGAAAATTCAAATTTGTAATTTGGAAACCCATTATAAGAAGGAAAACTGCCAAGACGGAAATATATTTAAGGAACCGTCATGTTCCTTCATAGGCAGGTTTTACTGTATTTTTTTTTTGAGGCGTAACACGGTACATCACTTATTTTACAATTCAACTCATTAATAACCTATGAAAAAAATGGAAACTGAGTCATGACTTGCATTAATAACCCCGGACACACCCTCCACAATCCATTTTTGCATTTTTCAAAATTTCGAAAATTATTGACTTTTTTTAACGCCAAATCATGGAATACTCGATGGGGATATTTTCGATTTAGACGAATCGCGAAGCTATTACTTGTTGAGATACGTGCCGTACGTTCAGGCAATGCTTATTTTCAAACGGCTGTAGCACGGAAACGGTAAGTTTTCGGACATTGTTTCCAATTCTAAATATTATCAACTCAGTCCCCTTTAAACGTTATAGATGTCTGTAAGGGGAATTTTAGAACACGCTGTATAAAAATAAAAGATAATAAATGGAAAAATCGAAGCCTACTTAACCTCATAGGCCGGATTGCCGTACATTGTACGCGCCAGCTCTAACCCCTCTGTGTAGCAGTTTGACGTACGAGCTACGCTTCACACGAATCTTACAATGCAATAAATTTGAAGATGAAATAGATTAAAGCGAAAACGTGCTATTACAAAAAGAGAAACAATAAAAAATAATACGAAAATGAGGAAACACTTAATTTCAGAACTAGAAAGGGATTTAACATTACCAAGATCTCTGCTTCTCCGTTCCAAATTCCAATAATTATAAAACACAACATAGGCCGAATTAATAGGAAACTGATTCTCTATTTTCTAGAACTGAAATGTGAAAAGCTGCAGGTAATAGTATATTACGATGCGAGGTGGGAAGTGGTTTTTACAAAAGCGAGAAAAATGTTTAAAAATCGATGGAGAACGAGGTTTTTAATTTTCGAGATTCTGTAAAACACTTCACAAACGTGCGTTGTACATTATTTTTTGCGCGATGTTTTCAAAATAATAAATAATAGTAAAATAATATCTTTGTTGGAAATATTTGCGTTCATTACAAACTACTGACTAACGTTAACAGTGTGGGCAATGTTTATTAGATGAAATTACAGGAGGCTGTGGCACCAATCAGTGAAAAATGGCGGCAAGTACGTATTTATGTATTTAATTAAATAAAAATGTAATATAATATATACATGAAAATCACATAAAACTCTAAGTTTATTTTTATTTAATTAAATAAGGTATGATTTTTCATTACGTAAACGCCAATTCAATTGATTACGTGTTTATTGTTTTATATTGTTTCAAATAAAGTTCAGTTCATTTAAAATGCCGTGATTTTTTTCGTATAATGTATATTAGCACTATCTTTTGGATATTTTGTATATACATTGTACGTAGTATACACAGAGGGCAGTGGATTTACTTCCCACACGTGGTTTCTAATATGTAATATTACAGTATAGTAATTTAGGTTGGCAGCCCCGAAATGCAGGAAGTTGAACTTTCAATGATGGTCGCCATTGCTGTAAGTACGACAGAACGCACTATCGCGCATAAAGATATATTGGACATCGGACTCTTTAAATGTGCTGTGAGAATCAAAAGATAGTTGCCCTTTAATTTCGAACATGTCTCTTATATCATCATGATGACGGTCCCTAGCTGCCTGGATTATCTCGGATGAGGTATCCTCGAATGGACTGGTTATTAATATTTTCTGCAGGTTGATTTTCTTTCCTTCAGGATTCAATTTAGCCAACTACAGATCCGATCTCTGTTCATCTTTGCCTAAGTGACACAGGAGTGACCTTTCGCATCCCGCCATTGTAGAAAATTAAATAATATCGAGTATATGACGAGGATGCAAGATGATTATATGTCCATCCATAGTAATTCTGCCCGAAGGCAGGTCCTTCACTGCAATCGTAGCATTTTCATGCTATGCTTGCAGCTTTACTAGGGAATTGCGTAGGTGTGGTAGCTTCCCGTTGCTTTCCACACCGGTGAAGGATGATGATGATGATGGCCGTATGATTTCGGGGACCGTTTGGGCCTTAAAGTTTTCCTGACATTTGTCTTACAGGTGAGGAAAAACCCCGATAAAAACCTCACCCAGAAAAACTGTCCCGACCGGGGATCGAACCCGGGCCCGCTGCGTGACAAGGCAGCACGCTACCTCGAGACCAAATGATTATATGTAGACATTACAATTGTTTCGTTGATCAATCCATATGTACCGTAAAACGGAGCTACTTTGACATATTTTTGAAGGTTTTTAAGGTCTAACTCGTATGATTTATGCCGAAAAATTGAATGTATGATTTATTGTACCAATTGAACCTTAGACTACAAATCCCATTTGGTACTGTTCTCCTCAAATAAAAACTTAGTAGGACAACAATGAGTTTTGTTTAGGTCTGTTTTGCCCATGTGCTGGGGCTACTTTGACATCACATTTGTTTTCACTATAATTCAAAGTAGACCCACTGTAGGTACTACTTTGACACCAATTTATCTTTTTATAAATATTTTATTGTAAACAACCTCACTACAAATATTTTTATAACTGTAATTTGAAAAAATAAACTTAAACTTCTTTATAAATTCTGACACGCAACAGAACACAACAATTATGTAATTATTGTAATTATACAATCAGGAATTAATTAGAAAACATCTTCTTCTTCTTCTTCCTTCCAAGTATTAGGCCAAGGCCTGTTACGATCCTATAGAAAATTTTCCCGTATGGGAAATTCTCATATAAGACTTGAAAGCATAATAATAGTCCCTTCGATTGGTTGCTGGCCAAAGGAAGGCAAGACCAGTGATGGGCTACCATCTTATAGCCTGTAGTCAGGCTTTTCTGGAGAAGGAAAGAAAATAAAGGAAAGAAGAAATGGAAGAAAGGAAAGACTCCCTAACCCTCGGATGCCCTAATAGCGTCGGGGTCGAAAAACAAGAGTTAACCAAGAGAGGTTAGATAGTAAAGTTAAAAGAGTGCAAAACACAAGTAAGTGGAAGAAATGTTTTGCACAGCTTGGGCATGAATTTTCGAAACTACAGTAGGAAATAAAAAACAGATTTTCAAACCTCATCTTCACATAGTTCACATTCATATTGAGAATTGTTCGATCCTCTGTTACACATACCACAGACGCAGAGCTTGCATCTTACACAACAAATCAAGTCCTTACCCCTGTAAAACCGAAATCACAATTTTATCCTTGCTGGGAATTCATTGTTGTTGAAAGTGACACAGATGTGTCTCCAACAATTAACATCATCTTTTAAAACAACTTAATTATTCATGCGCCTTCAAGGAAATGTCTACACCATCGAATTGTGTTCAAAATAGCCTAAAACACGCAAGAAATTAAAAATGTCAAAGAAGCCCCAATTCTGTCAAAGTTGCCCCTCGAGTCAAAGTAACCCCGTTTTACGGTACTTAATTTAAATCTAAATAGTATTTATTCTCTCAGTTTTCCATTCAAAAAATATGCCTAGGAATTATCAACCTGGCATCCAGAACCCAAAATCACCGTTGTTCACACGCATCGAGGTAGCTTTTAATGTGCTGTAAAAAGTCAGCTGCTGAACAAGGTAGTCTAACTAACAAACACACAGGCACTATCGAACCCGTAGGTTCATGGCCGCGCGGACATAAGCTCTCCATACGTCCCTATCCAGAGCTAATGTTTTCCAATCATTCCCTGTATAATCTACCTCCCCCAAACCATCGTTAATGTTATTCTCCTTCTTCGTCTACGAACTCGGAGTTTTCCCTCTGGTTTTCCTACAAGAAGTTTCCATGCACGGTTTCATTCCCCATTCGTGCTACGTGTCCTGCCAATCGCAGTCTACGAGACTTACCTACTCACTGGCACTATCGAACCCGTAGGTTCATGGCCGCGCGGACATAAGCTCTCCATACATTCCTATCCTGAGATAATTCTTTCCAATCATTCCCTGTATAATCTACTTCCCTCAAATCATAGTTAATGTTATTCTCCCACCTCATTCTTGGTCTACCAACTGGGCGATTTCCTCTGGTTTTCCTACAAGAAGTTTCCATGCACTGTTTCATTCCTCATTCGTGCCACATGTCCTGCCCATCGCAGTCTTCGAGACTTACCTGTTCTTATTACATCTGGCTTCCTATAAAGACCATGTAGTTCATTGTTATGTAAGTCTTCTCCATTCACTTGTCTGTTCTTCTCTCTTTGGTCTAGTCCATACTCTTTTCGCAAAACTAACAATACTGGATATTGCAAGTTATTCTCCTTGTTTGACAATTATGCATCAACAATCTAAGAGCGGGAACATTTGGCGCTTAGCTGCATGATGCAAAATTTGTATTAGCACTTCTGAAGATCTGATTTCATAGCTGTTAGTTGCAAGACATATAATCTCTGATAGGACTGATGGCGTTTACATTTTTCTTTAATAATAAGGTTATATTTAAAGATTTGGTGATAAATTGTGCATACACTTACTTTATGAGCCAGTGCAGCAGATGGCATCAAAATCTAATTTTTTAATGGCACTTAGTCGGTTGATGCATAACGTCGTCCAATTGGAATTAGTTACCTCAGAAGAAGTTAATATTATTCTTTTTTAAACATCTTAATGATGGACAAATATATTTTGAAAAGAAAAATATACGCCTAGACTGGGGTTTGGGCCCAGGACTTTTGACGCTTTATGTCAATGCTCTTCCATCTGAGCTACCTAGGCCTCCAATCTAATGCGTACTTTTCTCTTATACATAGTTAATTCCCTAGCCCCAAATGCTACGAGCCGTTGCTACGATTTTTGCAAATGACGGCTTCTTATTAAGAAGACTTTTTATTGGGAATTTAAACATTACTTATAAAGTCAGTAGTGCTTCTTTCAATGCTACTATTATTCGTTTTTAAACATCTTAATGATGGACAAATTATATTTGAAAAAAATATATACCCCTAGACTGGTGTTTGTGAACCCAGGAGCACTACTGACTTTATAAGTAATGTTTAAATTCCCAATAAAAAGTCTTCTTAATAAGAAGCCGCCATTTGCAAAAATCGTAGCAACGGCTCGTAGCATTTGGGTTGGGAATTAACTATGTATAAGAGAAAATACGCGTTTAGATTGGAGGCCTAGGTAGCTCAGATGGAAGAGCATTGACATAGAGAGTCAAAGGTCCTGGGTTCAAACCTCAGTCTAGGCGTATATTTTTTTCTTTTTCAAATATAACTCAGAATAAGTGTAGTGATTACCTACCGTATTTATTAAAAATAATGAAATTCAACTTTTTTTTATTCATTGCCCCCAGGTTGCCTTGCTGATGGTCTCTCCTGGCATAGGATTAATTGTAACTCACTTCCGAAGTTAGGGCGCCTAGAAGGCGGAGTTACGTTTTCCCGATGATATGATAAATGATAATAAAGCGCCAGGAGAGTTCTTAACCTAAATTTAACCTAAATTCCAGACCACGGGAAATCATAGGAATTATTCCCTTTAAGGAAAGATTCCTATGGCTTGACCGGGAATCGAACCCGAGACCTCATGAACGCTGACCACTAGCCCTTGAGGCTGGTCATGAAATTCAGCATTGTATGATAGAATTATCTACATTGCAAGGATTGAAATAGTATATTGCGATACAAGTGAGGTAAGCACTTGTTTACTGATCGAGAAAAAGTTTGAAAAAACGAGACGCTTGCGCCGATTTTTTTTTTTTAATTTTCGAGATCTGTTACGTGCTTACCTCATGTGTATTGCGTGCTATTTTTTGGTCGATGTGACTAATTTTTATTAAATATAGTAATAAATGAATTAAAATATTAGTTGGATGTAAATGACTTCTATAAAAAAGAAATATTTGGTGATCGTTACTATGTAGCTTTTCATTGCTTTATTATAAGCAAGGATTGTTCGCTGTGGAGACATTTTTATATGTAGTACCGTGATTAGAATCTGTTTGATGATTTTATTATGGAAGGAGTCATGGTAGATGATAGAGAAATTGAAGAAGCCTGGAGAGTGGGATGTTCTGCATTAATTCCAGAAAAGTCTAAAGAAAGGTACGAGTTAGTGTACAAAACATTCAGGAAATGTTTTATTTTACTTCCCGAACGTGTGCTTTTTGAGTCCATATCAGCATTGCGATTTCTTTTGTTTGCATAGCAACCAGGTTAGATGTGGGAACGTTGACTTACTTCCAGTAACAACAATATTGGTAAGTATAAGAAATTAGTCACATCGACCAAAAAAAAAATGTTACAAATTCGTTTCGAAATCTCAGCTCATTCTTAAAACATTATTTATGTTTTTGTAACCTGATAATTATTTGGAGACGAATAATTTACATTGACACTAAAGTAATGATGTCATGGTATACATCCGGAAACTTGCCACTCAGATCTAAACACTGGATATGTGTATGATATATGAATGAGTATCCAAGCATGAGATGTTATCTGACCTCTCTTGACTTTTGTCATAGTTTTGTGCTGTAAACATTCAGGTGTGTTTGCAAAGTAAACTTCATCTGAATCGGAGAACTCTGCATGTTGTATGGATTTTGTGGACATACACTATTTGCATTTATATGAGAAGTGATGGTCTGCGAAAAGTAGAAGAGATCAACAGTGACCTAAGTACATGTGCGAATTTTCCTGAAGCCACATCAGACAAAATCTGGAATTTTGTATGTAAAGCATGTTTTATGATTCCCTGTGACTCTAGATGACTCCTCTGTAAGTTATTATTTTAATATAAACAGTTTTTCCCTGATCAAACAAAGATTATTGAATATTTATGTAACTCAAAAAATCAGCTGTAGAACACGCTGTATACTTCACAGAAATAGCAATTTATATAAGATGAAGCTTACAATAATCCTATTATACTTAAAGCAAACAGTAATAAAGGGGTAGCAAAATTCAGTACCGGTACCTAATCTTCGAGGTAGCTTTTGTAGCTTTCTTCTCTTAAAGGTACGGTAATGTTCAATAATTTCCAATTTCGAAATGTATTTATGACAAATGAAATATTTTTATTGTGTTAGATGGTTTATATATATATATATATATATCTTCGGGTTTTTACAGCTGCTGCCGTCTTCCCATGCCAAACTTCCAAAGTCTACGATCTTGTGCATCTTCAAATCTTAACCCTCTCGCTTGCATTGCTATCTTCATGTTTTCTTTCCATGTTAACTTTGATCTCCCTCTTTTGTTTTTTCTTGTCGGTTACCATCGATAGTAGTAGTAGGACTTTATTAGACTAAAAGTAAGATATTTACAATATTATTTACAAATATGGGTCGCACGGGCAGTAAGCCGTACGTGCTGTTGAAGGTCCGTTACAATAAAGTAATAATTGGTAATAGTTTAAGAAAAACAAAAAGAAAACAATAATATTACAATTACATAACGAAAACACAATAATATTACAATTACACAATAATACAATAACATTACACATTAATTAAATTATGTATAATTATTAAGGATTAGTGGTATTGCATTTTGATAACTTGTAATTGTTCATGAATGAGTGTTGTTTTTATTTTACGCGTTTTGTCCAGAAATTTATCGAAGTTTATCCAAATTTTCCCGAAAATTATATATATATACACACATATGACATAAAAAGAAAAATAAATGCCTGAGTCGGGATTTTAACCCGAGTCTCTAAACTCTGTACGTTTAGCGCTCTAATCTTCTGAGCTACACAGCAATCATATATATATAGTGTTCTGCCCGAGGGCAGGTCTTTCACTACAATCATAACATTTTCATGTTATGCTTTGCAGCTTTACTAGAGAATTGTAGGTGTGGAGCTTCCCGTTGCTTTACACACCGGTGAAGAATGATGATGATGGCCGGATGATTTTCGGGGACCGTTGGGCCCTAAGCTTCCTGACATTTGTCTTACAGGTGAGAAAAATACCCAAAAAAACTCACCCAGGAAGCTTGTTCCTACCTCGAGACCACAGCGGTATTTGTCTAGTTGGATAATACCCAATGATTCAAAAAAAAGTATTACAATCCCAATTTTGAAAAAAGGAAGATAAAAACAAATCAGAAAACTAAAGAGGCATCCATCTATTATGACCAACAATAAAACTCTTCACTAAAATTAAAGCAGATCATTTATCGAATACATTACCGCTATTAGATGAACAACAAGGATTTCGAAAAGGAAGATCATGCACAGATACAATTTTTATATTAAAGCAGACTACAGAAAAAGCAATCGAATTTAACATCCCAGTCTTCCTATGTTATGTGGATCTGGAAAAAGCATGTGATCGGGTAAGATTAAATGACATACTCAAAATATTAGAAAACAAGAATGTATCAAAAAACCTCATCACAATCATCAAAGAAATTTATTCAGGAAACAGTACAACTATCAAATATGGAAATAGTAAATCTAAAATTTTAGTCCAGCAAGGAATACTACAAGAAGACTCATTAAGTCCCATATTGTTCACACTAATAATGAATGAAATCATCAAAGAACTGAAAGTTGAAGTTAAAAACTGGATTAAAATAGGTAACAAAGAGCTGAAGATGATTTACAAATACTATTGCACAATGTATTCACGTAGACTTTCACGGCCGGAGTTGCTATGATGATCTTGATGAAGATTTTCGGGCTGTAGGCCGTGGTCGTGAGGCTTGTAGTTCCCCGACGTTTCGCCAGAGACTGCGTCTGGCATCCTCAAGGGTTGTCTTGAGACTGGCAATTTTGTGCATTGTCTGTCCTATTTATACGTTCACCGCGATGTGTTCATAAGTTATATCTGCCTTCTGATTAGTCAGCGGTAGGGACTTCCATTGTTCCAATGAGATTGCTGTTTGATAGTCTAGTCGACTGTACTTGTAGAGGTTTACATTTTGCGTTTTTTAGAACCGGTGTCCATACTTTGTTGACTTTTAATGATTCTTCTATTCTATTGAAACTGTTTTTTATGTTTGAATATTTCGATGGCTTCTCGTTGTAGACGGGTAAATAGTGTGTGCAGTTAGATAATAGGTCTGTATTCTGGTATTGTACTCTGTGGCCATCAAGTAAAGAGTGTTTTGCTACTGCCGACTTATCCATTTGTTTAAGACGACTGTATCTTTGATGCTCCTTAAGTCTGGTTGCGATGGTGCGTTTAGTGATGCCTATATACCCTTTTCCACAACTGCATGGTATCCTTTATATGCCTGCTGTCTGATGAGGATTGAGTTGATTCTTTATAGGTCTGAGAAGGTTCTTGATTTTCTTGGTAGGCCTGTATGCTGTATTTATGTCTTCTTTCTTTAGTAGTTTTCCAATGCGGTCCGTTACATTCTTAATGAACGGTAAAAATGCCCTGGTTGAAGTTTTTTTTCCTCTGATTCCTTGCGCGCTGTTGCTATTGTATCGTCTGGGAATCACGTTTTTCACTACAAAGGGTGATTTTTAAGGGTGAAGGGGTTGAGTATTACAACTCCATTATAGCCTATGTTCATCCTGGGAATCGCCTGAACATTTTGCAACAAACCCCATTAAAATCGGATCAACGGTTTGGCCGCGCATAGAATACGAACAAACAAACAAACAAACAAACTTTGATTTTTATATATTAGATTACATTAATTACATATAGAGTAAATCAAAATATATTGTAAATAATAATTGTATCATAGATATAGGCATATCATCTAATAATTTAATTCATTGTAATTTAGATGTAAAAGTAATTTTTGTATTTTTTAACCTCATTTAGTGGATGATAAGGTTTTAAGGCCTTAATTCTCCCAGGTAATGTGAAACTATTATTATTATTATTATTATTATTATTATTATTATTATTATTATATTTCTTCCTTGGAATTAAACATGTATTTTTCTGTGTATTAATGAATAGTGTTAAATTTCTTCTATGGAATTAACTTATCTTTATTTATTTATTTCTAATAACAAATTATATATATATATATATATATACACCCCCACATTTCTATATTGTATATATATATATATATATATATATATGTGTGTGTGTGTGTGTCCACCGCTGTGGTCTCGAGGTAGCGTGCTGCCTTGTCACGCAGCGGGCCCGGGTTCGATCACCGGTCGGGGCAGTTTTTCTGGGTGAGGTTTTTATCGGGGGTTTTCCTCACCTGTAAGACAAATGTCAGGAAAACTTTAAGGCCGAAACGGTCTCCGAAATCATATGGCCATCATCATCATCATTCATCGGTGTGGAAAGCAACGGTAAGCTACCACACTTAAAATTCCCTAGTAAAGCTGCAAAAGCATAGCATGAAAATGCTATGATTGCAGTGAAGGACCTGCCTTCGGGCAGAATTGCTATTGATGGATATATATATATATATATATATATATATGATATGAAAAGAAAAAAGAATGCTTGAGTCGGGATTTGAACTCGAGTCTCTAAAGTCTGTACCTTTAGCGCTCTAACCAACTGAACTACCCAAGAATTCCAATACAAGCATACAATTTTCTTATACATGTAGTATTCTCAATTCACACAAGAGGTAGCGGAAATTTATTCCAACTGCCATCTCGCGGCTAACATAACAGTTAAGCAAATTTTTAAAGAGAATATTTACTTTATAGCAGTAACGCTTATATATATATATATATATATATAATATATATATATATTTATTTATTTATTTATTTATAATATATATATATATATATTCATGTAAGTTACTTATCCAAACTTTATACTGAAAAAAAAAAATTAATTGTAGGCTCGACCAGTTTCAGTTGACACGTGGGAATGAGACCCGAGGCTGTATGTGGGATAGACATAAACAGTTGATTTTGAAGCGTGTTGCTGGAGGGAATTGTGAGCTTGGCATGTTTATGTGACATATCATAACCATATTGCGGTTTCCCATATCTCTTGTGCCAGGTGCAACTTCTGTCTCCTTCCTTCCTCAGCCGTTACGTATTAACTTCCAAGTGTATTATGAATACCTTTTGCACAAACCTCTGGAAAAACAATATAAATCCTTAGATTTATCTTCACAGGTATTTCTTTATTGGTGATTACTAGGATTGACCTATAAATTGGTAAAACATGCAAAATAAAAAATTGCATTTATGACCTAAAAAGTGCAAAAAATGACGAATAAAATTAAAAAATGACAAATAAAAAGTTAAGAATTACCATAAAAAATAATATTTATTAGATTAAGTACTCATTTGATTCCTGAATTGCATAAAATTTAACTTAACATCAAATTATTAAAAGAAAAGTATTAAAAAATACATATTACAGTACCTTTTATTGCAGAAAATCCATTTCAGTTACACAGTACACTTTTACAGCAATTTTGAATTGCAGTTAACAATCAGAATAAGGGTAGAAGCTAGCATAAGCTCTAAGAAATTGAATAAAATTCCTAGAAGTGGGCAAGATCATTATGCACTTACCTTGAAAAATAGGGGTAGTAGTTAGCAAAACAACTACTTAATTCCAAGAAATTGTATTGACAAGGAAAAATACTGAATTACAATAAAAATCTTAAATCAAGTACAAATAATATCACAGCCTTCCGGAAAAGTGTACAAAATGCTCAAAATGACCTAAAATTGCCAAAAAAATGACATATCCCTAGAAAAGTTAAGAAAATGCAAAAAAAAAATGCCCTAACAAATTGCTTTCATTTAATCCATTTTTTAATGCCGTACATTTTCATATATGGAAGCAATGTTTCAACCTTTATAAGAAAAAGATGCAAAATCATTAATTGCCTTTCCCTAGTGATTACTAGTTTATTCGAAGTAAAATAAAATAAATCTAGAACTGTGACCTAGGGATGACAACTTTACATTGGGCCCAGTAACCGTGGGGTACTTTCCCAGTCAGGACAAGTTCTCTAGTTGATTTCTTTATATTATATTTAAATAAAGAGAAGCCTGATGTCCGGTTTTGGCCCTCCCAATGTAGAGTTATCCGAAAGCCAAACTTGGCAAGATCCCGCGTGATCGACTATTCCGATTGAGGTTTTAAGCGGTTTCCCTCAATCCAAAGAGCAAATGCTGGAATTGAACCCCAAAAGGTCCGCTTCCGATTCAGCATGCTAATTAACTTCAAATTTGAATTCAAAATTTAAACTGGGAGCTAATGTGACACATTACAGGAACCCGGGGTTCTACCTATTAAGGAGGACCAAAATAGATCGCTCACCGCCAACACGTAAGTGTTGGCCGCAGAGCTTTCCATCTATTTATCTATCCACGGAGATTTTTTTCTTGTTTTTTTCTCGACAGTAAGACAAACACCAGGAAACGTTAAGCCCCATATAGTACCAAAACACCATCTGGTCATCGAGTTAAGGTCGGCTGCCTCGTACGTAGCGAGCCCGGGTTCGATCTGGTCGGGACTAGTTTCCTAGGTGATTTTCTTTTATCGGCGTCATTGGTCTCGGAGTCAAGTTACTTGTCTCTGGAAAAGTTGAGGGACAAGTCCTCCGGAGGGACTTATTCTTGTGAGTATATTTTGTTAATTATAAAAACATTGTTATAATGTCTACATTGGAGCTTCTGAGAAAATTTTAATCACCTTCTCCATCCAAGTAACATCTTAGTTGCCTATTAGGTGTCTTTTTGAGGCGATGTGTTAACCACATGTCACTCGCTGACATCTGTGGGAAAATAAGCTTAACTGAATTACTTTGGTTAAGAAATTCCCATTAAAGAGCATATTTGTCGTACATGGTGATGTACGGTTATAGGCTATTTTCAAATAAGAATGTACATATTTGAGGGGTTCAGAACAAAAGTGGACCAAGTCCACATTTGACTCTTTTGAGAGAATATTGATATAAAGTTAAAGCAATACCAATTGTATATGAAAAACTAAACATTATATTTACAGTGAAAAAAAAACAAATGCAATACTTGGTTCACAATTTCTCTGAAGAATTATTGATATTTTGTAACCAAATTCACGGGAAACTAGGATTTTCTATTTTTAAACATGGTCCACTTTTGCTCTCAACCCATAGTTTATTCGTACTTCTATCCCGGATATAGTGCATTACAAAATTTGTGATACTGGTTGTATAACTTTTATATCTATTTCGATGGAAGGGATAAACTCAAATAATAAATCGACGCTATCAGGAATTTAACCTGAACCTGTTTGGATCCTAAGGCGAGCAGGATAACTCGCTGATACTGACATTCGTCTGTCATACAAGTCAAACAAAGGCTCATGAAGGATTATTGTGTGCATATTGAACTCTCCCAGATACAGGCTGTGAGCATATTTATAAATAAACTTATTACTGAGGGAGTCTGTAATGATAGTAGCCGTGTGTTTTTAGTCTCATACATTCGCTGACCTTTATATTTAAAATATAAAATGTTCAATTCTCTAGGTAGTTGTCTTTTTAAGTACAAAATAAACCCTCTTCTCGTGTCCGGTGTAATTCCAGGTCGAGCGATGAGCAGAAATATATCCCCTGATATTAAATGTATGTGATTAATAACTCTGATTGACAAGATTTTCATCACAAGAAATCTAATTAGTGACTCTAGTGCATTTTTTATTGTGAATTCAGTAATGTAGTCAGAATATTTCCATCAGGCACAGTTTTTGTGTGACAGCTACGTTTTAAAATCTGATTTTAGCATTCTCTTTGACCTGTCATAGGAACCTTTACCTTATATGTAGCGATTTTATTCAAACTGTATTTAAGGAAATTTTACACAAAAAGACTTAAAAAAAGCCTTCGACAAAATCAATAGGAATAAACTGTTGGAAATGTTAGCTGACAACAATCTACCACAACAGCATATTTTAAATTTATACAATATCTATAAACATATTTGATTTCAATTCGAATCAATAACACACAAACAGAAAGGACCGAAATTAATAGGGGCGTAAGACAAGGATGTGGCCTCTCGCACTTGCTATTTATCATATACATGGATAGAATACTCCAAGATTGGCGACAGATGAGACACGGTTCTGTCCTAATTAATAGAAACCTAAAAAAATGGACTCTTTGCTTTTTGCAACAGAAACAGATTTACAGTATTCTATACACAATTTTAATAAAATTGCAAAAAGGTACAATATGGAAATCAATACAAAGAAAACTAAACTGATGACCTTCTATGGGAAATACCCTATACCTAGCACAATTGTTTTGGATGATGAAATTTTGGAACGAGTAAATTAACTTAATTACTTGGGTTGTAATTTAACATTTCAAGATGAAGCTGATATATCAAAAATAATCTCAAATTTCACAAAAACAACGGGGATAATTAACAGTATAATGAAACCATCTTTAGTACAGAAGAACACAAGATTACGGCTTTATAAGATTCTCGCAAGACCAGTATTTAGATATGGTAGTGAAGCGTGGACAATACGAAGAAGTGATGAAAGCCGAATAACAGCAAATGAGATGCGATTTATACGCCGTACAGCAGGCTATACAAAGTGGGACCATAAAAGAAATGATGAAATTATGGAAGAGTTAGATGTAGAATCCATTCTTCACTACAAGAACAACTCGAAAGCCCATCTTCAACGAATGCCGTCTCATAGAATTCCAAAAGCCATGCTTCGTTACCGCTCCTAAGGCAAAATATCGCTGGGACGTCAAAAAAAGCGTGGATGGAAAATTCCTCTTTGAGACCGTAACAGGCCACACGGTCTAATACTTGCATGGATGATGATGATAATTATACACAATATCAAGCTGAAGCACCAAAACATAAGACTGTGCAGGTTCATTCATATTTTGACGTGCCCAGACATGTTAGCCTATCTGGCATTATGATGTGTCAGTCTCACTACGTTAGAAAATCTTGGCCTAAACGTGAATCTTTTATCCCTGCCAGAAAAATGTGTCATATTTATTTTTAGTGAATCCTAAAAAAATATATTTACCTCCATTGCATATTAAATTAGGATTCATGACAAATTTCGTGAAAGCTATGGGTAAACTTTATGTTGGATTCTTGTATCTGAAACCAAAATTATCCAAAAGTCAGTGATGCTATACTGAAATAAGGAATGTTATACGACCACAAATACGGTCGTTAATGGCTGATGAACATTTTGAAGGACTTTTAAATCCACTTGAAAAAGCAGCCTGGCAGTCTTTCAAAAATATATGTTACAATTTCCATGAAAACTCCAAAGCAGAAGCTATCGTAACTTCGTGACTGATCTTCTGCATTCTTATAAAGCTATGGGATGCAACATATCTTTAAAAATTCACTTCTTGGACTCTCACTTAGACGTCTTCCCAGAATATCTTGGGGCTGTCAGAGATGAGCACAGTGAGAGTTTTTAGCAGCAAATTCCTACAATTCAAAACAGGTACCAAAGCAACTGGAGTTCTAATATGCTGGCTGACTACTACTGGACAAAGAAGAGAGATGTTCTAGATTCAAAATTTGCCCGAAAATCACTATCTATCATTTTGTAGGTAAATCAGAATGAGTAGTATTATAAAAAAATAAATTAATATCACACAAATTTCCTTCCTGATGGGGAAAAACTGAAATGCTATTTGAATATAGCATTAAACATACTTCTAGAATCTATTATTTTTATTCTTGTGAAAGAAAAAAAAAAGTTCATTTTTATAGACCAGTGTAATTATTTGAGGATGCCGGCTGACTATGCCTGTCGTACCATCACCGGGGCAGATAAAATGAAATGAAACCAAATGGACGACATAAATATGGAAAAGGGGTGGAATTAATTATTTTTTCATGGAAAAACTGTAGAAACCCCAATAAAACTTTGTCTTGTATCCAATTCTTTCACAACGAACCCCAAATTGACTGATCGTGACGTGAAATCGGGACCAAGAGTTGGAATGCGAGTGACTATCCAATTGCGCCAAGAAGCTGACTGTCTTTATAAATACATAATAAATAAGTTTTTTTTTTGGAATTATTTAACTGAAAAAATACTGCAATAATTTATCAATAATTTAACTGAAAAATACTACAATAACATCCATTAGTTCGACCAGCCTCATGGGCTAGGTGTCAGCGTTCCTGACTACAGTTCATGAGGTCCCGAATTCGATTCCCGGTCAAACCATAAGAATTTCTCCTGTGGTTACACATGGTCTGAAATTTAGGTTAAGTTTAGGTAAAGAACTTCCCTGGCCCTTCATTATCATATATCACCCATCATATCATCGGGGTAACGTAACTCCTCATTCTAGGCGCCCCAACTTCAGAAGTGGGTTACAATTAAGCCAATGGCAGGAGAGAATACCAGAAATGCCGACATGACAACCTGGGCATAAAATAAAAAAAATATCCATTGGTTCCAAATAAGATTTTCTTTTAGAACAAGAATAATGATTGTTATTAATGTAGGTTTACTGTATATCGCCATGAGGATGGGAGTAGTCCCCATGCCACTCCCTGGCCTCTGCAGGTAAATACGTTTAACTAAATTAACTTGGACAAGAAACTCCTGCTACGGAGCACACATGTCTCCATGCAGTACTTACAGGGTATATATATATCATTCGGTATCATGGCAGCTGCCGCCGTCTTCCGGAAACCAAACGCCATTCCTTTGTCCATCCATTGATATTCCTCCAATCCTCTGTTATCGATAGCTGCTTGTACCCCTTCTATCCAAGTTTTCTTCGGTCTTCCTCTCTTTCTCCTTTCTATTGAGATCCATTCCATAACAATTTTAGGCTTTGCTCTGGCATTCTTTTGACATGGCCATACCACTGTAATCTTTTCTTTTCTATTGTCTTTGATCTCCGGCTCTTCTTGTACACCCATAATTTTCCTTATTTCTTTATTTCGTATTCTACCCATTCTAGATTTTCCAGCTGATCTTCTTAAAACATCCATTTCTGTACTTAAAATTATTTTCATTTTCTTGGTAGGAATATATATATACATATATTAGGGCAGTCGTCCTTATTTAAAGGGGTAGAATTAATTTCGTCTGATTTCTACGCACGCTCTCTATTATTTTCATTTTTGCCCATTTTGATAGTGTATCAAATTTCATTACAATAAATTAACATTAACCCGTTCCGCACTGGACCTGAATTGATAAATTTAAAAAAATACAGCAATTTCTTTTATTTATATATTTTTCTTAAACGAGGGAAATAAACCAATAAATATCTTCTGTTTTAATGAAATTAATTTTTAACATCATATATCATTACAAGTTTTATTGAACATGACACGCCTGTTCTAGCTCAATGCAGCACGAGTTCCTCATCTTAAATTATAACAAAATGGAATTTAATTACTTCTTACTACCAGAGGAAAAAAATATGTAGAAGGCATCCGGAATGAAATACGAAAAGTCGAAATTAACCATCCTAATATACATATGTCCACCGCGCTGTGGTCTCGAGGTAGCGTGCTGCCTTGTCACGCAGCGGGCCCGGGATCGATCCCCGATCGGGGCAGTTTTTCTCGGTGAGGTTTTATCTGGGTGTTTCCTCACCTGTAAGACAAATGTCAGGAAACCTCTAATGCCCAAACGGTCCCCGAAATCATATGACCATTATCATCATCCTTATCATCATCATAATCATCATCATCACACTTCACGGTGTGGAAAGCAACGGGAAGCTACCACACCTACAATTCTCTAGTAAAGCTGCAAAGCATAGCATGAAAATGCTATTATTGCAGTGAAAGATCTGCCCTCGGGCAGAATTACTATGGATGTATGTGAAAATATCTGTAAATCAGTGTTAAAACTATGGCATAAATGCTTAAACTACAGTGGAAGTCACTTTGAACAATTTTGGTAGTTTTTTTTATAGTTGTAACTAATTCACTAACTAATTCATTGGCTCTATCAAAACCGTATGTTCATGGTCGCACGGACATAAGCTCTCCATACATCCCCATCCTCAGCTAATGTTATCCAATCATCCCCTGTATAATCTACTTTCCTCAAATCATGGATAATGTTATTCTCCCACCTCATTCTTAGTCTACCAACTGGGTGTTTTCCTTCTGGTTTTCCTACAAGAAGCTTCCATGCACCTGTTTCATCCTCTATATGTGTCACATGTCCTGCCCATCGCAGTCTACGAGACTTATCTGTTCTTATTATATTTGACTTCTTATACATATCATCAAGATTTATAAAATACATTACGAAACTCCGTTGAGGTTTCTGTGTTAATTTTTAAGAATGAAAGCAGAAGATGATACTTAAGTTATCGAAAGGCATCCCATAGGATTAGGTCGACACTAATTACATAATTGCTTCTAATTCTGGTAAGATAGATTGTCTATTCAAATTATTGAGGACGACTGAGGTATCAGGTACTGTTTTACAATTCTTAAAAGCCTATACACACAATGTAGCTCTTATTATGTAGTTTTCTTCATTCACCTATCTGTTCAGTTGTAAGCTACAGATAATAATATATTTTCATTTTCGGTTAACTGCCTATGCTGAACTCTGTATATGAATAGTTAAAAACAGTTCACATATTATTACTTGCGCCTTTTGTTTGTTTATTTATCTGCCACATGTCTCATCCATATCTCTTACGGGAGTTTATTTTAGAAGTGAGGGTCTGTACTTGCACGATGGCGTCCTCTAGTGCATGGGAGGTGCAGCTTATCGATCTCTGGGTCGGTCTCTTCATTTTAAGCTCAGATATCGTGCGTGTTTTCATTTCACACTTTGTCCTCACTATATACCAATGCTTCTCAACCTCTTTGAAACCGCGGTCATGTAAATTCCTTTTACATAAGAGAAGGGCACGATTCAGTCTGATTTACTTGAAAATGCCAAGCAAATTCTTTTGAAAAAACATGCATTACTGTCTATGGCTTATGGAATTTGCAGATTAAACTCAACTTTCATTAAAGTCCTCCATTCGTCCTAGTCTCAAACAATTAAATCCACTTCATATCTCTAGTTCCCTAAGATCCATCCTAATATTGTTCTCCCGTCTATATCTAGGGTTTATTTATGATCTTTCCCTGAAGGGTTTCCCAATAAAATTTTGAAATCGTTTCTACTTTCACACATTTGAGTCTGTCAGCTCCTGGAATTTCCTCCCTCAAGATATTAGAGTTATTTAACATTTTCCAATACTGTTATTTTAACACAGTTCCAATAATGGATCATATTATAATATTATAATGATATTGTGAAAAGAAAAATCAATGTCTGAACCAGGAATCGAGAGGTCCACGGTTCGATTCCTGGTTCAGACATTAATTTTTCTTTTCACGATATCATTATAATAAGATATCGGGGAGGTTGTCGGACACTTGACGCTTATAAGTCACGCTTATTCAATTAGAGTTTTTTTCTCCACAATTAAATTTATTCCATGTTATTAATAGTATTTTTCTTATTTTTCTATCTTGTAAATTTTATATTTCATTCTTTAAATCTGATGTAAATCAAAATATATTGTAAATAATAATTGTATTGTAGATATATCAAGTGGTAATTATGTTTATTGTAATTTAGATATAAGAGTAAGTCTTGTATTTTTTCTAACCTGGTTCAGTGGTAAATAAGGCCTTATGGCCTTAACTCTGCCAGGTAAAATAAATGTATTATTATTGTTATTATTATTATTATTATTATTATTATTATTATTATTATATAAATAAATGTATTATTATTGTTATTATTATTATTATTATGTCCCGCGCCGTAGCCGAGCGGTTAACCCTTAAATTGGCAACACAAATTTCTTCTGTTAGTTATTTGAATGTGGCGGACCGCACAGAAAACGGGATCTTGTGTAACTGTTATTATTAGGTATATTGTATAATTAGACACACATTTAAGTGGTTTCTTTTTGTTCATTTTCTTCTTATGTATTAGAAATATTAAATTAATTAAACCAACTGACGTATCCAAATGGATACATTACGAATTTAAGGGTTAAGGTAGGAAGCCTTGGCGCAGAGCTACGGGACTTGCGCTGGTTCGAGTCTCCATGGGGGAAGGAATTTTCTCATGGTATTTCGGCCAGTATGGGACCGGTGCCCACCCAGCATCGTGAGGCAATTGGGTAGCTACAATAAGTAGCGGCTCCAGGTTGAGGAACCAGCTATAACGGCTGGGGGACTCGACATGCTAACCACATGTCACCCCTATACTGGCTGTTGATCATCTACCTCTGTGATTGACACATGTGGATGTGAAGGGCCAGCAGCCGGCTGGTAAAAAGGGCAACCGCTGAAAAGTGGAAAGACCCTCAATCGGATCGGATTATTATTATTATTATTATTATTATGATTATTATTATTCTTATTATTCTTATTATTATTATTATTATTATTATTATTATTATTATTATTATTATTATTATTATTACGAGAAACATTGCTAAAACTATATAGAGTGGTTGCATTGTCACTCCTATTATATGGATGTTAAAGTTGGACACTTACCTCAGATCAAATAAGACAAATCGAAGTTTCAGAAGTGAAATTTCTTCGCTTTGTAACTGGAAATACATTATTGAATTACAAAATAATTACTGATATCAGAAAGGAATTGAACATAGAACCAATCACAACATTAATCAAAAATATAGAAAAACTAAATATAGGAACGACTGGAAAGAACATATTGATAGAATGCCAGAAGGAAGATTTCCAAAATTATTGCTAAATTATAAACCGCACGGAAGGAGAAATGTTGGACACCTACACAGTAGATGTTCTGAAGAATTTTAACAATTCTAGCTTTCATGAAACCGGAATGAGGCAACAGGCTTAATCCCTGGATGATGATGATGATGGAATACATTGGAGAGACCATAACCTACGAATGCCAAGCACCGGGATGGCAATTGTTTTACATTATAATCCGAGGGGGGCAGGAAATATAGATCGACCTCTAAAGAGATGACGTGAGCAGTTTTGAATCGGAACAGATCAACAGGTCAAATCTTTGAAGACAAAGATGATGATGGTTATTATGACATATCCCATCTTAAATTCCTAAACCTTCAGCCCTTCTGGATTAGTGGTTACTATGCTTCCCTTTCGTTCTAAAGTTCATCATCATCATACTACATTCACGAATTTAGGCCATTTGTTGACCTGTTTCGGCCTCAAGAGAAACGCCATCCAAAAGTCTTTTGAGTGGACGTCCTGGTCTTCTTCTTCCTGCAGGTTGATATCTTAACATTTGTTTGGGTATTCTGTGATCTTCCGTTCGATGAACATGTTGCATCCATCTTGACTTATAATCAGAAATTTTGTTTTCTAAAGATTCCATGTGTAATTCTTCTAAGATGTCTTCATTTTTTTTTGTGATCTACTAGTGTGTATCCTGCAGTCCTCCGAAGATATCGTTCTAAAGTTCACGGGTACAAACCCGTCCAGGGTCGATGGATTTTCCAGGGCATAAAATTCTTGTGCGCCGCGATCCTACCTTTTTATAACATTGAGTTTGAAATTTTTGTGTGACTATATCGGCATTCCTTTCCCCGGGCCAATAGAAGGCAAAAATGAATCCACCTTTCCTTTGTAAATTACTTAACATATAGTACTGAATGCTAAACAGTATTATAATCGTGGAAGCTAGAAGGGAAAAGGGGATTAATTTGGCTTGAGAAAGCTTTATAATATATATCAATAGGAAATAACCAATGTCATGACTAGCTACACAATCAGTAAACATAAGCTAACTAAAAATTTTTAATGAAAATCATTAGGTCATTGAAATAGAAATAATTCAACAAAATGTATCTTCTTCGCCATTGAAAGAAAATATATAAATGAAACAATATAAATTAACAAACTCGGTCATCAATAATTTGAAGAAACAATAATAGTAATAATATTCAAGCATACATACGCTCACTCTCCAGTCCAGCCGAGGGCTAGGGTCCACAGTCCTGGTTGCCCTGCCCTGGCTTACGGAACTGATTAAACAAAACAGCTCACTCGAGCTACAGTAAACCTGACCACGACGACACTTAAAAACGATGATGACCCTGATACTAACTAGCACAGCTTATTTGAGGCTGTCGATGACGAGGGGAAGTTGCGCAGTCACACGCAGCGCATAAGGAAGGAAGGGGGAGGTACGTAGGAGAGAGGACAACGAAGACAGGAATTTGGCACTGTTCTATAACATCACTGTAGAGGGAAGACACGATGACGTAGTTGTTACGTACCGAAAAAGTGATTTCGATACACTTCAGTATGGGTTTGTTCCGAAGGGAACTAAAACTGTGTTGTCCTGTTTCCTAGAATTACGGCGCGTAAAAAAACTCAAGACTGAAATAAGATGCATCTGGGCTACATTTACTGCTCTTTCACGCCTATATTTGAACAGTGATGTTAATGACTTTAAGTGTTAAAGAGGGACGTTAAATAAACACATTACAATACAACTCCTGAATTTAATCTAATAATCCTCCAATATTACTCAATTCTGGAAATGCCTGCTATTATGCATTACAGAGACTTTTGATGTTCCAACTCCTTTAATATATATATATATATATATATATATATATATAAACTATTACACAGTAATATAATGTACGGTTAAAAACTATAAAATAGTTACTTTGTAGGTCCTCTTCTCAACTTGGTTGTTTTATAACTCTGTAGGCCTTTCGGGACTTGTCCCATCATCAGCAATTTTACTAGTATCCATAAAACTATTATTCTACCAGTTATATTATATGGATGTGAAACATGGGCTCTTACTATAAGGTAGGAAAGGAGATTACGAGTATTTGAGAATAAAGTACTTAGGAAAATCTTTGGACCAAAGACAGATGAAGAGATAGGTGAATGGAGAAGACTGCATAACAATGAACTACATGGTATTTATAGGAAGCCAAATATAATAAGAGCAGTTAAGTTTCGTAGACCTCGATAGGCAGGACATGTGGCACGTATGGGGGATGAAAGACGTGCATGGAAGCTTCTTGTAGGAAAACCAGAGGGAAAACGCCGAGTTGGTAGACCAAGAATGATGTGGGAGAATAACATTAACTATGATTTTAAGGAAGTAGATTATACAGGGGATGATTGGAAAGCATTAGATCAGGATAGGGATGTATGGAGAGCTTATGTCCGCGCGGCCATGAACCTACGGGTTCGATAGTGCCAGTGAGAAAGTAATCCTCCAATATTGAAACAGCGACATAAATTATGGAGTTCTTAATGTGAAACTTCTTATTGATTAATATCTTATTACGTATTTAAATGTAAATTACATTTTTTTACACGCTTTATATTAGCTTGACCTCTATCTATCTATCTATCTATCTATGTAACGGAATCTTTCAACGCGATTTTCACCCACTTAAAATCATTGGATCGACTTGAAACTTTGTATATTTTAGAGGACCCGTGACAATACAATAATTTCATATTTATTTTCTAAAATCCTGGCCATAATCATCAGAAAATCAAAAAAAGTGTTTTTGTATCAATGTAACGGAATCTTTCAACACGATTTTCACCCACTTAAAATGATTGGATCGACTTGAAACTTTGTATATAGGCCTACCTGTAAAAGACCCGTGACAATACAATCATTTCATATTTTGTTTCTAAAATCATGGCCAGAATCATCAGAAAATCAAAAAAAAAAATAGTTTAAAAAAACTAAAAGAACACGCTTTATTAGAAAACTAAAAAATGAAAAATAATTTTAATTTCCAATACGCTTGGGATAAAATAAAGTGGTCAACAAAAAAATCATCTCCAACACATATAGAATAAAATTAGAGTTATCAACAAAAAGAAAATAATTTTACCATCAAAAGCGTGGGGTGCTCTATATCAATTAATATATTTGATAACAAACAGATATTGGTAAAAGTAAGCTCTCTAAGAAGAAAATGTAAAAATCATAAAAAGGATCCCACGCTTTTGATGGTAAAATTATTTTCTTTTTGTTGATAACTCTAATTTTATTCTATATGTGTTGGAGATGATTTTTTTGTTGACCACTTTATTTTATCCCAAGCGTATTAGAAATTAAAATTATTTTTCATTTTTTAGTTTTCTAATAAAGCGTGTTCTTTTAGTTTTTTTAAACTATTATTTATTTTTGTCTCAGAAAGAAAAATATGTGATTCTGACAGTATTTTTTCTCCTGAATTCAAATATAATATCGGTTTTCCTCCATCACGCAAGGAATTGAAAATTAAATACGTCATCATTATGTCCCGGTAGCATTTTTACGTAAGGACGTTCAAACATATGAGGTCATTAGCGTCATGATTCATAGCTAAACGTGAAACTCTAAATACTGTTAACCGGATCTTGAGACTCGCAAGGGAACTGTCAACTATTCCATTATGAAACCTACCTTGAAATTTCTCCCAGAGAGGCGTCGTGATGTACCACGGCCGTGTCCAAAAAAAAAAAAATCTACTGCTTTTAACTGCAAGGCACAGAAATCTAAGACAGAATCCAGCAATTGTAACCCACTGTGCGAAGCACATAGACGTCCCTTCTTGAATAGAGCAGTGTGTAGTGATTTCGGGCTCGGCTCGGACGGCAGGGTTATCCAATTCATCTAATCAGGAGTTGTATCATTTCCTTGTTGTTTTAATGATAGTCCAAGATTACTACGTTCATCGGGTGTATGAACAAAATTAATTTTTTTCATAAAATTGTGAATGACAATACATTTTTGTCGAGTTGCCTATTAAAATTCGGCCGACAGTATGTTTAATTAAAGTATGATTTATTTATTTATTCGAAATAATTTGATTCACTTGTTTTTAAAATAAATTATAATCCAGTTCGCAGAAATCGATGTATAGAGCTTGAAAAGTTTTGGTTGCCATTGCACACTTGGCCGTAAACCTCCTCGCAGCTACAGCAGACCGTGACACCAATCAGTAATAAAATGGCGATAAGTAGGTATTTATTGTTTTATATTGTTCCCTCGCAGCGGGAAGTAAAACCACTGTCCTTTATGTATACTACGTACAATGTATATACAAAAATATACGCAAAAGGTAGTGTTAATATACATTATACGAAAGAAATCACAGCATTTTGAATGAACTGAACTTTATTTGAAACAATATAAAACAATAAATACGTACTTACAGACGTTTTATTACTGATTGGTGTCACAGCCTGCTGTTGCCGCGAGGAGGTTTACGGCCAAGTGTGCAATGGCAACCAAACCTTTTCAAGCTCTATATATCGATTTCTGCGAACTGAATTATAATTTATTTTAATAAGTGAATCAAATTATTTCGAATAAATAAATAAATTATATTTTAATTAAACATACTAGCGGCCGAACTTTAATAGGCAACTCGGCAAAAATGTATTCGGTCATTCACAATTTTACGAAAAAAATGGATTTTGTTCATACACTCGATGCACATAGTAATCTTGCAGCCGGATCTTGGACTATGAGAGGTTTGCAGCTGGATTTTAGTGTCATGCAGTTAAAAACGGGTGCGAATTTATGGACACGGTTTTTGTACATCACAACACCTCTCTGGGAGAAATTTGAAGTTAGGTTTCGCTATGGAATGGTTGAAAGTTCCCTTGCCATATCTTGAATATAAAATGAAGAAGAAAATAAAAAGAAGACTGTTAACCAATTATTGACATTTAAAAACATAATAAGATATTAATCTAGTAGAAATTATAGATTACGTTCTTTCGTACTGATGTAGCCATTTGGAAATTAACATTATAAATTCAATTTTAAAATTATTATTATTTTGATTACTTGTGTTACATTATGAATATAGTGTGAATGAATACAAAATGATAAATTATCTGCTGTATCTGAATTCCGTGTAAAATTAGACATGACAAATGATAATTAAACTCAATTACCCCTTAGTGGGATATTTGCTCTCATATTTGGTGTTCGCAAACCAGGGGTACAAACGTATATACTGCCACCTAGCGTTGTCTCAGAGAGCTGTGTAATCATGTTGAACATCTAGAAACATATTTATTTCTAAGTAAGTCTGACACGAAATACAGGGTTTCCACAACGTCCTACTATCAAAACAGTGTAACTTAGAAGTTGTAATTAATATTTAATTTTAGGAAGTGATATTTTGAGGTTATTTTAATTCTATTATTTTTAGTCTGATAATCTTACCTCAATATTAATGTTGATTTGTTCTTGGACATGTTTCAAAACAATTATGTTTTATAGTTAGCTTGTCCAGACTGGTTTGATTTATGTTGCATTATGTTGCACACCCTGGATGTCGATGTCAGCTCCATCTGTGGTTCGCTAAAGAACCTCCAAACAAGGTCACGCTCGAGCAAAGACGACTAAGATGGTAGGAACATCTCAAGAGGAAGACATCTAATAGAATCCATAAGAATATCTTGGAGATGTGAAAAGAAGACAGGGAGGACCTGAAGAAGGTTGGATGGACTCTGTGAGAAGAAGTATGAGTCAACTGGGACTTACAGATGAGGATGTTCAGCACTGATACAAATTAAGAAGGCTAATTTCTTGAGGGTAGTGGAAAACCATCGTACTGTCGATAATTTTCAAAATAACAAAAGATATACAGTGTGTCAACAGTGAGATTCCCTCATTTTAAAAGTCTGTAATTTTCTTATTAAAGGTTGTAAAACTGTAAATCTTGAAAGAGCAGAAGCAGCAACTCAAAAAGTTTATGTGGTAATGTTGTAGTACGCACAATATCCGTAGTGGCGCTGCAGCAAACGATTGTTTCTAAAATGGAGATTCCAAACCAGCGTGCCCAGGTATGCTGAAACGAAATCCTTTATTCAAGTGCAACGAAACATTCGTCGCGTTTAGAATAAAGATCCTCCGTCACCCAAGAATATAAGGAGTTGGTGTAAACAGTTTTTGACGACCGGCAATGTTTCGAAAGGACACGGTGGTGGTAAACCTAGAATCCATGAAGAGACAGTAGAAAATGTGCGGAGGTCATTCGAAAGGAGTCCACGGAAGTCGATAAGACAAGCAGCTAGAGAACTTGGTATGAAACGGTCGACAGTTCACAAAGTTCTTCACCGTCGACTGCGATTGTATGCATACAAGGTTCAAATTGTGCAGGAAGTCAATCCTGATGACGCACCAAAACGAGAAGCACTTGCAATCACTATGCTGGATCGCATTGCTGAGGACGAAACCTTTTTATC
This sequence comes from Diploptera punctata, assembly GCA_030220185.1. NCBI lineage: Eukaryota > Metazoa > Arthropoda > Insecta > Blattodea > Blaberidae > Diploptera > Diploptera punctata. The sequence continues at coordinate 631,853 of JASPKZ010006086.1, forward strand.
GCGCGTGATGTTTAGAAATGAGGCCACCTTTCACGTTTTAGGGAAAGTGAATCGCCACAATGTGCGTATATGGGGTTCAGAAAATCCCCATACATTCATAGAACACATCCGTGACAGCCCAAAGGTATATGTTTGGTGCGGGCTTCTGCAAAATCAAATCGTTGGGCCGTTTTTATTTAAAGAGAATACGATCACTGGTAACATTTATTTGGATATTTTGGAGAACTTCGCTGTGCCACAGATAGCACCCATGCAGCCAAGAATAATCTTTCAACAGGATGGTGCCCCACCCCATTGGAACCTTAATGTCCGATAGTTCTTAAAAGACACATTCCCAGGTCGTTGGATAGACCGTAGTGGTCCTATTCCTTGGCCTCCGCGATCCCCCTACATTACCCCACTAAATTTCTTCTTGTGGGGGTACGTCAAAAATAGAGTGTACGCCACAAAAAATGAACGATGTACTGGACTTAAAACAACGCATTAGAGATGTTATAAACTCTGTGATAGAAGACATGCTGTTCAACACATGGAGTGAAATTGACTATAGGTTGGATATTCTTCGCGCCATCCGAGGCGCACATGTCCAAGTGCACTGAACTAGAGTTTGTCACAAACACAAAATTAAAACTTATATTAAAACTTTATGAGTTACTTTATCATTTTCGTGTATAGTAATTACAGTACGCAACATTTACTTTGCGTTATGTTTGTTTGAAATGAGGGAATCTTACTGTGGACACCCTGTATTATTTGGCCTATTATTATTATTATTATTATTATTATTATTATTGTTATGCCAAAATAATGCTAGGGCAAAGATTGCCTAAAATTGTTATGGAATGGATTCCAATGGAAAGGAGGAAGAGAGGAAAACCGCAGAAAACTTGGATAGAAGGTGTACAAACAACTATGATTATCAGAGGATTGGAGGAAGATCAATGGATGGACAGAGGAATGTCGTTTGGTTTCCGGCAGATGGCGGAAGCTGCCATGATACCGGATTATTCTTATTATTATTATTATTATTATTATTATTATTATTATTATTATTATTATTATTATTGTTATGCCAAAAGAATGCTAGGGCAAAGATTGCCTAAAATGTTATAGAATGGATTCCAATGGAAAGGAGGACGAGAGGAAAACCGAAGAAAACTTGGATAGAAGGTGTACAAACAACTATGATTATCAGAGGATTGGAGGAAGATCAATGGATGGACAGAGGAGTGTTCTTTGGTTTCCGGCAGATGGCGGAAGCTGCCATGATACCGGATTATTATTATTATTTTTATTATTATTATTATTATTATTATTATTATTATTATTATTATTATTATTATTATTATTATTATGTCAAAAGAATGCCAAAGTAAAGATTGCCTAAAATTGTTATGGAATGGATTCCAATGGAAAGGAAGAAGAGAGGAAAGCCGAATAAAACTAGGATAGAAGGGGTACAAGCAACTATCAATATTGGAGGAAGATCAATGGATGGACAGAGGAATGTGGTCTGGTTTCCGGAAGATTGCGGCAGCTGCCATGATACCGGATGATGATGATGATTTTTTTTATTCTTGGACTTTAGGTAGACAGCAAGAAAAATAATTATTCACAACAGAGATGGATTTTTGGCGATGGGCATCAAGAAAATCAAGAAAGGAGAAAATTCGTAACCAGAAAATTACAGAAATGATGAATGTTAAACATAATATTATAGAAGTAATAGAAGAACGAAGATTGAAATAGTATGGGCATCTGAAGAGGATTGAGAATACAGAATCCCAACAATTATGCTGGATTGGAATGCTGAAGGCAGGAGGAGGAGGGGGAACCCAGGGAACAGTGGATGGATGAAGTGAGAAGAAACACGATCAGCAGAGACCTCAAAGAAGAATATGTTGTGGATAGAAAGCTGTAGCGGAGCAAATTACATTTGGACTGAAGGATAACAATTGTAATGTAGAGAAAATCCTTTATAAAATATTATTATAATTATTTATTATTATTATTATTATTATTATTATTATTATTATTGTTATTATTATTATTATTATTATTATTATTATTATACTATTATTATTAGGATATCATAAAACAATCAAAATTACATATTCCATTATTTACGATGAAATTACATTAATTGTATTACAAATAAAAATATTTAAAAAAAATGGTTCATCCAGTTGCTGGGCGACGGCCCTTTATAGCACCTACAAGTTTCATTGATTTAGATGACGATGTACAAGTTAAATAATAACATGGTATATAATATTGCATATCGGTCCCCCAGCTTTATTCTTGTAACTCATTTTGTTTAAGAATAAAGCTGCATTAAGCCCATTGATGTTGCAGTAAATACAACAACAATGAAGCGGGTGTCACAGAATGCCTTCTGCTCATTGTTGCCGGTTTATATTATATACCAGTCAACTATCCTCTGTTGAGGTTCATCTTGACACAGATACCTGCTCAAGACTTTTTTTTTTCAGTTTGGTCATGCAATGTATAAACCTTATACCGATCATGCATAATTTCCTTACTAATATACGTTATTGAAGAGCCATATATAACAATACAATCCTTATACACAATACGTCACATATTCATCATTATGACGTCAGAGCATTTTACGGGCAGTTTGTCAGAGAAAGAAAACATCATCAACTTGTGATGAATCGTGTAATAAATGAGTATGGATATGAATGAATACAATTTCCCTAATTGGAAAGGTACGGAAAAAAATAAGTATGTGTTAATTTATTTACATTTTACTTTGGGCCTCGTCAAAAATATCCAATAACACATTTCATAGATAATGTGCTGTCATTTAACGATAAGAATTTCGAAAAATATTGGGAAATATATTTTTTTTCCCCATCACTTATAAATTATATGCAATGCTTTAAGAAGCATTAGAAAACGTTCAAAATAGTAGGAAATGTAGGAAAAGCGAAACTGTAAAAATAAAACGATACCAAAAAGTATTTAGTTAACTTATTGTGCTATGAAAGAATGAAATATAAAATAATTTAAAAATCACCAGAAGAGTCTTTAAAACTAAATTCCAGACCAAGGGCGAATAATCCTTTAAGAAAAAAAATAATTTTGAACGGGATTCGAATCGGGGACCGCATGAACCGTAGTCACAAGTTCTGACCACAAGACCATCACCTTAATAATTAATTTCTTGCGCTAATGTTACCCTTATAATTAAAAACATGTTTATAGTGGCCTGTATTAAATATTAACGATGCAAGAAAGTTTTGTTAAAATAATATTATGACCATTTAAGCTACTTTCAGCTTAAATCATGTGTCACAATATATTCTCTTATGAATCAGTATTAAATTTTAAAATATTGTCGATCTATAATGAATATAAACCTAACAAAATGCATTTTATAATTATTTATTTTCCTACCAAGAACCCTACTAATATTATTTATGTCCTGCGTATCTCAAGCAGTCGTTAAAGAGTTGCATTTTGCGTTAAATTTAAGCAAACGTTCATCAATATCATAAGAAACCAATCAGCTGATTATAGAGACCGCCATTTTGATTTGTTATACAATCCTTAACAAGGAGGAAGTGATGCACATGATCAACTTAAAAATGTTCCTATGATATATGTGTAATTATTATAATATTCATAAAGGTTCCGGTTGTTCCTAAGATTCTACAAAAGTTTTTACACCAAACAGGATCAAATAATCCTATAGGATTAAATAGAAATATTAATAAGATGCCCTTCCACCCTTACTTCTCTATTAAAGACACTTTTGGATTCTTAATTTTAATCATAATGTAAAGTTGTACATTTTCTTTGGAGTTCGACCGGCAATTTGTTTTAATTTCAGACAGATGGCAGAAAGGCAGCTAAGATTTAAACATAATAAAATTTGTTGGATTATTCTAATTTATCGTAAATAATTAGTTAATTGTGCCGTTTTCTTTTAACCATATTTCTTTGCTGTGGGTCATCATATTTCAATTCCTTCTGGATTTTTTCATGTTAAGACTTCAAAGAAGTTTTGAAGTTCCTTAGGACAGGTAACTGGCCCGATGCTAAGTAGTCCAGTGGTAGGGCTGCTACCTTTTAGTCTCTTGACAGACATTGGGATACCGCATTTACTGAGTACCCGATGGAACGATTATACCGCCGTGACTCGGTCCTCAGAGCCCCGTTTGTGAAAACACCGTATTGTTTGCAGATGACCAAATAATAATAGCAAATTCAGAAGACAATCTGCAGATAGGTCTGTATGAACTTAACAAAATTGCAGAAGAATATGGATTGAAGGTATCTACAGAAAAAAAAACAAAAAATTATGGCATTTCAAGGTGTAGATCCTGTCAGAAGTAAAATTGTACTGGACAACAACATTTTGGAGCAGGTGAATAATTTTACATGTCTAGGATGCAATATCTAATATGAAGAAGAAAAGGATGTAAATGCAAAAATATCTAAATTTTTAAGAATTTTAGGGTTAATAAAATCTATCTTCAAGCCAAAGTTAGTCCAAAAGCATTCAAGATTAAAAGTGTATAAAACACTGGCTCTTCCAACTCTTTTGTATGGTAGCGAAGTATGGACGTTCAAACAGAAGGATATACAGATACTTAGATCTGCTGAAATGAGATACCTTCGGAGGACTGCTGGATACACACTACTAGATCACAAAAAAAAATGAAGACATCTTAGAAGAATTACACATGGAACTTTTAGAAAACAAAATTTCTGATTATAAGTCAAGATAGATGCAACATGTTCATCGAATGGAAGATCACAGAATACCCAAACAAATGTTAAGATATCAACCTGCAGGAAGAAGAAGACCAGGACGTCCACTCAAAAGACTTTTGGATGGTGTTTCTCTTGAGGCCGAAACAGGTCAATAAATGGCCTAAATTCGTGAATGTACTATGATGATGATAATGATGATAATTAGTTAATTATCTATTATTATTGCGTTTAAATATATTTACATTTACAGAATTGGTAAACCACTTCGATTTGATAACCTAGCATTTCGTATTAGAATATTTTCAACTAATAGACCACCTACTGACTTCACTTACAATGTTTATAAATGGTAATACCTACTTTTCTTTTCTTTTTTTCCTAGTATGGTACGGAAGGGGGCAGAAGAAGAAAGTTGTAAGAAGCCAAATGTTTGAATTGGGTTCGAGGCTTTGTCCTTGAACCCCAAAATCTAAACGCTACTTTTCAAAACCCACAGGACCCTGAAGCATCTGACTCCATCAAGGAAGTCGAGACGTTTTCATGAGTTTAGAGTTTACATCTATTTTTAATGCGTTTAAAAATAACTTTATATTTATAGAATTGGTAAAACACTTCAATTTGATAACCTAGCATTTCGTATCACAATATCTTCAACTAATGTACCAACTATCGACTTGTACAATTTTTATACACAATAATACTTAAATTACGTCGTTGGCTATTGTCTCCATATCCATAGAACGGCATCCTATCCTACTTCCGTTCTTCGGGACGTAAGCCTGCATTGGCAGGTTGGCGGAGCCGCCTGGGACTTGGATGTTGATTCGCTAATTTTTGGCGTCCTTAACTCCCAAATCTAAACTTGACTTCTCAACAGCCGCAGGACCCTGAAACATCGGACTCCATCAAGGAAGTCAATACTGTTTCATGAGTTTTGAGGCTATGTCCATTTTTAATGCGCTTAAATATCTTTATATTTATAGAATTGATGAAACACTTAGAATAAAGAAGCTGTTTATAAGACTATATCGTTTCTCAACCTGTGGTTCGCGATTCTCCCAGATGGCTCGCAAATATTTTGTTGATGTCATGGGTAATACAATTATGTTGGTATTAGACACCGTTATTAAACGGGTAACCGGTAAAAATATTATTGAAATTAGTCAAATTCAAAACCTAGCATAGCATATTAGAATATTTTCAACGAATGTATCAACTATTGACTTATAGAATTGGTAAAACACTTCAATTTGATAACCTAGCATTTCGTATCAGAATACCTTCAACTAATGTACCAACTATCGACTTGTACAACTTTTATACACAATAATACTTAAATTACGTCGTTCCATATCCATAGAACGTCATCCTATCCTACTTCCGTTCTTCGGGACGTAAGCCTGCATTGGCTGATTGGCGGAGCCGCCTGGGACTTGGAGTTGATTCGCTAATTTTTGGCGTGGGTTTAAGGTTCTGTCCTTAACTCCCAAATCTAAACTTGACTTCTCAACAGCCGCTAGACCCTGAAACATCGGACTCCATCAAGGAAGTCAATACTGTTTCATGAGTTTAGAGGCTATATCCATTTTTAATGCGTTTAAATATCTTTATATTTATATAATTGGTGAAACACTTAGAATAAAGAAGCTTTTTATAAGACTACATCGTTTACCATCGTGTGGTTCGCGAACACCCAGGAGGCTCGCAAAATATTTTGTTGATGTCATGGGTAATACAATTATGTTGGTATTAGACACCGTCAATAAACGGGTAACCGGTAAAAATATTTTTGAATTTTGAAATAGGTTAAATTCAAAACCTAGTATTGCATATTAGAATATTTTCAACGAATGTATCAACTATTGATTTGTCTGGCAATTTTTATGCATAAAAATGCTTATTTTCGATTATCATTGCGTTGCTCCGAAGCGTCCAGCTGTGGGCATTCTTGTTTCTTAATTTTAAAGTGGATTTTAGATTTGTTTTAATCCATTACTTTACGTCCGGCTTCTCAACAGAAGCGCCTATGAGACTAATACAATAATATATTTTGCATATGATTTTCTGTCCATGTCATTTCAGATTACTACGCTATTAAATACTAAAATCTAAATTCAATGAACAACTTTGGTCATTCAAATGAATAATTGTTTTATTAGATTTTAGGTTTCTGCCTCAAAATCCGTAATTTTTGACCTGGTCTCTTCAACAGAAACTCCTCTCAGACTCTCATATTAATATATTTTGTATACTATTTTCGATGTCATTTCAGTTTTCTACACCTATTGAAAACTAAACACTAAGGCACGTAACCCGACTATCCAAACTGTCGTTCGACGACCTCACATCCACTAGTGGCTATCACATAGGTGAATGATCATCGAGCCAGTATAGGAATGACATATGGTCAGCATGTCGGGTCTCCCAGGCTTCTTGATATGAAGCTGCTGCCCACTTTTAACGAAAGTACCAATTATTGGCACTTCGTCCCCATTTTATAAATAATAATGTTTATGGTCATAAGGTATATTCATATGAATACGTAGACAATAAACAAATATTAATTATAAATTTTTGTATTGCATTTTAGGTTCTTGCCTTAAAAAATTGAATTAGATTTTAAAGGGATAAGTTATACCCGGCTTCTTACAAAGAGAATACATAAGCAGCCATGAGACATCTCAGTTGAAATAGATTAGATTAGAATTATTTAGCCTGGTGGAGTTAAGGCCATATGACCTTCTCTTCCACTCACCAGGACAAACATATATTACATCAGAATATAACAATCTTAATTAACTCTAATATTAAATACTAAGAAACATTTGATCAAAAGATAATATCTAATATATTAAGATCTATAATACAACCGGTTAATGTTAGTTAAAATTAAGACTAAAACTAATAATAAAATGTATACAAGCAAGACATATTAAATTACTGTGCAGTGTATAAGAGGTTGAGATCAGATTTAGACACCATAGCAGCAATAATTGATATCAAATTTGATATAGGCTTATACAGGGAATCCATTTTAAGAGGAAGCCTCGCATCATTCTGCCGCCGCGACCAGACTGTTGAAATCTCAAATAAATGGTGAGTAATAAGTCTCTATGTTTAGGCCTTTTTTAATAATAATCTAATTAGTTGATTTATTTGTATTTTGTAGCTTCTAATCGTCTCCATTTACCGGTAGTAACGGAACACGCTCCCCGCCGGTGCAAGCACAATACCGGGAGTAGTGAGAGCCGCTGCAGCGCTGTAGAAATGTTTCCGCTTAAAATTGATTCCCTGTATAAAGAACCCACAATATAAAATAAAGATGACTCAAGAACTAAAAATCATGAATGATATCAAACTAACACAAATATTATAAGCTGTACAATAATATAATGAAAATGTCTATCAAATAGCATAATCAAAACCATCTGATACTCATTAATAAAATACCAATTATCGAAAGATTTCAATCCGGCCATTAATCAATGGGAAACCCTTTTAACTAGAGTGACAGCATCGGTCCCCACGTGACATCAACCTCATAGATGAGTATTAATTCAAATCACTCCAGAATTGGAACAGAGCCTGGATTAAATTCTGGGTACATGGATATGACATGTGGAAATCTTAAGAAATAATAGAAAATCTTTCTACCTCCCGATATGTGACCATTGGAACGTGTAAGCATTAAACCTCGTCAGATTGACACAATGCCAACGACATGGAAAAACCGAGGTAAGGATTGGCAATAAACTTGACACCGCCGTAGGAGTGTTATCTAACAATACTAGAAAATAATTCCATTGAAGGTACACCCACTGTAGAGGGTTAAGTCCAAAGATAGCCAATCAGAAATATTGTAAGAACAATCTTTGTAGGCGTTCCCGAGGAATGAATAATCTGGAAGCAGGAAATGTATCCTATTTAAGGACAGGTTGTAATAATTCGGGACACACTGTCTCACACAGTTTTTTGTTTTCTTTCTGTTACAAACTGCGCATAATATGCTCTGACGTCACAATGATGACGAATGTATGACGTATTGTATATAAGGAGTGTATTGTAATGCAGCTCCTATACAAAGTTTATTAGTAAGGAAATTACACATGATCTATATAAGGTTTGTATATTGTGTAACTAAACAACTGATGAAAGCCTATATAGGCAATTTTTATTAGTAAAAAAATCCATCGACCCCGGCCCGGTTTGAACCCGCGGGACCTGAGGCAAGGGATATGCTCACTTGTTCATCTCGGCCGACAATATGGAGAAATGGTAGAATTCAATTTGTAGCTGGAGAAAAACCTGCCCACGTTCCATTTTGTCCGCCACGACCCTCTAGGAGAGATTGAGACTCGATCTGGAGACCACAGCGATGACAGGCGAATGTCAAACTGCTTGCGCCATGGAGCCGCCAAAACTATGAAATATTAACAAACATTCACATTAATATATTTAATATTTTGTGCTTAAAATGTAATAAAGTATATTTTAATGACAGCTCACGATTTGTGTCCAATTTGTTGAAATATTTGTTCCGAACTCTTTACTACAGCTACTTGATTAAAAACATGAAGATAGTTTCCATTGTTACCGCTGTATTATTATAGGTTAATGTGTTTATTGCAATGGGAATTACAATGCCACCGGGGTATGTAATGACTAGAGCGAGGATTTTTATGAAATTTCGTGTTTTAAAATATTAGTCAGAGAGCACTGAGACGAAGTATCTTTACATTTTATGATGTGCAGAATCAAATAAGACAAACATATTTTTTATGTTTCATAATATTTTTGCGAAATGTTCATATTTTAGTAAAAATTTAACATTCCTTCATATTTTTCAACTTTCATCTTTTTGCTCTTCTATTTGTCTGTGTTATGGTTGCTTCGGGAATAATTTTGGTGGCGAGTTCGAGGGCTTCGTCCGTTTTACCTTTCAAGGCAAGTTCTTCAGCTTCTGTAGTAATCCAGTTCGTTAATTACTCCATGTCCAGTCTCCGTGACAATTTTGTGTTGCTGGAAGTCTGCTGTGATTGCAATGTTTATGAGATTTGTATTTCCGTTACTATTGGAATGTGTTTCGTTCGTTTAGGTTACTGTGTTTCGTTTTTTGTTTGTTTGAATTCAGTAATTAAATATCACTGGATAAATTAATTGATTTTGTTTATGTATATAATCTCCCAGTGTTAATCTATTAAAGTAAAGTGTCACACTACAGGCTTGGGAGGCCCTTTGGGTAGATGGATGTTGAGACTTCCACATTTCTAGACAATCGCCAAGGGATATCCACTGGGTTCTGAGTCCTGCATGACAGCCACCTTTGGCCCAGAACATCCCTCTGGTACGCATTTAATTAAGAGCCGAGTGTATCCTAGGGCTATGATGCTGCCAAACGTTTGGTCCAGCTAAAAACCCTGACCCCATTGAGACTCAAACCCACGACTTTCCGGATTGTTATCGTGATTCCTCAAACAACTACACTGCAATGTGAGCCATTAAAATTACTTCAAATCACGAACATATTTATATTGGGTCAGAGTTAATGAAAAATCAATTAAACTAGAAATACATTGAAATTCTTGATTTATTGTGCTAAAAAAATATCTGCTTGTCTGATTTGTGTGCTGGTATGTATACCCAAAACTTATACAGGGTTTGTGTACATAAATACAGGGCAAGTCAAAATGTTGTGCAGGTTTTCAGAAATTTATTATGTGAAATGTAATGAACATATAATATTGTGAGACATATTGTATGAAAGGTAAACTCTCAAAGTTTTTTTTTTAATATTCACAGATGTTCTATGTGAGCGCCTTTGTTACACGACAGATGTCAAGCCGATATTCAATCTCCTGCAAACTTTCTGTAGCAGTCCGCGGTCGATATCAGCAATGGCTGCTGTGATGCGGGCACGCAGTTCATGCAGTGTTGTTGGAAGTGGTGGTACGTAAACATGATCCTTTACAAGACCCCACATGAAGAAATCACACGGGGTTAGATCTGGTGAACGAGGTGGCCAATGAATGAGTTGTTGATCACCCTGAGATGCACGGCCTATCCAGCGTTGTGGTAAAGCCGTATTCAAATGGTCTCGAACACTGCCATGGTAATGTGGAGGGGCACCATCCAACTGCAGAATGAAATCTGGACTATCCGCTTCAAGCTGCGGAAGGAGCCATTGCTGTAGCATATCAAGGAAAACATGTCCGTTCACAGTACGTTCATGAAAGAAAAAGGGCCCATAAACCTTTGCATGGGAAATGGCACAAAAGACATTCACTTTCGGAGAATCGCGTTGATGTTCCAGAGTTGCATGGGGGTTACCAGTTCCCCAAATCCTTACATTGTGTCTATTCACTTTTCCTGAAAGGTGGAAAGTCGCTTCATCACTGTAAACTACCCTCTCATGGAACTCATTCTCTTCCATTAATGCGAGAAAATCAACACAGAAGGACGCTCGCAAAGCATAATCGGCGGGTTTTAAGGCTTGAACCAGTTGCAAGTGGTAGGGTTCATCTGTAAACGTTTCCGGAGAATCCGCCATACAGTTTTTTGTGGTAGTTGAAGTTCTGTCGCTCCCCGGTAGGTGGATTTCTGTGGACTTGGACCCGCACGAAGCATGTGCGAACGCGTTCGACTGTCTCTTCACTCGTCGACGGACGGCCAGTCGATTTTCGTTTACAGATACAGCCTGAATCCCTAAATTGTGTGTACCACTTACGAATGGATCTCCCATCCGGCGGGTCTTTATCGTATCTGGTACGGAAATGTCGTTGAACACTAGTCACAGAGTTGTTTACATGGTAATCAAGCACACAGAAAGACTTCTGATCCCCAGTCAATGCCATTTTCCTTTACTGCTCTGCTGTTGACATCTTGCGGGTGAACGCGGAACTTTAGAAGTGGACAACTAAACTTTGAGAGTTTACCTTTCATACAATATGTCTCACGATATTATATGTTCATTACATTTCACATAATAAATTTCTGAAAACCTGCACAACATTTTGACTTGCCCTGTATATGTAAAAAGTTAAAACGCAGTACTTTCATAATATTTTTGTCATATTTTTCATATTTTGTTATTGTGATTTCATATTTTGGTATTATTGTCTTCATATGATTTCTCGCTCTAGTAATGACGTTTCTGGTTATAATAGACATATTTATGTTTACTGCAAGTTAGCCATTTTTAATTCACCATGTTGTATGGAAACTGTAATAGCAACTTCAGCTACCGCGTTCTTTTACCTATTGTAAAATGTAAATAATTAAATATATTTATTTTTTCCATATCTCTCCAAATTGGGGATCTCCGTGTATTGTTGTCCATACTCATTTCTTACACGATCAATCTCTAGTTGATGACGCGTTCTTTGTATTACAAACTGCGCGTAATATACTCTGACGTCACAATGATTACGAATGTATGACTTGAAAGGAATGCATTTTAATGCAGCTCCTATACAAAGTTTATTAGTGAGGAAATTGCACATGATCAATATAAGACTTATATTTTGTATTACTAAACAACTGATGAAAGCCTATATAAGCAATTTTTCCCTAGTAAGAGTGTAAAACAACAAATACTCTTATTCGCGGTTCCCTTATCCACGTAGAATGCAATTTGTGGCAAGAGAAAAACCTGCCACGAAACCCACAAGGAGTGATCGAGACTCGATCTCGAGACCACAGCGATGACAGGCGAGTGTCAAACTGCTTGCGCCAAGGAGTCGCCAAAATTATTAAACATTAACTAACATCAAATTAATATATTTAATATTTCGTACTTAAATGTAATAAAGTATATTTTAATGACAACTCACGATTTCGTGTCCAATTTGTTGGAATATTTGTTCCTAACTCTTTACTACAGCTACTTGATTAAAAACATGAAGATAGTTTCCATGGTTACCGCTGTATTATTATAGGTTAATGTGTTTATTGCAATGAGAATTACATTGCCACCGGGATATGTAATGACTTTTCTGGTTATGATACACATATTTATGTTTACTATAAGTTAGCCATTTTAATTCACCATGTTGTATGGAAACTGTTATTAATGCATGGAAGTTTCTTGTAGGAAACCAGAGGGAAAACGCCCAGTTGGTAGACCTAGAATGAGGTGGGAGAATAATATTCATGATTTGAGGAAGGTGGATTATACAGGGGATGATTGGAAAACTTAGCTCAGGGTAGGGATGTATGGAGAGCTTATTTGCGCGCGGCCATGAACCTACGGGTTCGATAGTGCCAGTGGGTTAGTTAGTTAATTATTATTAGGCCTATTATTATTTTTTTCTTTATTTAATTATTTATTTTACGTGTTGGAGTTAAGACCTTAAGGTCTTCTGTTCCACTTCACCAGGTTAAATTATACATGTATTAACAATTATGAATTATCTACATATTGATTAATGATTTTTTTGTATTGTAAGCCTATGTTTTCCCTTTACAGAGATTTAGGCGCTCTCCCCTTACAGGGAAGAATTTGAACCATATTAATTTAGTTACACTTGTTTTCGTATAGATGTCATTTTTGAGTGACCCGTGGTCAGCGTTCCTGCTCTTACTGACATCTAGGAAACCAAGATATTACTAGGACGGGAAAATTCGTTAAATTTTGCTTAGAGGCCTTTTCATTCAGGCTTAAGGATTTTTACAGCCTGAAAATCTTCTGACTAGACACCCACGGCTTAAAGTCCCTCCCGGAGGACTTCCTCCTTGGATTTTTCCGTCCTGACAAATCCATGGACCCCGGCCGGGTTTGAACCCGCGATCCTCGGGACCAGAGGCAAGGAGCATAACCACTAGTCCACCGCGGCCGATTGATTAATGATACATAATAGATATAGGCTACACAGTATAAAGTTGATAGGGGTAAGAAAGATAAATAGTAGGCCCCTAATAATAATAATAATAATAATAATAATAATAATAATAATAATAATAATAATAATAATAATTAATAATAATAACAACAATACTACAGTAAAACTTGTTTAATCGGGAACGTGAATAATGCGGAAATCTGTCCAATGTGAACAAATTTATTGGTCCCGGCGAAATAATAGCAATTTTACGTTGTATTTATTTGGTATAAAACGGAATCAGTCCAACGCGGAAACGGAAAGGATATCTCTACACAATTCATGAACAAATGTTTATAAGGCGGAAAGAGAGAGAGAGAGAGAGATAAATTGTGATGTCCACTTCATGTAATTCTCATTAGGCGAATTAACAATAAGTAACGATTTCTGCGCGATTTGTGACCCGTGATTCTAACTAGCACAGACCTATTTGAAGGCTTTCGATGAGGAGGGAGGGAAGTTGCGCAGTACACACGCAGCGCAATAAGGAAAGGAAGGGAGCGCAGAGGTACGTAGAGACCGAGCAGGACAACGAAGAACAGGAATAGTTGGGCACTGTCCTATAACATCACTGTTAGTGCTAGAGGGAGACACGATGACTTAGTTGTTACGTACCGAAAAAGTGATTTCGATACACTTGAGTATGGGTTTGTTCCGAAGGGAACTAAAACTGTGTTGTCCTGTTTCCTAGAATTACGGCGCGTAAAAAAACCTCAAGACTGAAATAAGATGCATCTGGGCTACATTTACTGCTCTTTCACGCCTATATTTGAACAGTGATGTTAATGACTTTAAGTGTTAAAGAGGGTCGTTAAATAAACACATTACAATACAACTCCTGAATTTAATCTAATAATCCTCCAATATTACTCAATTCTGTAAATGCCTGCTATTATGCATTACAGAGACTTTTGATGTTCCAACTCCTTTAAATATATATATATATATATATATATATATATATATATAACTATTACACAGTAATAAAATGTACGGTTAAAAACTATAAAATAGTTACTTTGTAGGTCCTCTTCTCAACTTGGTTGTTTTATAACTCTGTAGGCCTTTCGGGACTTGTCCCATCATCAGCAATTTTACTAGTATCCATAAAACTATTATTCTACCAGTTATATTATATGGATGTGAAACATGGGCTCTTACTATAAGGTAGAGGAAAGGAGATTACGAGTATTTGAGAATAAAGTACTTAGGAAAATCTTTGGACCAAAGACAGATGAAGAGATAGGTGAATGGAGAAGACTGCATAACAATGAACTACATGGTATTTATAGGAAGCCAAATATAATAAGAGCAGTTAAGTTTCGTAGACCTCGATAGGCAGGACATGTGGCACGTATTGGGGATGAAAGACGTGCATGGAAGCTTCTTGTAGGAAAACCAGAGGGAAAACGCCGAGTTGGTAGACCAAGAATGAGGTAGGAGAATAACATTAACTATGATTTTAAGGAAGTAGATTATACAGGGTATGATTGGAAAGCATTAGATCAGGATAGGGATGTATGGAGAGCTTATGTGCGCGCGGCCATGAACCTACGGGCTCGATAGTGCCAGTGAGAAAGTAATCCTCCAATATTAAAACAGCGACATAAATTATGGAGTTCTCAATGTGAAACTTCTTACAGAATTTGTACTTGATTAATATCTTATTACGTATTTAAATGTAAATAACACTTTTTTTACACGCTTTATATTAGCTTGACCTGTATCTATTTATCTATCTATCTATCTATGTAACAGAATCTTTCAACGCGATTTTCACCCACTTAAAATCATTGGATCGACTTGAAACTTTGTATATACCTGTAAAAGAACCGTGACAATACAATCATTTCATATTTCGTTTCTAAAATCATGGCCAGAATCATCAGAAAATCAAACAAAAAAAAGTTTAAAAAACTACAAGAACACGCTTCATTAGAAAACCAAAAAATGAAAAATAATTTTAATTTCCAATACGCTTGGGATAAAATAAACTGGTCAACAAAAAAATCATCTCCAACACATATAGAATAAAATTAGAGTTATCAACAAAAAGAAAATAATTTTACCATCAAAAGCGTGTGGTGCTCTATATCAATTAATATATTTGATAATAAACAGATATTGGTAAAAGTAAGCTCTCTAAGAAGAAAATGTAAAAATCATAAAAAGGACCCCACGCTTTTGATGGTAAAATTATTTTCTTTTTGTTGATAACTCTAAATTTATTCTATATGTGTTGGAGATGATTTTTTTGTTGACCACTTTATTTTATCCCAAGCGTATTGGAAATTAAAATTATTTTTCATTTTTTTAGTTTTCTAATAAAGCGTGTTCTTTTAGTTTTTTAAAACTATTATTTATTTTTGTCTCAGAAAGAAAAATATGTGATTCTGACAGTATTTTTTCTCCTGAATTCAAATATAATATCGGTTTTCCTCCATCACGCAAGGAATTGAAAATTAAATACGTCATCATTATGCCCCGGTAGCATTTTTACGTAAGGACGTTCAAACATCTGAGGTTATTAGCGTCATGATTCATAGCTAAACGTGAAACTCTGACAAATTTTCTAAATACTGTTAACCGGATCTTGAGACTCGCAAGGGAACTCTCAACTATTCCATTACGAAACCTACCTTGAAATTTCTCCCAGAGAGGCGTCGTGATGTCCCACGGCCGTATCCCAAAAAAAAAATATCTACTGCTTTTAACTGCAAGGCACAGAAATCTAAGACAGAATCCAGCAATTGTAACCCTCTGTGCGAAGCAGATAGACGTCCCTTCTTGAATAGAGCAGTGTGTAGTGATTTCGGGCTCGGCTCGGACGGCAGGGTTATCCAATCCATCTAATCAGGAGTTGTATCATTTCCTTGTTGTTTAAATGATAGTCCAAGATTACTACGTTCATCGAGTGTATGAACAAAATTAATTTTTTTCATAAAATTGTGAATGACATATTTTTGTCGAGTTGCCTATTAAAATTCGGCCGACAGTATGTTTAATTAAAGTATGATTTATTTATTTATTCGAAATAATTTGATTCACTTGTTTTTAAAATAAATTATAATCCAGTTCGCAGAAATCGATGTATAGAGCTTGAAAAGTTTTGGTTGCCATTGCACACTTGGCCGTAAACCTCCTCGCAGCTACAGCAGACCGTGACACCAATCAGTAATAAAATGGCGATAAGTAGGTATTTATTGTTTTATATTGTTCCCTCGCAGCGGGAAGTAAAACCACTGTCCTTTATGTATACTACATACAATGTATATACAAAAATATACGCAAAAGGTAGTGTTAATATACATTATACGAAACAAATCACAGCATTTTGAATGAACTGAACTTTATTTGAAACAATATAAAACAATAAATACGTACTTACAGACGTTTTATTACTGATTGGTGTCACAGCCTGCTGTAGCCGCGAGGAGGTTTACGGCCAAGTGTGCAATGGCAACCAAACCTTTTCAAGCTCTATATATCGATTTCTGCGAACTGAATTATAATTTATTTTAATAAGTGAATCAAATTATTTCGAATAAATAAATAAATTATATTTTAATTAAACATACTAGCGGCCGAACTTTAATAGGCAACTCGGCAAAAATGTATTCGGTCATTCACAATTTTACGAAAAAAATGGATTTTGTTCATACACTCGATGCACATAGTAATCTTGCAGCCGGATCTTGGACTATGAGAGGTTTGCAGCTGGATTTTAGTGTCATGCAGTTAAAAACGGGAGAGAATTTATGGACATGGTTTTTGTACATCACAACACCTCTCTGGGAGAAATTTGAAGCTAGGTTTTCGCTATGGAATGGTTGAAAGTTCCCTTGCCATATCTTGAATATAAAATGAAGGAGAAAATAAAAAGAAGACTGTTAATCAATTATTTACATTTAAAAACGTAATAAGATATTAATCTAGTAGAAATTATAGATTACGTTCTTTCGTACTGATGTAGCCATTTGGAAAATAACATTATAAATTCAATTTTAAAATGATTATTATTTTGATTACTTGTGTTACATTATGAATATAGTGTGAATGAATACAAAATGATAAATGATCTGCTGTACCTGAATTCCGTGTAAAATTAGACGTGACAAATGATAATTAAACTCAATTACCCCTTAGTGGGATATTTGCTCATATTTGGTGTTCGCAAACCAGGGGTACAAACATATATACTGCCACCTAGCGTTATCTCAGAGAGCTGTGTAATCATGTTGAACATCTAGAAACATATTTATTTCTAAGTAAGTCTGACACGAAATACAGGGTTTCCACAACGTCCTACTATCAAAACAGTGTAACTTAGAAGTTGTAATTAATATTTAATTTTAGGAAGTGATATTTTGAGGTTATTTTAATTCTATTATTTTTAGTCTGATAATCTTACCTCAATATTAATGTTGATTTGTTCTTGGACATGTTTCAAAACAATTATGTTTTATCGTTAGCTTGTCCAGACTGGTTTGATTTATGTTGCATTATGTTGCACACCCTGGATGTCGATGTCAGCTCCATCTGTGGTGCGCCAAAGAACCTCCAAACAGGGTCACGCTCGAGCAAAGACGACTAAGATGGTAGGAACATCTCAAGAGGAAGACATCTAATAGAATCCATAAGAATATCTTGGAGATGTGAAAAGAAGACAGAGAGGACCTGAAGAAGGTTGGATGGACTCTGTGAGAAGAAATATGAGTCAACTGGGACTTACAGATGAGGATGTTCAGCACTGATACAAATTAAGAAGGCTAATTTCTTGAGGGTAGTGGAAAACCATCGTACTGTCGATAATTTTCAAAATAACAAAAAATATACAGTGTGTCCACAGTGAGATTCCCTCATTTTAAAAGTCTGTAATTTTCTTATTAAAGGTTATAAAACTGTAAATCTTGAAAGAGCAGAAACAGCAACTCAAAAAGTCTATGTGGCAATGTTGTAGTACGCACAATATCCGTAGTGGCGCTGCAACAAACGATTGTTTCTAAAATGGAGATTCCAAACCAGCGTGCCCAGGTATGCTGACACGAAATCCATTATTCAAGTACAACGAAACATTCGTCGTGTTTGGAATAAAGATCCTCCGTGACCCAAGAATATAAGGAGTTGCTGTAAACAGTTTTTGCGACCGGCTATGTTTCGAAAGGACACGGTGGTGGTAAACCCAGAATCCAGGAAGAGACAGTAGAAAATGTGCGGAGGTCATTCGAAAGGAGTCCACGGAAGTCGATAAGACAAGCAGCGAGAGAACTTGGTATGAAACGATCGACAGTTCACAAAGTTCTTCACCGTCGACTGCGATTGTATGCATACAAGGTTCAAATTGTGCAGGAAGTCAAGCCTGATGACGCACCAAAACGAGAAGCACTTGCAATCACTATGCTGGATCGCATTGCTGAGGACGAAACCTTTTTATCGCGCGTGATGTTTAGAAATGAGGCCACCTTTCACGTTTTAGGGAAAGTGAATCGCCACAATGTGCGTATATGGGGTTGAGAAAATCCCCATACATTCTTAGAACACATCCGTGGCAGCCCAAAGGTATATGTTTGGTGCGGTCTTCTGCGAAATCAAATTGTTGGGCCGTTTTTATTTAACCCTTAAATTCGTAATGTATCCTTTTGGATACATCAGTTGATTTAATTAATTTAATATTTTAAATACATCAGAAGAAAACGAACAAAAAGAAACCACTTAAATGTGTGAGTAATTATGCAATATACCTAATAATAACAGTTACACAATATTCCGTTTTCACTGCGGTCCGCAACATTCAAATAACTAACAGAAGAAATATGTGTTTTGCCAATTTAAGGGTTAAAGAGAATACCATCACTGGTAACATTTATTTGGATATTTTGGAGAACTTCGCTGTGCCACAGATAGCACCCATGCAGCCAAGAATAATCTTTCAACAGGATGGTGCCCCACCCCATTGGAACCTTAATGTCCGATAGTTCTTAAAAGACACATTCCCAGGTCGTTGGATAGACCGTAGTGGTCCTATTCCTTGGCCTCCGCGTTCCCCCGACATTACCCCACTAAATTTATTCTTGTGGGGGTACGTCAAAGATAGAGTGTACGCCACAAAAATGAACGATGTACTGGACTTAATACAACGCATTAGAGATGTTATAAACTCTGTGATAGAAGACATGCTGTTCAACACATGGAGTGAAATTGACTATAGGTTGGATATTCTTCGCGCCACCCGAGGCGCACATATCCAAGTGCACTGAACCAGAGTTTGTCGCAATCACAAAATTAAAACTTAAATTAAAACTTTATGAGTTACTTTATCATTTTCGTGTATAGTAATTACAGTACGCAACATTTACTTTGCGTTATGTTTGTTTGAAATGAGGGAATCTCACTGTGGACACCCTGTATTATTTGGCCTATTATTATTATTATTATTATTATTATTATTATTATTATTATTATTATCATTATTATTATTATTATTATTATTATTATTATTGTTATGCCAAAAGAATGCTAGGGCAAAGATTGCCTAAAATTGTTATGGAATGGATTCCAATGGAAAGGAGGAAGAGAGGAAAACCGCAGAAAACTTGGATAGAAGGGGTACAAACAACTATGATTATCAGAGGATTGGAGGAAGATCAATGGATGGACAGAGGAATGTCGTTTGGTTTCCGGCAGATGGCGGAAGCTGCCATGATACCGGATTATTATTATTATTATTATTATTATTATTATTATTATTATTATTATTATTATTATTATGCCAAAAGAATGCTAGGGCAAAGAGTGCCTAAAATTGTTATGGAATGGATTCCAATGGAAAGGAAGAAGAGAGGAAAACCAAAGAAAACTTGGATAGAAGGGGTACAAACAACTATGATTATCAGACGATTGGAGGAAGATCAATGGATGGACAGAGGAATGTCGTTTGGTTTCCGGCAGATGGCGGAAGCTGCCATGATACCGGATTATTATTATTATTATTATCATTATTATTATTATTATTATTATTATTATTATTATTATTATTATTATTATTATTATTATTATTATTATTATGCCAAAAGAATGCTAGGGCAAAGATTGCCTAAAATTGTTATGGAATGGATTCCAATGGAAAGGAGGAAGAGGAAAACCGCAGAAAACTTGGATAGAAGGTGTACAAACAACTATGATTATCAGAGGATTGGAGGAAGATCAATGGATGGACAGAGGAATGTCGTTTGGTTTCCGGCAGATGGCGGAAGCTGCCATGATACCGGATTATTATTATTATTATTATTATTATTATTATTATTATTATTATTATTATTATTATTATTATGCCAAAAGAATGCTAGGGCAAAGATTGCCTAAAATTGTTATGGAATGGATTCCAATGGAAAGGAGGAAGAGAGGAAAACCGCAGAAAACTTGGATAGAAGGTGTACAAACAACTATGATTATCAGAGGATTGGAGGAAGATCAATGGATGGACAGAGGAATGTCCTTTGGTTTCCGGCAGATGGCGGAAGCTGCCATGATACCGGATTATTCTTCTTCTTCTTCTTATTATTATTATTATTATTATTATTATTATTATTATTATTATTATTATTATTATTATTATTATGCCAAAAGAATGCTAGGGCAAAGATTACCTAAAATGTTATAGAATGGATTCCAATGGAAAGGAGGAAGAGAGGAAAACCGCAGAAAACTTGGATAGAAGGTGTACAAACAACTATGATTATCAGAGGATTGGAGGAAGATCAATGGATGGACAGAGGAATGTCGTTTGGTTTCCGGCAGATGGCGGAAGCTGCCATGATACCGGATTATTATTATTATTATTATTATTATTATTATTATTATTATTATTATTATTATTATTATTATTATTATTATTATTATACTTACTTACTCACTGGCACTATCGAACCCGAAGGTTCATGGCCGCGCGGACATAAGCTCTCCATACATCCCTATCCTGAGCTAATGCTTTCCAATCATTCCCTGTATAATCTACTTCCCTCAAATCATACTTAATGTTGTTCTCCCACCTCATTCTTGGCCTACCAACTGGGCGTTTTCCCTCTGGCTTTCCTACAAGAAGCTTCCATGCACGTCTTTCATTCCCCATACGTGCAACATGTCCTGCCCATCGCAGTCTACGAGACTTAACTGTTCTTATTATATCTGGCTTCCTATAAAGACCATGTAGTTCATTGTTATGTAGTCTTCTCCATTCACCTGTCTGTTCATCTCTCTTTGGTCCAAAAATTTTCCTAAGAACTTTATTCTCAAATACTCGTAATCTCCTTTCCTCCCTTAAAGTAAGAGTCCATGTTTCGCACCCATATAATATAACTGGTAGAATAATAGTTTTATATATTTTCAGCTTAACGTTTTTTGAAAGGAGTTGGGACATCAAAAGTCTCTGCAATGCATAATAGCAAGCATTTCCAGAATTGAGCCTATGTTTAATTTCTTTGTGCATCTCATTCCTATTTGTGATTATTGTTCCTAGGTATTTGAATTCAGCCACTTCCTCAAAATTTCCCTCATTTGTCATTAGCTGTCCATTTCCATTATATACTGAATTTCTACGTGTGACCATATATTTAGTTTTACTGATATTTACTTCCAGTCCCAATTTCTTAGTGTTACTCAATAGTGTGTGCGTGTTGGCCTTTAGTATCTCCTCGCTATCGGCCAGTAGTACTACATCATCAGCATAAACTAACAGCTTATTAATACCATTGAGTTGTAAGCCTTCCTCATTCTCTAAAGATTTAATGGCATGCTCTAGTACAAAATTAAATAGTAGAGGAGATAGTGCATCTCCTTGCTTCAACCCATTCTGGATTTCAAAAGTGTCTGAAAACTGTTTGCCTACACGCACCCTACTCTTTGAGCCATTTAGACACATTCGTATAAGTCTAACTAACTTTTTAGGAATTCCGAACTCCAGCAGGATACTATATAACTTCTCCCTCTTAATTGAATCATATGCTTTTTTGAAGTCTACATATAGTTGATGTACAGTACCATTATATTCCCATTTCTTTTCTAAAATCTGTCTTATACTAAAAATCTGATCTGTTGTAGACCTGTTTCTTCTAAATGCACATTGATGATCTCCTAGAATGTCATCAATATAGGGAGTAAGTCTGCTTACTAATATATTTGTTAGAATTTTGTACGAAGTTGAAAGTAATGAGATGCCCCTGTAGTTGTTGCAATCAGTTTTATCTCCTTTCTTATAAATTGGTACGATAATTGATTCCTTCCATTCATCTGGAAGAGCTTCTTTTTCCCAAATCATACTAAGCAACCAGCGTATCTTGTCCATCAATTTTTCTCCCCCTGATTTTATCAGTTCTGCTGGGATCTCATCTGAACCTGATGCTTTATACATCTTCAATTTTTCAATCGCCATTTCAACCTCTAATGCACTTGGCTCTGCGACTAGCATTTCTGCTGTCTGTAACTTATCCTCCTCAATGTCCTGTTCTGTATGTACATTTAATAGCTGATTAAAGTAACTTTTCCATCTATTTAATATACTCCTAGAATCTGCAATCATATCCCCATTTTCATTCCGAATTATGTTTGTTCTAGCCTGAAACCCCTTCTTCTCTATACTAATTCCCTGATATAATTCTCTAATGTTCCTATTTTTTGCATTCATTTCAAGATCATTAATCTTCTCTCTCAAATATTCCCTCTTTTTACTCTTTAGTAACTTGGTGGTTTCCCGTCTAACACTACCCAATTGCTCTAAATTTACCTCATTTGGCTCGTGTAACCATTTAATTTTTGCTAGCTTTCTTTTCTTTACAATGTCGGCACATTCCTCATCAAACCATTTCTTGTTTTGCCTCTTTTTTAAACAACCAATGCTTTCTGATGCTGACAATTTAATAGTATCTCTTATAGCCTCCCATTCTTTATTTATATCAGTTTCTTCTTCGTTTGCCACATTGTCATCTGAAGATTCCAGTACTTCAAATCTATTAGCAATTTTGATTTGGTATTCTTGCCGCATTTCATCATTTTTCAAGTTTTTTAATTCAAATTTTACAGAATCATCTTTAGCGTTTGTTCCTCTCATAAGCGATAGCCGTTGTCTGATTTTCACTCTGACCAGATGATGATCCGAATTGCAGTCTGTCCCTCTAACTGATCTAACATCGATGATGCTACTGTGCCAGCGTTTATCCACTAATACATGATCTATCTGGTTCCGAGTTTTCTCCATCTGGGGACGTCCAGGTGTATTTATGAATATCCTTATGCTGAAATGTTGTGCTCTTAACAATGAGATTCTTTGATGTGGCAAATGTGACTAATCTAACCCCGTTGTCGTTACTATCTTCATGAAGACTGAATTTGCCTATTGTTGGTTTGAATATATCTTCCCGCCCCACTTTTGCATTAAAATCTCCTAAGACAATTTTCATATGATATCGTGAAAGGCTATCAAATAAGCATTCTAATTCTTCATAGAACTCATCCTTGATCTTGTCATCTTTATCTTCTGTGGGGGCATGTACATTTACAATTATAAAATCATGTCGTTTACCCTTTAGAATTATGTATGATATCCTATCACTAACAAACTTAATATCTCGGATAGCGGATAGGATCCTCCTTCTGACTAAAAAACCCGTTCCAAATGCAGGTCTTTCTGCACCCCCATAGTATAATGCAAAGCTTCCTGATTCCTGACTACCTTCTCCTGGCCACCTAACTTCCTGTAAAGCGACTATATCCAAGGGCGATTTATCCAATTCCCGCGTTAATATCTCTAGTGCCCCGCTATTGTATAAAGTCCTAACATTCCATGTTCCTAGGAACATGTCCCTGTGTTTGAGCCTTTGGCATGGGTTCCCTGAAGTAGTCCCCGCCCGGAGAACCGAATGGGGGACTATTTGACCTCCGGAAAATTTTACCCCAGATGAACCCATGTCCGCATTTCTTGACGGTTGTATTTTTACGGTGAAAGATCGTCACTCTTTCGCCCAAGGTACTTTTTTCGTCTGGCTTATCACCTTCGACCAGTCCGGCATGGGTAACCCTATCGGCAGCAATGCTACCGCCGGCATAGCTCTCAGGATCATTTAAGCACGCAAGCCACTCCACCACGACAAGGTAAAGATACCATGGAGGGATTATTATTATTATTATTATTATTATTATTATGTCAAAAGAATGCCAAAGTAAAGATTGCCTAAAATTGTTATGGAATGGATTCCAATGGAAAGGAAGAAGAGAGGAAAGCCGAATAAAACTTGGATAGAAGGGGTACAAGCAACTATCAATATCGGAGGATTGGAGGGAGATCAATGGATGGACAGAGGAATGTGGTCTGGTTTCCGGAAGATTGCGGCAGCTGCCATGATACCGGATGATGATGATCATGATTATTTCTTTTATTCTTGGACTTTTGGTAGACAGCAAGAAAAATAATTATTCACAACAGAGATGGATTTTTGGCGAAGAGCATCAAGACAATCAAGAAAGGAGAAAATTCGGAACCAGAAAATTACAGAAATAATGAATGTTAAACATAATATTATAGAAGTAATAGAAGAACGAAGATTGAAATAGTATGGACATCTGAAGAGGATGGAGAATACAGAATCCCAAGAATTATGCTGGATTGGAATGCTGAAGGCGGGGGGAGGAGGGGGAACCCAGGGAACAGTGGATGGATGAAGTGAGAAGAAACACGATCAGCAGAGACCTCAAAGAAGAATATGTTGTGGATAGAAATCTGTAGCGGAGCAAATTACATTTGGACTGAAGGATAACTATTGTAGTGTAGAGAAAATCCTTTATAAAATATTATAATTATTTATTATTATTATTATTATTATTATTATTATTATTATTATTATTATTATTATTATTATTATTAGGATATTATAAAACAATCAAAATTACATATTCCATTATTTACGATGAAATTACATTAATTGTATTACAAATAAAAATATTTGAAAAAAATGGTTCATCCAGTTGCTGGGTGACGGCCCTTTATAGCACCTACAAGTGACATTGATTTATAGAACGATCTACAAGTTAAATAATAACATGGTATATAATATTGCATCTCGGTCCCCCAGCTTTATTCTTGTAACTCATTTTGTTTAAGAATAAAGCTGCATTAAGTCCATTGATGTTGCAGTAAATACAACAACAATGAAGCGGGTGTCACAGAACGCCTTCTGCTCATTGTTGCCGGTTTATATTATATACCAGTCAACTATCCTCTGTTGAGGTTCATCTTGACACAGATACCTGCTCAAGACTTTTTTTTAATCAGTTTGGTCATGCAATGTATAAACCTTATACCGATCATGCATAATTTCCTTACTAATATACGTTGTTGAAGAGCCATATATAACAATACAATCCTTATACACAATACGTCACATATTCATCATTATGACGTCAGAGCATTTTACGGACAGTTTGTCAGAGAAAGAAAACATCATCAACTTGTGATGAATCGTGTAATAAATGAGTATGGATATGAATGAATACAATTTCCCTAATTGGAAAGGTACGGAAAAAAATAAGTATGTGTTAATTTATTTACATTTTACTTTGGGCTTCGTCAAAAATATCCTATAACAGATTTCATAGATAATGTGCTGTCATTTAACGATAAGAATTTCGAAAAATATTGGGAAATATATTTTTTTCCCCATCACTTATAAATTATATGCAATGCTTTAAGAAGCATTAGAAAACGCTCAAAATAGTAGGAAATGTAGGAAAAGCGAAACTGTAAAAATAAAACGATACCAAAAACTATTTAGTTAACTTATTGTGCTATGAAAGAATGAAATATAAAATAATTTAAAAATCACCAGAAGAGTGTTTAAAACTAAATTCCAGACCAAGGGCGAATAATCCTTTAAGAAAAAAAATAATTTGAACGGGATTCGAATCCGGGACCGCATGAACCGTAGTCACAAATTCTGACCACAAGACCATCACCTTAATAATTAATTTCTTGCGCTAATGTTACTCTTATAATTAAAAACATGTTTATAGTGGCCTGTATTAAATATTAACGATGCAAGAAAGTTTTGTTAAAATAATATTATGACCATTTAAGCTACATTCAGCTTAAATCATGTGTCACAATATATTCTCTTATGAATCAGTATTTAATTTTAAAATATTGTCGATCGATAATGAATATAAACCTAACAAAATGCATTTTATAATTATTTATTTTTCTACCAAGAACCCTACTAATATTATTTATGTCCTGTGTATCTCAAGCAGTCGTTAAAGAGTTGCATTTTGCGTTAAATTTAAGCAAACGTTCATCAATATCATAAGAAACCAATCAGCTGATTATAGAGACCGTCATTTTGATTTGTATACAATCCTTAACAAGGAGGAAGTGATGCACATGAACAACATGTAAAGTTGTACATTTTCTTTGGAGTTCGACCGGCAATTTGTTTTAATTTCAGACAGATGGCAGAAAGGCAGCTAAGATTTAAACATAATAAAATTTGTTGGATTATTCTAATTTATCGTAAATAATTAGGTAATTGTGCCGTTTTCTTTTAACCATATTTCTTTGCTATGGGTCATCATATTTCAATTCCTTCTGGATTTTTTCATGTTGAGACTTCAAAGAAGTTTTGAAGTTCCTTAGGACAGGTAACTGGCCCGATGCTAAGTAGTCCAGTGGTAGGGCTGCTACCTTTTAGCCTCTTGACAGACATTGGGGATACCGCATTTACTGAGTACCCGATGGAACGATTATACCGCCGTGACTCGGTCCTCAGAGCCCCGTTTGTGAAAACACCGTATTGTTTGCAGATGACCAAATAATAATAGCAAATTCAGAAGACAATCTGCAGATAGGTCTGTATGAACTTAACAAAATTGCAGAAGAATATGGATTGAAGGTATCTACAGAAAAAAAAACAAAAAATTATGGCATTTCAAGGTGTAGATCCTGTCAGTAGTAAAATTGCACTGGACAACAACATTTTGGAGCAGGTGAATAATTTTACATGTCTAGGATGCAATATCTAATATGAAGAAGAAAAGGATGTAAATGCAAAAATATCTAATTTTTTAAGAATTTTAGGGTTAATAAATTCTATCTTCAAGCCAAAGTTAGTCCAAAAGCATTCAAGATTAAAAGTGTATAAAACACTGGCTCTTCCAACTCTTTTGTATGGTAGCGAAGTATGGACGCTCAAACAGAAGGATATACAGATACTTAGATCTGCTGAAATGAGATACCTTCGGAGGACTGCAGGATACACACTACTAGATCACAAAAAAAATGAAGACATCTTAGAAGAATTACACATGGAACTTTTAGAAAACAAAATTTCTGATTATAAGTCAAGATAGATGCAACATGTTCATCGAATGGAAGATCACAGAATACCCAAACAAATGTTAAGATATCAACCTGCAGGAAGAAGAAGACCAGGACGTCCACTCAAAAGACTTTTGGATGGTGTTTCTCTTGAGGCCGAAACAGGTCAATAAATGACCTAAATTCGTGAATGTACTATGATGATGATAATGCTGATAATTAGTTAATTATCTATTATTATTGCGTTTAAATATATTTACATTTACAAAATTGGTAAACCACTTCGATTTGATAACCTAGCATTTCGTATTAGAATATTTTCAACTAATAGACCACATACTGACTTCACTTACAATGTTTAAATGGTAATACCTACTTTTGTTTTCTTTTTTTCCTAGTATGGTACGGAAGGGGGCAGAAGAAGAAAGTTGTAAGAAGCCAAATGTTTGAATTGGGTTTGAGGCTTTGTCCTTGAACCCAAAATCTAAACGCTACTTTTCAAAACCCACAGGACCCTGAAGCATCTGACTCCATCAAGGAAGTCGAGACGTTTTCATGAGTTTAGAGTTTACATCTATTTTTAATGCGTTTAAAAATAACTTTATATTTATAGAATTGGTAAAACACTTCAATTTGATAACCTAGCATTTCGTATCACAATATCTTCAACTAATGTACCAACTATCGACTTGTACAATTTTTATACACAATAATACTTAAATTACGTCGTTGGCTATTATCTCCATATCCATAGGACGGCATCCTATCCTACTTCCGTTCTTCGGGACGTAAGCCTGCATTGGCAGGTTGGCGGAGCCGCCTGGGACTTGGATGTTGATTCGCTAATTTTTGGCGTCCTTAACTCCCAAATCTAAACTTGACTTCTCAACAGCCGCAGGACCCTGAAACATCGGACTCCATCAAGGAAGTCAATACTGTTTCATGAGTTTTGAGGCTATGTCCATTTTTAATGCGCTTAAATATCTTTATATTTATAGAATTGATGAAACACTTAGAATAAAGAAGCTGTTTATAAGACTATATCGTTTCTCAACCTGTGGTTCGCGATCTCCCAGATGGCTCGCAAAATATTTTGTTGATGTCATGGGTAATACAATTATGTTGGTATTAGACACCGTTATTAAACGGGTAACCGGTAAAAATATTATTGAAATTGGTCAAATTCAAAACCTAGCATAGCATATTAGAATATTTTCAACGAATGTATCAACTGTTGACTTATAGAATTGGTAAAACACTTCAATTTGATAACCTAGCATTTCGTATCAGAATACCTTCAACTAATGTACCAACTATCGACTTGTACAACTTTTATACACAATAATACTTAAATTACGTCGTTCCATATCCATAGAACGTCATCCTATCCTACTTCCGTTCTTCGGGACGTAAGCCTGCATTGGCTGATTGGCGGAGCCGCCTGGGACTTGGAGTTGATTCGCTAATTTTTGGCGTGGGTTTAAGGTTCTGTCCTTAACTCCCAAATCTAAACTTGACTTCTCAACAGCCGCTAGACCCTGAAACATCGGACTCCATCAAGGAAGTCAATACTGTTTCATGAGTTTAGAGGCTATATCCATTTTTAATGCGTTTAAATATCTTTATATTTATATAATTGGTGAAACACTTAGAATAATGAAGCTTTTTATAAGACTACATCGTTACCATCGTGTGGTTCGCGAACACCCAGGAGGCTCGCAAAATATTTTGTTGATGTCATGGGTAATACAATTATGTTGGTATTAGACACCGTCAATAAACGGGTAACCGGTAAAAATATTTTTGAAATAGGTTAAATTCAAAACCTAGTATTGCATATTAGAATATTTTCAACAAATGTATCAAGTATTGATTTGTCTGGCAATTTTTATGCATGAAAATGCTTATTTTCGATTATCATTGCGTTGCTCCGAAGCGTCCAGCTGTGGGCATTCTTGTTTCTTAATTTTAAAGTGGATTTTAGATTTGTTTTAATCCATTACTTTACGTCCGGCTTCTCAACAGAAGCGCCTATGAGACTAATACAATAATATATTTTGCATATGATTTTCTGTCCATGTCATTTCAGATTACTACGCTATTAAATACTAAAATCTAAATTCAATGAACAACTTTGGTAATTCAAATGAATAATTGTTTTATTAGATTTTAGGTTTCTGCCTCAAAATCCGTAATTTTTGACCTGGTCTCTTCAACAGAAACTCCTCTCAGACTCTCATATTAATATATTTTGTATACTATTTTCGATGTCATTTCAGTTTTCTACACCTATTGAAAACTAAACACTAAGGCACGTATCCCGACTATCCAAACTGTCGTTCGACGACCTCACATCCACATGTGGCTATCACATAGGTGAATGATCATCGAGCCAGTATAGGAATGACATATGGTCAGCATGTCGGGTCTCCCAGGCTTCTTGATATGAAGCTGCTGCCCACTTTTAACGAAAGTACCAATTACTGGCACTTCGTCCCCATTTTATAAATAATAATGTTTATGGTCATAAGGTATATTTATATGAATACGTAGACAATAAACAAATATTAATTATAAATTTTTGTATTGCATTTTAGGTTCTTGCCTTAAAAAATTGAATTAGATTTTAAAGGGATAAGTTATACCCGGCTTCTTACAAAGAGAATACATAAGCAGCCATGAGACATCTCAGTTGAAATAGATTAGATTAGAATTATTTAGCCTGGTGGAGTTAAGGCCATATGACCTTCTCTTCCACTCACCAGGACAAACATATATTACATCAGAATATAACAATCTTAATTAACTCTAATATTAAATACTAAGTAAACATTTGATCAAAAAGACAATATCTAATATATTAAGATCTATAATACAACCGGTTAATGTTAGTTAAAATTAAGACTAAAACTAATAATAAAATGTATACAAGCAAGACATATTAAATTACTGTGCAGTGTATAAGAGGTTGAGATCAGATTTAGACACCATAGCAGCAATAATTGATATCAAATTTGATATAGGCTTATACAGGGAATCCATTTTAAGAGGAAGCCTCGCATCATTCTGCCGCCGCGACCAGACTGTTGAAATCTCAAATAAATGGTGAGTAATAAGTCTCTATGTTTAGGCCTTTTTTAATAATAATCTAATTAGTTGATTTATTTGTATTTTGTAGCTTCTAATCGTCTCCATTTACCGGTAGTAACGGAACACGCTCCCCGCCGGTGCAAGCACGATACCGGGAGTAGTGAGAGCCGCTGCAGCGCTGTAAAAATGTTTCCGCTTAAAATTGATTCCCTGTATAAAGAACCCACAATATAAAATAAAGATGACTCAAGAACTAAAAATCATGAATGATATCAAACTAACACAAATATTATAAGCTATACAATAATATAATGAAAATGTCTATCAAATAGCATAATCAAAACCATCTGATACTCATGAATAAAATACCAATTATCGAAAGATTTCAATCCGGCCATTAATCAATGGGAAACCCTTTTAACTAGAGTGACAGCATCGGTCCCCACGTAACATCAACCTCATAGATGAGTATTAATTCAAATCACTCCAGAATTGGAACAGAGCCTGGATTAAATTCTGGGTACATGGATATGACATGTTGAAATCTTAAGAAATAATAGAAAATCTTTCTACCTCCCGATATGTGACCATTGGAACGTATAAGCATTAAACCACGTCAGATTGACTCAATGTCAACGACATGGAAAAACCGAGGTAAAGATTGGCAATAAACTTGACAACGCCGTAGGGGTGTTATCTAACAATACTAGAAAATAATTCCATTGAAGGTACACCCACTGTAGACAGTTAAGTCCAAAGATAGCCAATCAGAAATATTGTAGAACAATCTTTGTAGGCGTTCCTGAGTAATGAATAATCTGGAAGGAGGAAATGTATCCTATTTAAGGACAGGTTGTAATAATTCGGGACACACTGTCTCACACAGTTCTTTTTTGTTTTCTTTCTGTTACAAACTGCGCATAATATGCTCTGACGTCACAATGATGACGAATGTATGACGTATTGTATATAAGGAGTGTATTGTAATGCAGCTCCTATACAAAGTTTATTAGTAAGGAAATTACACATGATCTATATAAGGTTTGTATATTGTATAACTAAACAACTGATGAAAGCCTATATAGGCAATTTTTATTAGTAAAAAAATCCGTTTACCCCGGCCCGGTTTGAACCCGCGGGACCTGAGGCAAGGAACATACTCACTTGTTCATCTCGGCCGACAATATGGAGAAATGGTAGAATTCAATTTGTAGCTGGAGAAAAACTGCCCACGTTCCGTTTTGTCCGCCACGACCCTCTAGGAGTGATTGAGACTCGATCTGGAGACCACAGCGAAGACAGGCGAATGTCAAACTGCTTGCGCCATGGAGCCGCCAAAACTATGAAATATTAACAAACATTCACATAATATATTTAATATTTTGTGCTTAAAATGTAATAAAGTATATTTTAATGACAGCTCACGATTTGTGTCCAATTTGTTGAAATATTTGTTCCGAACTCTTTACTACAGCTACTTCATTAAAAACATGAAGATAGTTTCCATTGTTACCGCTGTATAATTATAGGTTAATGTGTTTGTTGCAATGAGAATTACAATGCCACCGGGGTATGTAATGACTAGAGCGAGGATTTTTATGAAATTTCGTGTTTTAAACTATTAGTCAGAGAGCACTGAGACGAAGTATCTTTACATTTTATGATGTGCAGAATCAAATAAGACACATATTTTTGTTTCATAATATTTTTTCGAAATGTTCCATATTTTAGTAAAAATTTAACATTCCTTCATATTTTTCAACTTTCATCTTTTTCAACTTTTATAAGATTCATGATGTGTTCCGTTGAGGTTTATTCAAAATTAATATAAAATTATAGAATATTCACCTGAAAGGTCCGTCTCCTCAACTTAATTATCATTTAACTGTAGCGCTTTCGGGACTTGTCCCATCATCGGCAGGATTCAGTTTTGAATCCTGCCGATGATGGGACAAGTCCCGAAAGCGCTACAGTTAAATGATAATTAAGTTGAGGAGACGGACCTTTCAGGTGAATATTCTATAATTTTATATTAATTTTCATCTTTTTGCTCTTCTATTGTCTGTGTTATGGTTGATTCGGGAATAATTTTGGTGGCGAGTTCGAGGGCTTCGTCCGTTTTACCTTTCAAGGCAAGTTCTTCAGCTTCTGTAGTATTCCAGTTCGTTAATTACTCCATGTCCAGTCTCCGTGATAATTTTGTGTTGCTGGACGTCTGCTGTGATTGCAATGTTTGTGAGATTTGTATTTCCGTTACTATTGGAATGTGTTTCGTTCGTTTAGGTTACTGTGTTTCGTTTTTTGTTTGTTTGAATTCAGTAATTAAATATCACTGGATAAATTAATTGATCTTGTTTATGTATATAATCTCCCAGTATTAATCTATTAAAGTAAAGTGTCACACTAAGGCTTGGGAGGCCCTTTGGGTAGATGGATGTTGAGACTTCCACATTTCTAGACAATCGCCAAGGGATATCCACTGGGTTCTGAGTCCTGCATGACAGCCACTTTGGCCCAGAACATCCCTCTGGTACGCATTTAATTAAGAGCCGAGTGTATCCTAGGGCTATGATGCTGCCAAACGTTTGGTCCAGCTAAAAACCCTGACCCCATTGAGACTCAAACCCACGACTTTCCGGATTGTTATCGTGATTCCTCAAACAACTACACTGCAATGTGAGCCATTAATATTACTTCAAATCACGAAACATATTTATATTGGGTCAGAGTTAATGAAAAATCAATTAAACTAGAAATACATTGAAATTCTTGATTTCTTGTGCTAAAAAAATATCTGCTTGTCTGTTTGTGTGCTGGTATGTATACCCAAAACTTATACAGGGCTTGTGTACATAAATACAGGGCAAGTCAAAATGTTGTGCAGGTTTTCAGAAATTTATTATGTGAAATGTAATGAACATATAATATTGTGAGACATATTGTATGAAAGGTAAACTCTCAAAGTTTTTTTTTTAATATTCACAGATGTTCTATGTGAGCGCCTTTTGTTACACGACAGATGTCAAGCCGATATTCAATCTCCTGCCAAACTTTCTGTAGCAGTCCGCGGTCGATATCAGCAATGGCTGCTGTGATGCGGGCACGCAGTTCATGCAGTGTTGTTGGAAGTGGTGGTACGTAAACATGATCCTTTACAAGACCCCACATGAAGAAATCACACGGGGTTAGATCTGGTGAACGAGGTGGCCAATGAATGAGTTGTTGATCACCCTGAGATGCACGGCCTATCCAGCGTTGTGGTAAAGCCGTATTCAAATGGTCTCGAACACTGCCATGGTAATGTGGAGGGGGCACCATCCAACTGCAGAATGAAATCTGGACTATCCGCTTCAAGCTGCGGAAGGAGCCATTGTTGTAGCATATCAAGGAAAACATGTCCGTTCACAGTACGTTCATGAAAGAAAAAGGGCCCATAAACCTTTGCATGGGAAATGGCACAAAAGACATTCACTTTCGGAGAATCGCGTTGATGTTCCAGAGTTGCATGGGGGTTACCAGTTCCCCAAATCCTTACATTGTGTCTATTCACTTTTCCTGAAAGGTGGAAAGTCGCTTCATCACTGTAAACTACCCTCTCATGGAACTCATTCTCTCTTCATTAATGCGAGAACATCAACACAGAAGGACGCTCGCAAAGCATAATCGGCGGGTTTTAAGGCTTGAACCAGTTGCAAGTGGTAGGGTTTCATCTGTAAACGTTTCCGGAGAATCCGCCATACAGTTTTTTGTGGTAGTTGAAGTTCTGTCGCTCCCCGGTAGGTGGATTTCTGTGGACTCCGCACGAAGCATGTGCGAACGCGTTCGACTGTCTCTTCACTCGTCGACGGACGGCCAGTCGATTTTCGTTTACAGATACAGCCTGAATCCCTAAATTGTGTGTACCACTTACGAATGGATCTCCCATCCGGCGGGTCTTTATCGTATCTGGTACGGAAATGTCGTTGAACACTAGTCACAGAGTTGTTTACATGGTAATCAAGCACACAGAAAGACTTCTGATCTCCAGTCAATGCCATTTTCCTTTACTGCTCTGCTGTTGACATCTTGCGGGTGAACGCGGAACTTTAGAAGTGGACAACTAAACTTTGAGAGTTTACCTTTCATACAATATGTCTCACGATATTATATGTTCATTACATTTCACATAATAAATTTCTGAAAACCTGCACAACATTTTGACTTGCCTGTATATGTAAAAAGTTAAAAACGCAGTACTTTCATAATATTTTTGTCATATTTTTCATATTTTGTTATTGTGATTTCATATTTTGGTATTATTGTCTTCATATGATTTCTCGCTCTAGTAATGACGTTTCTGGTTATAATAGACATATTTATGTTTACTGCAAGTTAGCCATTTTTAATTCACCATGTTGTATGGAAACTGTAATAGCAACTTCAGCTACCGCGTTCTTTTACCTATTGTAAAATGTAAGTAATTAAATATATTTATTTTTTCCATATCTCTCCAATTTGGGGATCTCCGTGTATTGTTGTCCATACTCATTTCTTACACTATTAATCTCTAGTTGATTTCGCGTGCTTTGTATTACAAACTGCGCGTAATATACTCTGACGTCACAATGATTACGAATGTATGACTTAAAAGGAATGCATTTTAATGCAGCTCCTATACAAAGTTTATTAGTGAGGAAATTGCACATGATGTATATAAGACTTATATTTTGTATTACTAAACAACTGATGAAAGCCTATATAAGCAATTTTTCCTTAGTAAGAGTGTAAAACAACAAATACTCTTATTCGCGGTTCCCTTATCCATGTAGAATGCAATTTGTGGCTAGAGAAAAACCTGCCACGAAGCCCACAAGGAGTGATCGAGACTCGATCTCGAGACCACAGCGATGGCAAGCGAGTGTCAAAACTGCTTGCGCCAAGGAGTCGCCAAAATTATTAAATATTAACTAACATCAAATTAATATATTTAATATTTTGTACTTAAATGTAATAAGTATATTTTAATGACAACTCACGATTTGTGTCCAATTTGTTGGAATATTTGTTCCGAACTCTTTACTACAGCTACTTGATTAAAAACATGAAGATAGTTTCCATGGTTACCGCTCAATTATTATAGGTTAATGTGTTTTATTGCAATGAGAATTACAATGCCACCGAGATATGTAATTCCTTTTCTGGTTATGATACACATATTTATGTTTACTATAAGTTAGCCATTTTAATTCACCATGTTGTATGGAAACTGTTATTATAGCATGGAAGTTTCTTGTAGGAAAACCAGAGGGAAAACGCCCAGTTGGTAGACCTAGAATGAGGTGGGAGAATAATATTCATGATTTGAGGAAGGTGGATTATACAGGGGATGATTGGAAAACTTAGCTCAGGGTAGGGATGTATGGAGAGCTTATTTGCGCGCGGCCATGAACCTACGGGTTCGATAGTGCCAGTGGGTTAGTTAGTTAATTATTATTAGGCCTATTATTATTTTTTTTCTTTATTTAATTATTTATTTTACGTGTTGGAGTTAAGACCTTAAGGTCTTCTCTTCCACTTCACCAGGTTAAATTATACATGTATTAACAATTATGAATTATCTACATGTTGATTAATGATTTTTTTGTATTGTAAGCCCATGTTTTCCCTTTACAGAGATTTAGGCGCTCTCCCCCTACAGGGAATAATTTGAACCATACTAATTTAGTTACACTTGTTTTCGTATAGATGTCATTTTTGAGTGGTCCGTGGTCAGCGTTCCTCCTCTTACTGACATCTAGGAAACCAAGATATTACTAGGACGGGAAAAATCGGTAAATTTTGCTTAGAGGCCTTTTCATTCAGGCTTAAGGATTTTTTACAGCCTGAAAATCTTCAGACTAGACACCCACGGCTTAAAGTCCCTCCTGGAGGACTTTCTCCTTGGATTTTTCAGTCCTGAAAAATCCATCGAACCCGCGATCCTCGGGACCAGAGGCAAGGAGCATAACCACTAGTCCACCGCGGCCGATTGATTAATGATACATAATAGATATAGGCTACACAGTATAAAGTTGATAAGGGTAAGAAAGATAAATAGTAATAATAATAATAACAATACTACAGTAAAACTTGTTTAATCGGGAACGTGAATAATGCGGAAATCTGTCCAATGTGAACAAATTTATTGGCCCCGGCGAAATAATAGCAATTTTACGTTGTATTTATTTTGTATAAAACGGAATCAGTCCAACGCGGAAACGGAAGGATATATCTACACAATTCATGAAAAAATGTTTATAAGGCGGAAAGAGAGAGAGAGAAAGAGATAAATTGGTTTCCACTTCATTTAATTCTCATTAGGCGAATTAACAATAAGTAACGATTTCTGGCGCAGCGCCGGGTGAAGTAGAGTTTCTATGTATCGGGAGTTTTCTTTCGGCCTCGCTGCACACCTGTTTTGCGAAATACAGGTTCTTTTAACAAATATTTGGCGTCTGATATCTGTGCAATGTAAAATCTGTAATTAGTTTAAGATCTCAGACCGATTGTGTACGTATCTTTCACAGGTAGCGTTCTGAATTTACGGAATAAAAGATGGCTAAATCGTATGTATCAGCCATTAAACGAAAAAGTGAAAGTGATTGAAGATAAAGAAAAACAAACTCTCAGCACGCGAAATAATGACTAAATTTAAATATGGAAAAACCCAAGTTTGTGAGATTTTAAAACACAAAGAAAAAATAACGAATGAATGGATTCAAGGAAATGGTCAAATGAAGAGAAAAAATGAAGAAATCAACGAGGTGTGTTTTACAAGTCCATGAACAAAAAAATTCCGAATTTCCGGACCGATGCTCCAAAGTCAAGCTGTTGCTATATCCCTAGGGAATAACGATTTCAAGGCATCTTCAGGTTGGTTGTGGACAGTTTTAAAAGACGACACAATGTAGTGTGGAATGAAATTTGCGGGGAATTAAAGGATGTGGGCGAAAGTGTAGTTAGTGAGCGAAAACCGAAACTGCATATTTTAATTTCAGGATACGCACCTAAGAGACATTTTTAACGCTGACGAAACGGGACTGTTTTTACGCGCGTTGCCGTCGAAATCACTTGTACATACTATACTTCACTTTGCAACGGCAGCGGAACTACAATTAATCTTAGGTACATAGAAATACATATACGGTGCTCTATAATCTAAGATTAGTTAATATATTTTTGTTAATTTTTATAATGCGGAATGTTGTCTAATGTGAAAATAAAAATGGTCCCATTCGGTTCCGCTTTGAACAAGTTTTACTGTAGTAATATTTTACATTACAGTGGTTATTATTAGTAGGTTATTGACATTCTTTTTTTTTGCCATAATAATCTCGCATGTGTCACTAAATGGAGTTCAAATCCCTTATAGTGAGACAGTAAAAATTCTAGGAGTACTTATTGACAACAACTTAAATTGGAATACACAAATAAACCATACATGCAAAACAGTCTTCTCAATAATACATTCATTAAATCGCTTGCCATTCGCTCTTAGGAAAATGTTAGTAGAAACACTTGCAATGCCCCATTTTGATTATTGTGACACTCTTTTTACAGACTTAAATATTATTTACACTCAAAGACTTCAACGTGTTCATAATTCTTGCGCATGTTTTATTTGTGGTATTCGCAAATTTGACCATGTTACACCGTCCCTGGAACAATTATCTTGGCTTCGTCTAAGATATCGTAGAACTGTCCATTCCCTATCCCTTCTCTATAAAATCCTTCACACATCATCGCCTAATTATTTATCACGCCGCTTCATCAGAATATCCGACACACATAATCTTGACACTCGATCCCATCAGCACATTGTCCTTTATATCCCTCCTCATCACACTGTATATTATTCATTATCTTTTACGGTCTCACTTACCAAAACATGGAATTCACTCCGCACAAAGCACTTCACTAGCCTCTTCCGTAATTCTTTTACCAAAGATCCGCAAAAATTGCTTGCTTTTAAAGCTTATTTGCCATTGCTATCCTCTGCTTTACTTCTTGACCACAGTTCATGTTACTATTGATAATACAACCAAAGTATTTGAAGCTCTCACATGCTCAATGACCTCATCTTTAATCTCCATGCCCATCTTTCTTGGTTTCCTTCCTGTAATCATGACCTTCATCTTATTTTTATTTATCTTCATCCCATAATCCTCGCACTTGTCATTTAGCTCCATCAGCATGTTCCTCAGTGTCATTGCATATTCTACTAGCAGAGCCATATCATGAACAAATCTTATGCACTTAATTCTTCTTCCTCCCATATTTACACCTCCCGTATTCCTGAAGCAGTTATTCATTAGGTCTTCCTGGTAGATGTTGAAAAGATTAGGAATCTCATTACAGTAGTTGTTAGTATTGATAATTATAGTGTATAAATACATATCTTGTATAGGATAATTTCATTTTACTGGTAGAGAGGAATATTATTATTTGTGGCTTTAATTTTCTGTCAGTTTAAGGAAATTTTAAATAAAACTTTAGCTATTATTATTGATTTCGTACATCTCAATGATGGGTAAATCATATTTGAAGAGAAAAATTATACGCTCAGACCGGGACTTGAACCCGGGACCCTTGGTTCTCTAGACCTGAGCTACCTGAGCAAGTACCGATCTAAACGCAAATCCTTCTCTATATACATTGTAATTCCCGTCCACCAAATGCTATGAAGCCATGCTTCTATCTTGCAAATGGCGGTTCCTTTTTATTAAGAAGACATATTTGGGAATTATACACTACAGCCAGTACGGCTTTTTCCATGTTATTATTATTGATTTCGTACATCTCAATGATGGGTAAATCATATTTGAAGAGAAAAATTATACGCTCAGACCGGGACTTGAACCCGGGACCATTGGTTCTCTAGACCAAGTGCTCTACCAACTGAGCTACCTCAGCAAGTACCGGGAATTACAATGTATATAGAGAAGGATTTGCGTTTAGATCGGTACTTGCTCAGGTAGCTCAGTTGGTAGAGCACTTGGTCTAGAGAACCAAGGGTCCCGGGTTCAAGTCCCGGTCTGAGCGTATAATTTTTCTCTTCAAAAACTTTAGCTATTTTATGTCATCATGCCTCAGTGAATATTCGGAGAACAAGTGACCTTTTCGTCGTGTTGGCCAATGTGATAATACACGTTCCCGTTAGAGCCAGTTACCAACACGTTTACTTACATATAAGGGGATTCTATCCGAAGAGTCCACTTACATTGATAGGTAAGTTAGGATGTGTAAATGGGCAAGTTAGTGATAATTTGTGAAAGTCAGGGTTAAAAAAACAGGCGAATTAGTACACGAGATTAGTTTAGCGTTTACTTGTTTGTTAGAGGGGTTTATAATAAGTTTGCCACACTGTCTGAGTAATGACAATTACACATTTTACAATTGTTTCAAATATGCTGATTTTAGGTTACTTTGAACTCAATCTCTCACTTTATTTTAAGGCATTTTTCGCATTTCTTGAGAAAATAATCAACATATATATTTCTCTCAGTTAATTACTCACTTACAGCAACACTAAATTGCGTGCTTTTCCATTTTCTTTTATTTACATTTATAGAATGGAATAGATGTATTTAGCCTGGTGGAGTTAAGGCTATGTGGTCTTCTCTTCCACTCACCAGGACAAACATATGTTACATATAAATACAAAAAATTACAATAATAGTCATACTAAACAATTAATTATCTGTCAAATTGAATAATAATGAAAATAATGTCTAATAATGCAATAAAATAATACAATTAAAATTAAATTAATGATAGAATGAATACAGATAGGAATAACAGCTCGATTCTACTATACTAAAAAGAAAAGAAAGAAAAAATACAAAGAAAGTAATAAACTATGATGAATTAATCTATCGCATTTTATACAAGGCATTAGGTAAATATATTAAAAAATCTTAAAACTATTTTTATTAAATAATGAAATGATTTATGTTGGTGCCATGATGGCATAGAATCCCCAAAACGTTTATTATTATTATCATCATCATCCCGGTTGGATAAGTTTCCTTGATGAGGTTTTTTTGAGCTATTTCTTCACATGTAAGACTAATGTTAGGAAACATTAAGGTCCAAATGGTTCGAGAAAATAATCTGGCCTCACAATTCGTCTTGTTTAGTATGAATGTATCTTGTCTTGATTGTATGTGCTGTCCCGGAGGTGGCTCTAGCATTGAACTGATCACTCATCCGGGGAATTCCTCCATGTCGTTGTATGGTCAAAAATTATGTAATCCAGAATTTAAAATCCTGTTCCGATAGCTCTTGCCATACAAGGACCGTGTGGCGTGGGGCACATAAAATACCCACAAAGGGAGAGATTCTGACAAAGTAAAGAGAGAGAGAGAGAGAGAGAGAGAGAGAGAGAGAGAGATAAATAGATAGAGATAGATTGTCATTATCATTTATCCAATTACGTGTCTGATTCTGTTTTGGGAAAATTAATGATTTAATCTTGTAGATAATATACAGTCCTATATCTTTAGAATACAATGAGTACAATTGTACTGGGTCATTATTTAAAACGGGAGAAGGTAGCTACTTATTGTGGAGGAACGGCTCCTGCAGAAGACAAGCCGTATCAAATTTACAACACTTGATTGTGGCTGAGAGTCCTTCAACTGTCAATGTCTCTCGCGACAAGAATTTCTACCCAATTTGCTTATATCACACTCCCCCAGCAAATAGATGGCTCTCATACCGCATCGCTAATTATCTCCATTTCCCTTTCAAATAGTTTCTCTCTTATTCTGATATCCCTTTTATACTTTGAGTGTATTGATCGAAAGCGGGTAACATGTAATCATCATGTCGAAGAAATATACACAATACGGTTTTCAGCACAACGCTTTGATGTTCTTAGACATGCTACTTTTTTTACTATAACATGACATTATTACACTATATCAATTCCGAGCTTTTTTATTTTATTTTGTATTAAGAGCCCCACCACCATCCCCCTGGGTTTCCTCGGACTTAATGCCCATATCCCCAGGTCTGCTCTTGTCCGTAATTACTCTCTGCTGTATTTATTTTGTTCATTTTCTGGATACAAGTTTCGGGTGTTTGTTCTTAATACTACTTATATACAGTTATGTTTACATATTAATCCTTAACCTAAGTCTTAAGTCTTAAATCTACCACCTAATCTAGTAATATTTACATGGTGTTGTTTAACCTAAGTGTTAAAACTAATACTTAATTTACTAACTTACAACTAACTTATTGCTAGATTACATCTAATCCCTTCTTCTTTGTCTGCGGATGTCCTCCTCTTGGCGTTGAGTAAGGACCCATCCGATGAACTTTCTCACTGCTTGATATGGCTGTTTTTCTGTCCAAAACCGTAGAGGAGGCGGCCAGTTCATATCACCGTTTAGTGCAGCCTCACGTAAGTCCCTTCGTCTGGTCTCATATGTGATGCATTCGTACAGGATATGTTGTACAGTGTCCAGCTCTGTTCCGAAGCAATCGCAATGAGGCGTTCGTGTGAGGCCTCTTTCATGGAGATCAATTACGAGCTAAGTGCCAGTTGTATCGTAAACAAACTTGCGTAAGGTATTACTTCGCTGGCATCTGTTGGGTAAACAGTGGTGCTAGTTTTATCCGCCAAATGACTGAATTGTGTACGGTTCTGTCATCAGTAGAAACATTGTTGTTAGGCAACATCGTATTTTACGGGAAATAAGACTGAATACAAGGTGAGATGGTACCAATAATTAGGAACTTCCATTTGTTATTTATTTACGATAAAATTATATACGAGCCAACCTAATCATACGCTTACGCTTTTTCCACGATTCCCATAGATATGCTTTATTTACAGTTTCATTACGAGTAGAATTTATGCTCCATGTTGACTCACCTGTAAATTCTGCTGTTGTTTCCACCACATATTCAATGGCTAATGTGGGATTTTTTCACTGAACTGTTTGAAAACATTCAAAATAATTAGTAACTTTCCTCTTTTTAAATTATTTTCTTTCCATTATTTAATAAATTATGTAGAAGCTGCCTTTTTGAAACAACTAAAAATCCAACCTATTCTGTCTTGTGCGTGCGTAAGAATCAAACAATGTTTTATGTAATCTATTAAAATTGCAATTATGTATTTTAAGATTCTCTTATATAACTTATATAGACATACTTACTTACTTACTTACTTACTGGCACTATCGAACCCTTAGGTTCATGGCCGCGCAGACATAAGCTCTCCATACATACCTATCCTGAGCTAATGCTTTCCAATCATTCCCTGTATAATCTACTTCCCTCAAATCATAGTTAATGTTATTCTCCCACCTCATTCTTGGTCTACCAACTGGGCGTTTTCCCTCTGGTTTTCCTACAAGAAGCTTCACTTATATAGACATGTGCTGGATAATACATATTTTTATTATTTTTATTTTCTCTATTTCGAGTGTTAGAAAGGATACTACATTATCTTACATGCTCAAAGATAAAATAGTTATTCGACCAATGAAAATGCAGTCATACATCTGGTTTATTTCCACTTAGCTCGGAAGAGGTGTAGATGAAGTCAAGGTTACTGGTTACAAAATGTGCCTTCACTGAATTACTAGGAGTGTGATATAAAGTTAATACTGTATTCGATAGTTGTATAGCACGCCTATGTATTTTTAATTTGTAAATTTTCGTTATGAAATTTGAACTTCCAAGCTTGAATGAAGGTACCTTTTAGCCAAAAGATGTTAACCACATCGTTAACAGTTGTCAGATTCCACAATCCCATTTTGTTCTATAAGCAGTGAAAAATTATTAAGAAACCATAACTTACTAACACTATTAAACCCATATGTTCATAGTCGCGCGGACATAAACTCCCCGTACATTCATATCCTGAGCTCTGTTTTCCAATCATCTCCTGTACAATCTATTTCCTTCATATCATTGTTAATGTTATTCTCCCACCTCATTCTTGACCTACCATCTAGGCGTTTTCCCTATGCTTTTCCTATATTTAGATGTCCTCTTCCATCCCCCATCCGTGCGATATGTTCTGCCCATCGCAGTCTACGAGGATTTAACTGTTTTTATTATATCTGGTTTCCTATAAAGATCATATAGCTCACTATTATGATGTCTTCTCTATTTGCCTGTCTGTTCATCTCTCTTTGGTCCAAAAATTTCCCTTAAAACTTTATTCTTAAATACTTGTAAATCTTTTAATCTAATATATAAAAATGAATATTTGTTTGTTTGTTTGTTCGTACTTTATGCGCGGC
This sequence comes from Diploptera punctata, assembly GCA_030220185.1. Classification (NCBI taxonomy): domain Eukaryota; kingdom Metazoa; phylum Arthropoda; class Insecta; order Blattodea; family Blaberidae; genus Diploptera; species Diploptera punctata. The sequence goes on from JASPKZ010006086.1 coordinate 676,204, forward strand.
CATACCGTTGATTCGAGTGTGATGGGGCTTTTTGTAAAATGTTCAGGAGATTCTCGGGATGAACATACGCTATAAGAGAGTTGTGATACTCAACTCCTACACCCCTTAAAAATCGCCCTTTGTAGTGGAAAACGTGAAAAAAGTAGCTCTTTGGACGGTTAAATGGCTTACGCTGCCTTAACCATAACAAATACACAAAATTAATGTACACAGAATTTAATACCTTAAAAAGCTCTACAAAAAAGTCCCCGACAGCATATGTTTATCTCTTACGGATAACTCACAATAACCATTTTTGTCTTTCATTGATGCCAAGAAGATCGAGACAAGTACATAGATTTTTGTGCAAGCATAGCAACACATGACGGGTATTCTTTTACGGATAACGAATTTTGACTTTTAGCTCATTTATGCCAAGAAGATAGAGATAAGTAGATTCCCGGGCAACGCCGAGTAATCAGCACGGGGTTTTCTAAATAATATAAATTTATAATTATGTTTCCTCTCAATTATTTAACTAAACATAAAAGCACATTATTTTCATTTATTAAGGCGTAGCAGCGCATGCCGGGTATTAGCTAGTAATAGTAATAATAGCTTTATTTTACCTGGCAGAGTTAAGGCCTTATCTACCACTCAACCAGTTTAAAAAATACAAAAATTATTCTTATATCTAGTTACAATAAAAACGAATATTACATACTATGTTTATAATATAATTAGGCTATTATTTACAAAATATTTTAAATTTAATCTTGTTTTAAGAAATGAAATATAAATTATACAAGATAGAAAAAAAGAGAAAAAGGTTATTAATGACAGAGAATAAATTTAACTCTAGAGAAAAATTAATTATTCTCTCCCTGTGCATTCATGTGTATGTTCTCGACACCATACTCTGATGCAAATTTAAAAACAATTAAAATTAAATATATTGCGAAACCATAGTTAGATTTAAACGAAAGTATGATGTTAAGAGGATTTGAATGTCATGTTGTGGTCACTTCATCTCTGTAATTTCATCAGGAAATATCTGCACAAAGTAAAAGGGAGACTGCTCATGAAGTCAGCGATTTGCATTATAAAGCAATTTTCACCCACCAATCTAGAGCATTTAACACTTCCCAAAGTGCTTTGGGTCCTTTGATACTCTTCTTCGCGTTTATTTTTTTATTCCTTCATTTTATTTGAAGTATATGCTATAATGTGTATACTAGGGTTATAACTTTTTGTTTTTTTTTTGTGAAATAAAATATTTCCTGTGTAAATAATGGGTGAACTTTTGCTTAAAACCATTGAAAAAGGCCTTAATTTCACTAAGTTTCAAGAAAAGGTCGCCCCCAAATCAATATCACTGAGCAACAAAAAAAGAAACTTTTTTTTTTGTCTCAGAAAGAAAAATATGTGATTTTGATAGTATTTATTCTCCTGAATTCAAATATGATATCGGTTTTTTTCCATCACGTAAGCTTTCCGAAAGACAAGCATTTATAATTTGAAACACTTTAATGTTTTCTACATTCGTAACTACACATATTCGAACTTTCGGACTCACCTAGAAAGTAAGAAATGGCGATTTTCTGCTATATTTCGCCTGTGGAGCATCTGTCTTGATGGTCCAACAATAATTGGCAGCATATTAGGATTCTATCTGTCTTGATATCTCTTTTCAATAACTGAAATCTCCTGATGAAAGTTTTCCCCGTGCTCATCGCTCACTGCGCCAAGATTTTCCGGGAAGAAATCTAGGTTTATTAAAAATAAATAATTATTTAAATCCATTAATTGAAATTGAAATAAAAACTGTAGGTGATGGAGAAATTCCGAATACATATTTGAAAACACGATAAAAAACTGCATTAAGTACAACTATTGGTATTCATGAGACAAAAATCATGTTGACCAGTGTTATTTAGTTTCACAATTTTAAATATATTCAATTAATATATTGTGTAGTATTGGTATATAATTATGTATAGTGCTCGTCTTCTTCTAAGTAACTGCTGGAAACTCACTAGATTATTCGTCCATGCCCCTTTATTTTTCTGAATGGAGTTATAACTTTTCTTGTGTGAATAATTCTTCTGTAAATAATAAATAATAGTTTTAAAAAACTACAACACGCTTTATTAGAAAACCGAACTAGAAAGTGAAAAATAATTTTAATTTCCAACACGCTTGGGATACAATTAAAGTGGTCAACAAAAAAATCATTTCCAACACACCTTATGTATAAAAATTAATGTTTGTTTGTTTGTTTGTATCTTTGTTTGTTCGTTCGTACTTATGCGCGGCCATACCGTTGATCCGATTGTGATGGGTTTTTTTTGCAAAATGTTCAGGAGATTCCCGGGATAAACATAGGCTATAAGAGAGTTGTGATACTCAACTCCTACACCCTTAAAAATCGCCCTTTGTAGTGGAAAACGTGAAAAAAGTAGCTCTTTGGATGCTTAAATGGCTTACGCTGCCTAAACCATAAGAAATACACAAAATTAATGTACACAGAATTGAATATCTCAAAAAGCTCTACAAAAAAGTCCGCGACAGCATATGTTTATCTCTTACGGATAACTTACAAAAACCATTTTTTTGTCTTTCATTGATACCAAGAGTCCCTTATCTCTTACGGATAACTCACAATAACCATTTTTGTCTTTCATTGATACCAAGAGTCTCGCACCGTAGCCGAGTGGTTAAGGCAAGAAGTCTTGGCGCAGAACTATGGGACTTACGCTGGTTCGAGTCTCTACGGGGGAAGAAATTTTTCTCATGGATTGTCGGCCAGTATGGGGCCGGTGCACAGTGGGTCAGAAATGAAATCTAGCTGGGGGAAAAAAAAAAAACTGTTTTGACTCACTCTCATCAATTAATCTTTTTCTTTTTTTTTTTTCACTCTAATATAATTGTTATATGACGGTTCTTAACTTATCTGCAAAGGAGGTTACAATTCTAATGTTCATGACTATGTGACGTCATCATTCACACTTCTTGAGCCACAACAGAACAACAGAAGGCTATAAGAGGTTTACTTGCGAACTTATTTAATAATATCTAATTATGTCCTAATTGTTGAATTTTATGGTAAAAAAGTAACATATTTTTATCATTCGCCCATGACATGAGAATTGAACGTTCGGGCAGGACAATGTCTGCCGGGTACGCTAGTCTAGAATAAAACTAGAGTTATATACACAAAAAATAATAATTTTACTATCAAAAGCGTGGGGCTGTCTATATCAATTAATATATTTGATAATAAACAGATATTGGTAAAAGTAAAGTCTCTAAGAAGAAAACGTAAAAACCATAAAAAGCAACCCAAACTTTTGATTGTAAAATAATTATTTTTTGTGTATATAACTCTAGTTTTATTCTAGATTTGTTGGAGATGATTTTTTTTGTTGACCACTTTAATTTTATCCCAAGCGTGTTGGAAATTAAAATTATTTTTCATTTTTTTAGTTCGGTTTTCTAATAAAGCGTGTTGTTTTAGTTTTTTTTAACTATTATTTGTTTTTTATTTTTTAGTTTTAATATTTTACAGAATAACATAAAAATGTAAATATCTTTAAATTCGATACTATTGTAGTATGAGCTAAAAGTAATAGTCTACTAAAAAAATCCTTCGGGCCGGATTTGAACCAGCGACCTATGGATTACTAAAATTACGTACCACTACAGTCCACCGCTCTATCACCTGAGCTCATACAACGATTGAGTAAGAAGTTGGTAAGTTCGCAACCTATTTATACTGGTTTTTATTATTTTGAATTTATGCTGATTCTGGCCAGGAGTTTAGAAATATTTATGAAATTATTGTATTGTCATTGGTCCTTTATAAGTATACAAAGTTTGAAGTCGATCCAATGATTTTAAATGGGTGAAAATCGTGTTGAAAGATACCGTTACATAAATACAAACACTTTTTTTTTAATTTTCTGATGATTCTGGCCATGATCTTAGAAACAAATTATGAAATTATTGTATTGTCATTGGTCCTTTACAAGTATATAAAGTTTCAAGTCGATCCAATGATTTTAAGTGGATGAAAATCGGATTGAAAATTCCGTTACATAGATAGATACAGGTCAAGCTAATATAAAGCGTGTAAAATGGTATTGTTTCCATTCACTAGTAATCATAGATATCAAATGTAATTGATTATGAGCTCTACACATCATTATATACCAATAGGCCTACTACACAATATATTAATTGAGTAGATTCAATAGAAATTTTAGAAATATTGTGAAACTAAATGTAGATTTGGGGGGTGACCTTTTCTTGAAGTTCTGTGAAATTAAGGCCTTTTTACACGCTTTATATTAGCTTGACCTATATCCATCTATCTATGTAATGGAATTTTTGAACACGATTTTCACCCACTTAGAAACATTGGATCGACTTGAAACTTTGTATACGTGTAAAGGACCCGTGACAATACAATAATTTCATATTTATTTTCTAAAATCCTGGCCAGAATCATCAGAAAATAAAAAAAGTGTCTTTGTAACTATGTAACGGAATTTGTGAACACGATTTTCACCCACATAGAAACATTGGATCGACTTGAAACATTGTATACTTGTAAAGGACCCGTGACAATACAAGATTTTCATATTTATTTCTAAAATCCTGGCCAGAATCGTCAGATAATCAAAAAAAGTGTCTTTGTATCTATGTAACAGAATCTTTGAACACGATATTCGCCCACTTAGAAAAATTGGAACTTCTTGAAACTTTGTATACTTGTAAAGGACCCGTGACAATACAATCATTTCATATTTTGTTTCTAAAATCCTGGCCAGAATCATCAGAAAATCAAAAAAATGATTACTGGTATAATAGGTTGCGGACTTGTCGACTTTTTTGTCAATCGTTGTTAGAGCTTAGTTGGTAGAGCGGTGAACTCTAATGGTATATAATTTCAGTAATCCATAGGTCGCTGGTTTAAATTCGGCTGGGAGCTTTTTTTTAGAAGAGTATTACTTTTAGCTCATACTACAATAGTATCGAATTTAGAGATATTTACATTTTTATCTTATCCTGTAAAATATTAAAACTAAAAAATAAAAAATAAATAATAGTTTAAAAAAACTAAAACAACACGCTTTATTAGAAAACCGAACTAAAAAAATGAAACATGATTTTAATTTCCAACACGCTTGGGATAAATAATTTTACCATCAAAAGCGTGGGGTGCTTTTTATCATTTTTACATTTTCTTCTTAGATACTTTACTTTTACCAATATATGTTTATTATAATTGATAAAGAGCACCCCACGATTTTGATGGTAAAATTATTTATCCCAAGCGTGTTGGAAATTAAAATCATGTTTCATTTTTTAGTTCGGTTTTCTAATAAAGCGTGTTGTTTTAGTTTTTTAAAACTATTATTTATTGGATGGTATTAAGCAAACGTTCACCCATTCATTACACAGAAAATATTTTATTTCCCAAAAGCCCAAAGAGTTATAACCCTAGTGTATACTGTAAAGAGATTACTGTAGTACGGCACTTCGGAGCATTCATTTTGTCCGCTATTTGAATTTTTTATTAACATTAAGAAATTGGGGCTGCAAGTAAACATCAGTAAAATTGAATATTAGGGCTAAAAAAGTATTTATTCATTAATGAATACAAAATACATCTCTGAAGCTTTATGTTCTAATAAATTTTGGTCACTAATATATACACTACATTCACAATTGGGGCACGCCGTAGCGTAGTGGTTAAGGCACTACGCTACAAGTCAGAAGGTCGAAGGTTCAAGTCCCGGTGATGTAAGGATTTTTAAATTGGCCCAAAACCTTCTGGCGGCACTATGGCCCTGGGGTCGACTAAGCCTCTAACGGAAATGAGTAGCAGACGCTTCTTCTGGGGATAAAGGCGGCCGTCACGCAGGGCTGACAACCCGGCTGACATCAAGTGCCGATTGTCTAGAAAAAGTGGGAGCCTTAACCTTCTACTACCCCAAGGGCCTCCCGAGGCTTGTAGTGGGATTACTTTACTTTACTTACTTTATATTAATTTTACAATTAATCACTTTGACCCCGGTCGGTATCGAACTCGGGTCCGCTAGTCAGGAAGTAAGGCTTGCTACCACACTTGCATCAGCAAGGCGACTATGAAAAAATAAGATATAATAAAAATGAAATTATTGCATTGTCACGGGTCCTCTACAAGTATACAAAGTTTCAAGTCGATCCAATGATTTTAAGTGGGTGAAAATCGCGTTGAAAAGTTCCGTTACATAGATAGATAGATAGATAGATAGATAGATAGATAGATAGATAGATAGATAGATAGATAGATAGATAGATAGATAGATAGATAGATAGATAGATAGATAGATAGATAGATAGATAGATAGATAGATAGATAGATAGATAGATAGATAGATAGATAGATAGATAGATAGATAGATAGATAGATAGATACAGGTCAAGCTAATATAAAGCGTGTAATAAACACATTAACCGTTCTATTTATAAGCTTAACTGATTTTGGTAAATGAATAATGTTTTGAATTATTTGGACCAGTTCATCCACTGCATTGATTACTGATTCTGTTTGAAAGGCGACGAAATCCCGTAGTGTTAGAGTAAAACAGTTGATTGATAAAAAGGAGAGAAAAGCTGTTGACAGTGAACATTGTATGAGCGGAATGTTTAATGCTGGATAAATCTGGACAGACCGTGCCTGGAGGTTGTCACGTCCTCACATTCATTAAACTGTGCCAACTTCATCACAAGATGTCTGTCCAATCAGTCGCATTTACATACAAATAAAGCATGTCGCAGAGCGTGACATAAACTCATCAAGGTGATCTTCTAGTATTCCACATTATTTCCACCACTTTGAATTATTTGATGTTGTTTAATATGGTACCGGACTTTTTCAGGCCTTGACCCAATCATTTTTGTGCTTATCTTGAAGTCTTCTGCAATTAATATTTTTAGCTGAAGAAAATGATCGTCTCCCAGCTGTTTTCTGAAGTATTCTTGAAGATGTGTTGTTGTGTTCTTCTTGTGCTTAAGCTTCTTGCTCTTAAAGTAGTTTATCTGGATTTGTTTATGGACATGAAGTGATTAGACTTGTAAGTAGCATTACAGTGGTTTTTAGGAGTTCTGGATTCATAAGGATTTTGGATATGAGGGATAGTTATTTAAAAAATCATTAATCTGCGTTTATGTATTTTCGGTAACTATTCCTCTTAAAAGCAAGTTGTTTGACGCTGACCGATCGGTGAATTCCACGTAAAATTTGACATAACTAATTCACTGGCACTGTCGAACTCGTGGGTTCATGGCCGCGGACGTAAGGTCTCCATATATCCTTATTTTGAGCTAATGTTTCCCAATCATCCCCTGTATAATCTACTTCTCTGCAGTTAAGTCCATCGGCCCAGGAGAGTATAGGATTTGAGATAGTTATATTTAATTATTATCGGCCGGGGGGGAGTAACACTAAGAAATTAGGACTGGAAGTAAATATCAGTAAAACTAAATATATGGTCACACGTAGATATTCAGTATATAATGGAAATGAACAGCTAATGACAAATGAGGGAAATTTTGAGGAAGTGGCTGAATTCAAATATCTAGGAACAATAATCACAAATAGGAATGAAATGCACAAAGAAATTAAACATAGGCTCAATTCTGGAAATGCGTGCTATTATGCATTGCAGAGACTTTTGATGTCCCAACTCCTTTCAAAAAACGTTAAGCTGAAAATATATAAAACTATTATTCTACCAGTTATATTATATGGGTGCGAAACATGGACTCTTACTTTAACGGAGGAAAGGAGATTACAAGTATTTGAGAATAAGGTTCTTAGGAAAATGTTTGGACCAAAGAGAGATGAACAGACAGGTGAATGGAGAAGACTACATAACAATGAACTACATGTTCTTTATAGGAAGCCAGATATAATAAGAACAGTTAAGTCTCGTAGACTGCGATGGGCAGGACATGTTGCGCGTATGGGGAATGAAAGACGTGCATGGAAACTTTTTGTAGGAAAGCCAGAAGGAAAACGCCCAGTTGGTAGACCAAGAATGAGGTGGGAGAACAACATTAACTATGATTTGAGGGAAGTAGATTATACAGGGAATGATTGGAAAGCATTAGCTCAGGATAGGGATGTATGGAGAGCTTATATCCGCGCGGCCATGAACCTACGGGTTCGATAGTGCCAGTGAGTAAGTAAGTAAGTAAGTAAGTAAGGTGGACTAGTGGTTATGCTCCTTGCCTCTGCTCCCGAGGGTCGCCAGTTCAAACCCGGCCGGGGTCGATGGATTTTTTTAGGATGGAAAAATCCAAGGAGCAAGTTCTCCGGGAGGGACTTTAAGCCGTGGGTCACAAGTCTCAAGATTTTCAGACTCGTAAAAGATCCTTAAGCCTGAATCAAAAGGCCTCTAAGCAAAATTTACCGAACTTTCCCGTCCTAGTACTACTTTAGTTTCATAGATATCAGTATGAGGCTGAACGCTGACCACGGACCACTCAAATGACATCTGTACGAAAATAAGTTTAATTAAATTAGTATGGTTCAAATTCTTCCGTGTAGGGGGAGAGCACCTAAATCTCTGTTAAGGGAAACATGGGATTATAAGATATCCATCCATAGTAATTCTGCTCGAAGGCAGGTCCTTCACTGCAATCATAGCATTTTCATATTATGCTTGCAGCTTTACTAGGGAATTGTAGGTGTGGTAGCTTCCCGTTGCTTTCCACACCGGTGAATGATGATGATGATGATAATGATAAGGATGATGATGATGATGACGGCCATTGATTTCGGGGACCGTTTGGGCCTTAAAGTTTTCCTGACATTTGTCTAACAGGCGAGGGAAAACCCCGATAAAAACCTCACCCAGAAAAACTGTCCCGACCGGGGATCGAACCCGGGCCCGTTGCGTGACAAGGCAGCACGCTACCTCGAGATCACAGCGGTGGACTTATAAGATATTTAATTAGTTTGTAATTTTTAGTTAATTATGTTTTATTGTGTTGTTTAGTGTGTTTCTAAATAATTATAATGTATTTTATGTATAAAATGACTACCAAATATAGCATCTGTCGTCCGCCGGGCAATAAGAGCCTTCAGGTAAAGTATATTTTAAAAATTATTTTATCATCAACAACAAGGATTAATCCCAATGGTCTGTTCCGACCTCATTATACGTCGAATTGGTCCTTCCATCTCTTCAATGGTCTTCCCAACAATCTTCTCCCGTTTTGGTTTATAATTATACATTCTTCTTGGTATTCATTCATTCGTAATACGTGCTGAAGATAAGAATTTTGATAGTATTTTATTCTTTCACAGAGATTAAATATATTAAGTTCTGTTCTTATATCTTCGTTTTTTTTTTTCTTTTGATCGGTCCTTTGGTATCCTGCTATTGCTGTCAACATCTTCATTTCTGCAGCCTCTATTTGTTTACTATCTGCCTTTGTTAATGCCCAGGTTTAACATCCATAGATAAGAGATGGAACTGCCGATAATTTGTAAAATTTTGAAATAGTTTTCTTTTCTAGTTTTATTCAATAAAGTATGTTTAATTGTGCCACATAGATAATTGAATCGTTGTATTTTAGTGTGTTTATCTAAATTTCTGTCATTACCTAAATGACATCCCAAATAATTAAAATTCTGAACTTCGTCTATAATTACATTATTTATCACTATTTTTGTTCTTATTGCACATTTTCCATTCAGAGCTAATATTTTTGTTTTAGATGTAGATATTCTTAAATTGTATGTCATTATCCTTACCCTACACAGCGCTCGTACGCGGTCAGGGGACATTTATTACTACTGATTCATCTCAGAACAAAGGCCGGATTGAATTTCAGGATATGACCACAGCAAGAAATAAGGACAAATAATTATAGCGGAGAGGTTAACAAATCCGGAGATTACAAACTGTAAATAAAGTGTAAATTTCTTTAATTTAGTATATTTAAACTCAGTTATCATTATCAAGGAAATAAATACTATATTCTGATATTACAATAACTAAGAAACTTTATATATATATATATATATATATATATATATATATATATATATATGGAATGATAAGAAAAATAAATGCCTGGACGGGATTCGAACCCGGATCTCTGAGATCCGGGTTCGAATCCCGTCCAGGCATTTATTTTTCTTATCATTCCATATTAAGCTTGCATTGCTCAATGTTAAACATTTAATTATAACATATATATATATATATATATATATATGGGGGCACGCCGTAGCGTAGTGGTTAAGGCACTGAGCTACAAGCCGGAGGGTCGGGGTTCAAGTCCCGTTGGGGTCAGGATTTTTAAACTGACCCAAACCTTCTGGCGGCACTATGGCCCTGGGGTCGACTCAGCCTCTAACGGAAATGAGTACCAGACCTTGTTCTGGGGTAAAGGCGGCCATCACGCAGGGCAGACAACCGGCTGACCTAAAGTGCCGATTGTCTAGAAAAAGTGGGAGCCTTAACCTCCTACTACCCCAAGGGCCTCCGGGTCTGTTGTGGGAATACTTTACTTTACTTTTACGTTATATATATATAGACATTTTTATTAATACTGACAAATTTAGACTGATGGGTGATCTGCCCTTTGAACGAATGTCCAATCGTTTACTGTTTGTGTGAATTACGTGAGAATTGAAAAAAAATATATCACAATAATTTTGAAACAACTGATTTATTTTCTGCTTTCTCATTGTGCAATACAAAAGCTTGGTGGAAATTTCATTAAAACGACGCATTTGATCATATCGCCCTTTTTTTTTGTAAAGTCGTTGAAATAAAAAAATTGAATTTCTACAGAAAACACATGTCAAACAATAGTAGAAACATGCAGCCTACTAGATATAAGCAGAGATTAAAATGTCATATAATCTCATGTTAAATCGTCTACATTAAAGTTGAAGTAAAAAACTGCAAACAGGATGCAAACGCATTACCATCAGAACATTCAATGAAAGCATTTTCCAGATTAACCCACTCGCTTCAGGTTTAAATGCTCAATGAATTTTCCCTGAAACAGGATTTAAGTTACTGTAAATTTTATTATTTTCTGGCATTCAAAACAAGCAAAAGATAACGGTACATGATATCACAATAAGGGTGAAGGCCAAAACACATTCCTCTACTATTCATAAATGTCAAAAAACGATTACCCTGCCAAGGGATGTACAAAATATTGCAAAATATATAACAGCAGAGATAAGCGAGTGTACCTCGTCTTCTGAATTGAGCCGGTTCGCTCAGGGTAGAATATGATAACTCAGGGATGTCTATATTATTTATGTAATTATAAATAAATTTAAACTTATCACTCCAGTTTATTGAATAAGTTTGCACTATTAATGTACAGAGAATTACAATCGTTTTATATCTCACTAATATTCGGAGTGGAGTTGATGAGTTTATTTAAGTCCACGTGTATTTAATATCACTTAAAATTCCGAGTTACTAATTATCTTGGATTTAAAATACTTAAGATTTTAAAATATACTAAAGGTCGCGGACGGTTGCTGAAGGACTTGCTTCTTGTAGAACGTATGAGTGTGAGTGTATATGTGAGCGTTTTGTCACGTGTCCTTGCCTTATAAGGGCGATGACTCCTCCCATAAAGTCACCTTCCCCACTCCAAATGCACATGTTATTCATTATACCTTAGAGGGGTAGGTACCATTCGTTTAGGGTTCCTACGTTGGTAATAGACTCATATGGACGTTTGTGCGCCTTCCAGTTATTACTGTTAATCGCATTAATTATATTTTAGTATTTGTCCACCGCTGTGGTCTCGGGGTAGCGTGCTGCCTTGTCACGCAGCGGGCCCGGGTTCGATCCCCGGTCGGGACAGTTTTTCTGGGTGAGGTTTTTATCGGGGTTTTTCCTCACCTGTAAGACAAATGTCAGGAAAACTTTAAGGCCCAAACGGTCCCTGAAATCATATGGCCATCGCAATCATCATCATTCATATTCATCTTAGGTTAAGCTTAAGAATAGGGACTCTCCTGGCGCACCATTATCATCATCATCACCACCACCCATCATATCATCGGGGCAACGTAACCCCGCCTTCCAGGCGCCCCAACCTCAGAAGTGGGTTACAAGTACGCCATCCCAGGAGAGAAACCAGGAATGTCGAATGACAAACCTGGAACATTTGAAAAAAAAATAGTATTTAGAGTATATTAATTCTTGCTACAGAATTGAAGGCCATTTAACTGCCGGCGAGTCTGCCTCTTTTTTTGAGGCGAATGGGTTAAGACATCCGCTAATTCTAAACTCAACAACAGCTTAAAAAACACTAATGTCATACATTTAACACAACAAACAGAAACCACTTCCAAACGAACTAAATGCCCGGTTGGCTAATTTAGATTTCTATGTATCTAATAGCATTAGACGAAACGAGGAAGGAAACAATACCATCTGAAATCTGGATGTGGAGAATAATGGAGCGTATGAAGTGCAGGGTCTACAGATAAAATAAATGAAGCTCTACTGAAACGAGTTGAGGTAAATAACAGTATTGGTGGAAAAGACAAATAAAATAATGGGCTGAGCGACTAGGAAGCAACTGCCTGCGGAAGAATATTCTTGAAAGAATAGCAAATGGGGAAAAAGGTCAGGGGGAAAAATACTTCAAATTAATACCTGTATAATATGTAGATGGAAATGTCAAATTCAAGACATAAGCAAATGTATTATAGACAGACGAAAATGTTGTAAAGATCATATAGAAAGAATGAAAGACAACAGACTTGCAAAAAGAGCTAAAGAAGATAAACAAATGGACGGGAGAAGAACAAGAGGAAGACCAGACGAGAGATGGATAGACAGTGGGTGTGCATCCATTACGTCTTCCTCTGAGGAGTGATTTGGGAATTAGACAGGATGAAAATCCTACAAATAAAAAATAAGATGATTTTTACGATATGCTGATATATATAAGATCATCATCATCAACAACAAGGATTAAGTCCAATGGTCTGTTCCGATCTCATTATAGGTTGAATTGGTCCTTCTATCTCTTCAATGGTCTTCCCAACAATCTTCTCCGTTTTAGTTTATAATTATACATTCTTCTTGGTATACGCTGTTCATTCCTTCATAATACGTGCTGAAGGTAAGCATTTCGATAGTATTTATTCTTTCACAGAGATTAAATAGCAGGATATCAAAGAACAGACAAAAACATAACACACAAGTAAGACAACTAAAAATAGAGGAATTAAACTCAACAATAGAGAAATACAGAACAAACTCAAAAGAACACTTGGCAAGGATGACTGAGAATAGAATACAAAAGCAGCATACGACTATTCACCACGAGGAAGAAGAAGTTTGGGAAGACCAAGAAGAAGAAGAAGAAGAAGAAGAAGACAGAGGTTAAATATATTAAGTCCTGCTCTTATATCTTCTTTTTTCTTTTTTTATCGGTACTTTGGTATCCTGCTATTGCTCTCAACATCTTAATTTCTGCAGCCTCTATTTGTTTACTATCTGCCTTTGTTAATGTCCAGGTTTCACATCCTTAGATAAGAGATGGAACTGCCAATATTTTGTAAAGATAATAAAGAAAAGAGAGAATAATGGGGTTTTCTTGTCCACTTCCATGGTCTGGGACACGAATTTGCATCTGTGACATAGTGTGGTATTGAGCGGTGACGTAATGCCTAGCTCCACATTGCTATCATGAATGATGTAAAATCAGCTGATGTCAATATTTCAAAACATTTCTACAAGGGCATTCGTTAAGTAATAGTAACACTGCTATAACATCATGAAAAATGAATTTTTGTTATTTTTGACTGTACGAACTTCATTTATAGTCTCCTGTCAAGTCAACTATACGTTGCTAAAATCTTGGAATATGGAGCACTCCATCTGCGGCACCATTTCTGGATATATCTCATCTGATCAATCTAGATCTTCCTGGGTATCAACTCTTCATTGAAATCGAATGCCTTTTAGAGGTTCTTTGATCTTCGAGAATAAGTTATAGTCACAAGGGCTCCTGTCTGGTGAATTTGGTGGATGTTCAAGTACTTCCCAATTCCACCTTCTAAACAAATTCTAACTCTAACTAACTCGCTGGCACTATCGAACCCGTAGGTTCATGGCCGCGCGGGATTAAGCTCTCCATACATCCCCATCCTGAGCTAATATTTTCTAATCGTTATCTTTATAACCTACTTCCCTCGAATTATAGTTAATGTATTCTCCCACCTCATTCTTTGTCTACCAACTGAGTGTTTTCCCACTGGTTTTCCTACAAGAAGCTTCTATCCACGTCTTTCATTCCCATTCGAGCCGCATGCCCTGCCCATCGCAGTCTACGAGACTTAACTGTACTTATTTTACCTAGCTTCCTATAAGGACCATATATTAGTTGACTGTTATATAGTTTTCTCCATTCACCTATCTGTTCATCTCACTTTGGTCCAAAAAAATCCTAAGAACTTTATTCTCAAATACTCGTAATTTTCTTTATTCCCTTAAAGTAAGAGTTCATGTTTACTGAACATATTTTTAGGGCGGTATTACTTACTAAATATGAGAAACAGTGAATGTATTCACAAAATATTGCTATTTCGAGACTTTTAATATTACAGATTTATACAACAAACACTGTTCAACAACATACTTCAAGATTACACTGGCCAGCATGATTTTAGTCTCATGAGTACCAATAGTTGTACTTAATGTAGTTTTTTATCGTGTTTTCAAATATGTATTCGGAATTTCTCCATCACCCACAGTTTTTTTTAATTTAAATTTCAATTAATGGATTTAAATAAATATTTTTTAATAAACGTGTTTTTGTCCATTTGTCCATTATAAAATAAAACCAAATGAGCTAACTCAGGAGATTTCAGCTATGGAAGAGATATATCAAGGCAAATGGAATCCTAATATGCTGACCGATTATTGTGGGACCATCAAGGGGGATGCTCCACAGGCAAAATATAGCAGAAAATCCTTATTTCTTACTTTCTAGGTGAGTCCGAATGTTCGAATATTGTGTAGTTACGAATGTAGAAAATTTTAAAGTGTTTGAAATTATAAATTCCTGTCTCTCGGAAACCTTGCCTGATGGAGAAAACCCGATATCATATTTGAATTCAGGAGAAAAATACTATCACAATCACATATTTTTCTTCTTCTTCTTCTTCTTCTTCTTCTACAAGGTTTAGGCTATGCAGCCTGTTCCGGCGAAGTTAAAAGTGGAGTCCATCTTCTACGTGGTCGGCCAACATCTCTTTTTCCTCTGGGATTATACAGGAAGGTTCTGTTGGTATTCTTTCGTTGTTCATTCTCATTAAGTGTTCTGTCCTTTTCTTATTATTTTCGCTGATTTTATCTTCAATTTTATATATATTTAATTCTTCTCGTATAGTTTCATTCCTTATTCTATCCGCTATTGTGCATCCTTTCACATTACGTAAAAACAGCATTTCCGCAGTCTGTATCCTGCTTTTATCCCTTGATTTATCCAATTTTCACTTCCATACAACAACAAAGGAACAGCCATTGTTTTATATAATTTAAATTTCGTATCTTTCCTTGTTTTCCGACCTAAGATTCTTTTTATGGTTCCACAAATAGCCTGAAATTTATTTACTTTATTTTCTATATCTTTATTTTCTCTATAAGTTATATCACATCCTAAATATTGGAAATGTGATACTTGTTCCATTATTTTTCTTTCTGGGACAAAAAAGAAGGTTATTTTTATTGCTCAGTGTTATTTACAACTGTGTTGCCATTACTTACCGAATCCGTAGTATATACCTTGGTTATGGGCACAATTTCCAGAGGACAATATAAACAGTACACTTTTTTCCTCGTTTACATTCATCCTTGGGTATGTGATTCTCAATCTTGTTACGTAAAGACGATGAAAATATGAAAATCCTTCGATTGTGAAGAGTTTGCTTGTAAAATGGTGGACTCTCTTGAAATTGGAAATGCCTGATACAGTAAGCTCTAGTCGGAAATAAGATACTGCATTACTTCTGTATTGGAATCTGTCTCTGGCATCCCATGTCTACACATGTCACAAGCATGGAAATATAATGTTTCTTTAAGACGCATATTCAAACTCAACACATATAAAGTATTCAATACCCCAAGGGCTGTTTAGAATTCTTCAATTTCCAGGTAAATGTATTCGAAACCACGAATTCAAAATATACAGAGTGCTTAAAAAATAATGTGACAACGCAGAGCAAGGGGCCAATTTGCAATTTGGAACAATTTGAAATTTCAGTTTTATAAATTTGGTCACTCCCAAACCGGTCGCGGTGGACTAGTGATATACTCCTTGCTTCTGGTCCCGAGAGTCGCGGGTTCTAACTTGGCCGGGGTCGATGGATTTTTTTTATGGAGAAATCCAAGAAACAAGTCCTCCGGGTGTGTATTAAGCTGTGGGTCCAGAGTCTGAAGATTTTCAGGCTCGTAAAAGATCTTAAGCCTAAATAAAAATGCCTCTAAGCAAAATTTGCCGACTTCATCATCCAATTAATACCTATGTTCGTTCTAGATGTATCATTGAGTCGGTGTGTTGATCGCATACTATTCATACATATATGGACAAATAAGCGTAATTAATTAACTTGGTCTAGTTGATCCTAACAAAGGAGAGGTTAAGGCTCAACATTGGGCTAAGCCATTATAGCATATATATATATATATATAATATATATAATATATATATATATAGGCTATGCAGGGTGTAACAGGACCTCACCGACAAAATAATAGGGATGATAGGCTACGCAGAGAGGATCGTTTTTTGTGGAGGAACATATAGTCGTTTATGAGTTACCCGCATATCAAGATGTTCACCCGTAAGGGTAGGAATTGAATTCGAACAATTGTACACGTATAATTTTATTGAAAAAGACATGTTTTTACAATTAGTGTTCAAACAATAAGTGTTTTGACGAGGTCAAAAAGAATCCTACTATGCTCGGCCGTGCTGCTGGATCGTTGCTGCGACGATATCAAACATGCAATGAGGCACAGGATCGACTGTTTGAACACTTATTGTAAAAACATGACTTTTTCAATAAAATTATACATGTACAATTGTTTGTATTCAACTCCGACCCTTACGGGTGAACACCTTCATCTGCGCATAACTCATAAACGACGTGTTTGCGACTATATGTTCCTTCACAAAAAATGATCCCCTCTGCATGGCCTATCATCCCTATCATTTTGTCGGTGAGGTGTCCTGTTTACACCTGTGTGTGTGTATTATATATATATATATATATATATATATACATAAATATATAATAACGTAGCCCATTGTTGAGCCGTAGCCTCACCTTTGTAAGGAGTTACTAGACCAAGTTAATTTTTAGTTACCTTATTTGCTCATAGATATCATGAATGGCATGTGGTCAACACACCGACTCAATGAGGCATCTAACAGGCAACTAAGGTATTACTAAGACGTTGAGGTCGGTAAATTTTGCTTAGAGGCCTTTTTATTCAGGCTCAATTATATTTTACGAGCCTGAAAATCTTCAGACTCGAGACGCACGGCTTCAAGTCCCTCCCGGAGGACTTACTCCTTAAAGAAATCCATCGACCCCGGTCGGGTTTAAACCTGCGACCCTCGGAACTAGAGGCAAGAAGCATAACCACTATTCCACCGTGGTCGATAGTTGTGAAGGCTATAAGCTAGTCTAAAAAGTCGTTTCAGGGTGAATTCTTCCTTCTAGACACTGATTTATTCGATAACAATAACACTGGTCAACATGATTTTTGTCTCATGAGTACCAATAGTTGTACTTAATGCAGTTTTTATCGTGTTTTCAGATATGTATTCGGAATTTCTCCATCGCCCACAGTTTTTTACTTCAATTTCAATTAATGGATTTAAATATTTATTTTTTTTAATATACGTATTTTCGTCCATTTGTCCATTGTAAAATAAAACCAAATTAGCTAACCCAGGAGATTTCCGCTATGGAAAAGAGATATCAAGGCAAATGGAATCCTAATATGCTGGCCGATTATTGTTGGACCATCGAGAGGGATGCTCCACAGGCAAAATATAGCATAAAATCGTCATTTCGTACTTTCTAGGTGAGTCCGAATGTTCGAATATTGTGTAGTTTTGAATGTAGAAAATATTAAAGTGTTTGAAATTATAAAATCCTGTCTCTCGGAAACCTTGCGTGATGGAGAAAACCCGATATCACATTTTAATTCAGGAGAAAAAATACTATCAGAATCACATATTTTTCTTTTTGAGACAAAAAAAAAGTTTATATTTTGTTGCTCAGTGCTATTAAATAAGTCCGCAGAGGTAATCTATTCTTAACTGCCATACTAGAGTTTAGTTTGGTGCCTTAAATAAGTGTCTGAAAGTTATATTTCTCTCCCACGTTACATGAGTATCACAGAGCTCCACAATCTAACACAACTGACCTATGTTGCGAATAATTTATATCATTTCATCACCAATGAGCATGTAGACTCACTAGTCCGCAATGTAGGGCATAGGCTACACCACAGCGGCGTACTGCACGTCAAAACATATTTACCAGATTTTCTCTACTCCCCTGATGATGGCCCAACAAAATATTAAATCTGCGTTATGCACAATAGCATACTTTTCCAGAATTGAGCGTATATTTAATTTCTTTATGCACCTCAGTCCTGTTTATAATTAGGTCCCTTATTCCTAGGTATTTGAATTCAGTCACTTCAAAATGTCCCTTATTTGTCATTAATTGTTCATTTATTGAAAAGGCCCGAATATAAGCCGCACATTTAATTTTAGGGGGAAAGGAGAAAGAAAAAAAAGGAAAGAAAGTTTATTGCAGAGAAATTTACCTGTCACATTATCCAGTTACAAAACTGTTTATACTATTTAAAGACATATTTTTCTACAGATATAATGTGGGCGAATCACTTTTTGCCGGCTTCTCTATTAGACGTACTCCTAGCATAACAAATAACTGCAAGTTTGAAACCAGCATCAAAACTTAGCCGAATTCCCAAGCTTCTTGAAGCTTTTCTTTCGACGTTATTACTCATTGCTGAAGAATAAATTTACCGTAGTAGATATTATCGCCTCACTATGACGGTTGTCCGTTTGTATAAAAGCGGGTGCCGCGACAATGCTTGTCATTGATTAACATTCACGTAGCGGCAGTCGGCGTCTTTGTATTTAATTATAAATAACAGCTGAGGGGAAACAAAGCGAGCCGCTGGACAACCGTCATAGTGAGGCGATAATACGTACTACCGTAACTGTTTTAATCTGTCCTATCGTTTTATGCAAAAAAAAAACAATTACCGTAATACGAAGACTAGTATATTGTTGCGTCATATACCATACGACTGCTGGCAATTCCAAACACGAGCGCGCATCATTGTTTACTCCATTTCAAAATTAGAAAATTGGCAACGTGCGCTACATTTCAAGTTTCTGTTACATGTTGAAAATTTATTGACTGCGCAAATAAGCCGCACCTTTAATTTTAATGAACGAAATTTGAAAAATAAACGCGGCTTATATTCGGGCCAATACGATACATTACATAATGTATTCCTATGTGTGACTATATATATCGTCGTCGTTCTGGCACTAAGTCCAAAATTGTTGTTTTGAGATACAGCGATATTAAATTTTGATCACACATCAGAAGTCTGTTACTTATTTACTTACTCACGCGGACATAAGCTCTCCATACATCTCTATCCTGAGATAATGTTCTCCAATCATTTCCTGTATAATCTACTTCCCTCAAATCATAGTTAATGTTATTTTTGGTCTACCAACTGGGCGTTTTCCCTCTGGCTTTCCCACAAGTAGCTTCCATGCACCTCTTTCATTCCCCATACGCGCAACATGTCCTGCTCATCGCAGTCTACGAGACTTAACTGCTCTTATTATATCTGGCTTCTATAAAGACCATGTAGTTCATTGTTATTTAAGTCTTCTCCATTCACCTGTCTGTCCATCTCTCTTTGGCCCAAAAATTTTCCTAAGTACTTTATTCTCAAATACTTGTAATCTCCTTTCCTCCCTTAAAGTAAGAGTCCATGTTTCGCACCCATATAATATAACTGGTAGAATAATAGTTTTATATATTTTCAGTTTAACGTTCTTTGAAAGGAGTTGGGACATCAAGTGTCTCTGCAATGCATAATAGCATGCATTTCCAGAATTGAGCCTATGTTTAATTTCTTTGTGCATCTCATTTCTAATTGTGATTGTTGTTCCTAGGCATTGTTCCTAGGTGTGCGTGTTGTCCTTTAGTATCTCCTCGCTATCGGCCAATAGTACTACATCATCATCATAAATTAACAACTATTAATACCATTGAGTTGTAGGCTTTCCTCATCCTCTAAAGATTTAATGGCATGCTCTAGTACAAAATTAAATAGTAGAGGAGATAGTACATCTCCTTGCTTCAACCCATCCTGGATTTCAAAAGTTTCCGAAAACTGTTTGTCTACACGCATCCTACTCTTTGTGCCATTTAGACACATTCGTATAAGTCTAACTGACTCATTTAGGAATTCCGAACTCCAGCAGCTGTTACGCCAGATAATATTAAGCCTCTATAAATAAGAAAATGACAGGGATAGCACTGAGTGGCTTTTTCCAGACTGTTAAGAATCATTTTCGTAATACAGTAGTGTACATATCTCAAAACAGCCAATTTTGGACTTAGTGACTTCTGCTTGAACGCCAACGATATTTTGTTTTATTGATGTTTACTTCCAGCATGTGCGCGTTATATTTCCCTCGCTATGGTCGAATTTCGCTGTTGTTTGGAGAATGCAATCCTTGTTTTATTCAAATTTCGTATACTGAGTTATGTTGCGATAAATCTAATATTGCAGCCGCTAGAGCAAATTTTAAATTTTCACCTCAGGAGAACTCCTATTTCTGATAGTCCGATTTTGCTAATTACGGCTCTACTTTTTAATTGTTGGCTGTATGCCGAGTTTGGTTCCAAAAAAATATCGCGGCCGATAATAGGTATTTTTTGTCATTTTTTCGGTGTCTACTAGATAGCATCGGTGAACAACCGTATTTTTTAAAACTACTTTCATGAGGTCATCCTCAATACATTCATTCATTCATTCATTCGGATTTGTCAAAATACAGAATGAAATGAATAATGGAGTGGAAGAATATTTGACTACAATAGTGCAGAACAAGAAGACTACGATGGCACGAACTTGTACGTAGAACGGAGAGGGGAAAATCATTATTAAATCATTGCATGAATGGAAAATTAATTAAAGCTGACAACTTGGTAGACCAAAAAATACTTATCAGAAGAACATAGACCAATATTTTGGTTAGAATATTCATTCGGAAGAATACATGCAATATATATATATATATATATATATATATATATACTTCCGAATGAATATTATAACCAAAATATATATACATGTCCACCACTATTTGTCTCGCGGTAGCGTGCTGCCTTCTCACGCAGCGGGCCCGGGTTCGATTCCCGGTCGGGAAAGGCTCCTGGGTGAGGTTTCTGGAGGTTTGTCCTCACCTGTAAGACAAATGTCAGGAAGCTTAGGGTCCAACGTTCCCCGAAAATCATCCATCATCATCATCCTCATGATTATAATCATCATCCTTCACCTGTGTGGAAAGCAACGGGAAGCTACCACACCTATAATTCCCTAGTAAAGCTGCAAAGCATAACATGAAAATGTTATGATTGCAGTGAAAGACCTGCCCTCGGGCAGAATTACTATGGAATGGAATATATATATATACACGTATATATATATATTGAATATTACCATTTTTTATTCATATCTACCAAACACAAGGAATAGACACTTGCCCAAACCCCAGGTGTAAATTTAAACTACTCTACCCCAAGGGGAATCGAACCCTCGTCTCCAGGACCGAGGATTGAGGGTACGACTACGCCTGCGATAGTCTGTTAAACGCTCAAGACTACCAACAGAGTATTTCTTTATAAATGTTGGTCTCTGCGAACAGTACGTCTGTTTAAATGACATCTTCCTTCTTTTATCCAGTTCACTGAGTTAATGAGTTTTTTTTAATATATCTGACAGGTGCTTGATCGTGCTGACACGATGAGGGATAAATTTACGTCATACTCACCTCATTTCATGAGTCACGCCATGTATCCTGGCTTATCACAGCCTGATCAATAATACACCTTACATTTATCATGTGCTTCCTCTTTTTTTCTCTCAGCAAGTGTAATCAAGCGAATTTTAAAGGATTTAAAAATTAATTTGGTATAAGAATATTAGTAAAGGAAGAACATTTTTCTTCATATCATTATTCTCAATTATATATATATATGTATATATATATATATATGGGGCACGCCGTACCGTAATGGTTAAGGCACTGCGCTACAAGCCGGAAGGTCGAGGGTTCAAGTCCCGGTGGGGGCTGGATTTTTTAACTGACCCAAACCGTCTGGCGGACCTATGGCCCTGGGGTCGACTCAGCCTCTAGCGGAAATGAGTACCAGACGCTTGTTCTGGGTATAAAGGCGGCCGTCACACAAGGCTGACAACCCGGCTGACATCACGTGCCGATTGTCCAGAAAAAGTGGGAGCCCTAACTTCCTAAGAGAGTCTTCCATCATCAGCAATTACAATGTTACTTGCTGATGATGGAAGACTTTCTCCTAAAAGGCCTACATTTTTTTATGCTTGTAGAAGTTTTGTAAAAAGAAGTTTGTTTTAGTTGAGGACGATTGACACATCAGGGACGAATTTTAAAATTCTAATGTTTTTGGTTTATCATACACTTTTAAAGCAATGATTATAATATAATGGAAATGAACAGCTAATGACAAATGAGGGAAATTTTGAGGAAGTGGCTGAATTCAAATACCTGGGAACAATAATCACAAATAGGAATGAGATGCACAAAGAAATTAAACATAGGCTCAATTCTGGAAATGCGTGCTATTATGCATTGCAGAGACTCTTGATGTCCCAACTCCTTTCAAAAAACGTTAAACTGAAAATATATAAAACTATTATTCTACCAGTTATATTATATGGGTGCGAAACATGGACTCTTACTTTAAGGGAGGAAAGGAGATTACAAGTATTTGAGAATAAAGTACTTAGGAAAATTTCTGGACCAAAGAGAGATGAACAGACAGGTGAATGGAGAAGACTACATAACAATGAACTACATGGTCTTTATAGGAAGCCAGATATAATAAGAACAGTTAAGTCTCGTAGTCTGCGATGGGCAGGACATGTTGCACGTATGGGGAATGAAAGACGTGCATGGAAGCTTCTTGTAGGAAAGCCAGAGGGAGAACGCCCAGTTGGTAGACCAAGAATGAGGTGGAGAATAACATTAACTATGATTTGAGGGAAGTAGATTATACAGGGAATGATTGGAAAGCATTAGCTCAGGATAGGGATGTATGGAGAGCTTATGTCCGCGCGGCCATGAACCTATGGGTTCGATAGTGCCAGTGAGTGAGTGAATGATTATAATTGTAAAAATTGAAATTATTTCACGAAACATTTCAACTCATCCTAAAACAAAACCCCCACATTTAATTCTTCTAAGGTAAACAACTACCAAAAATATATGTGTTAACCCAAAAACAAGCCAACATTTTTATGTTTTTTTTTTCTAGTGATCACAAAAATCTGGTTGGGTAAGTGGTGGGCCCGTGGTTTTGATGGATGTAGGTGATATGTAGGGTTTGAAAGCCGCCACATGTGAGTGGATATGAGCACAAATATTGAATAAAACATGCACATTCCGGGATAAAGTTACAGATGCGAGTTTTCACATGAGTGGAACATTATAAGAAGCTTTCTTATGTTGAAATACAATTTTGAAATTTGAATATCTCAACAAGTAGATGTTCAGAGTGAATAAAAATCTGGTAGCAATACGAGTTTACATGGAATAGTTAGATCTACATTCAAGTCCACCTAACTTCTTAAAGAACAAGTAAGTTCCGATGGACAAGTGCTTCGAGGATCGCCATGAATTTTTAAGGGGTAAAAATTCTGAATATGGCTTCCATCTGAAGGGAAATAAATCTATGAATTCAGTTACATACATTTACGATACGCAAAAATATCTCAAGTCTAAAATAAGAGTCACTATCTCCTCTGCTATTTAATTT
Organism: Diploptera punctata; assembly: GCA_030220185.1. NCBI lineage: Eukaryota > Metazoa > Arthropoda > Insecta > Blattodea > Blaberidae > Diploptera > Diploptera punctata. The sequence goes on from JASPKZ010006086.1 coordinate 700,397, forward strand.
TGTACTAGAGCATGCCATCAAATCTTTAGAGGATGCAGAAGGCCTACAACTCAATGGTATCAATAAAACTGTTAGTTTATGCTGATGATGTAGTACTATTGGGCGATAGCGAGGAGTTACTAAAGGCCAACACACACACACTATTTAGTAACACTAAGAAATTAGGACTGGAAGTAAATATAAATAAAACTAAATATATAGTCATACATAGAAATACATTATATAATGCAAACGGGCAGCAAATGACAAGTGAGGGAAATTTTGAGAAAGTGGCTGAATTCAAATACCTAGGAACAATAATCACAAATATGATTGAGATGCAGAAAAAATTAAACATAGGCTCAATTCTTAAAAATTCACGCTATTATGCATTGAAGAGACTTTTGATGTCCCACTCCTTTCAAAAAAATGTAAAAATGAAACTATATAAAACTATTTTCTACCAATCATCTTATATGGGTTCGAAACATGAACTCTTACTTTAAGGGAGGAAAGGAGATTACGAGTATTTGAGAATAAAGTACTTAGGAAGGTTTTCGGACCAATGTGAGATGAAAGGACAGGTGAATGGAGAAGACTTACATAACAGGACCAAGAATGAGGTGGGAGAATAACATTAAATATGATTTGAGGGAAGTAAATTATACAGGGAATGATTGGAAAACTTCGATCAGGATAGAAATATATGGATAGCTTATGTCCGCGCGGCCATGAACCTACGGGTTCGAAGTGCCAGTGAGTTAGAGTTAGTTAATAAAGAACAAGCTACAATTCTTTTGAATTAAACCTGTTCACGTCAGTCCCAGGAATTAGTAATTACCAAATTCGCTTCTGATTCTGAATTTGGTTCTGAATTTAAACCTGGCCAGAATTGATGCTGTTTTTTTTTCAGAAAGGATATAAAATCCTGGATCTGCACCATGAATAGAAAAATTATGATTCTGATGGAATTGGATCTGGTAATAAAATTCCAATCCCTAAATTTAAGGAACAAAAACACGAAATTGGTGTCACCTCTGAGAGTATTTAGATACCTAATAAGAAAATATGATTGGCTGATTGATGTCTAAGGTGTTGCATCTAACACCGAAGTCATTAGGAGTCTTGCTCTCCAGTATTTTAAAGTTTTGGAAGTTTCTTTTTTGACGGATATGCAGTTGTTGAGGTATTCGTCATCCATTTCTTCCTCTGAGTGTTTGCATAGAATCACATTTTGGCGTAAAGAAGACCGCCTCCCCATGGTGACCCTGGTTAACGCCAAATGGTCTTCTTGCATGTGAAGATGAACCTTTTAAAATAAAAACTCCGGATTAAATAGTCCCACAATTGGATTTTCGGGTAGAGACATCTACAAGAAACATTTCTCAGCTCTCTATAAGAAAATATAATTTGGATATTTTATTTTTGAGGTAATAATACTTTTACATATCTAGGATCATTAACAAATAACAAAATTGTAATATCTGAATTTTCAAGAAGAATATTACTACGAATACAGTATGTTAATGACTTCTTCTATTTGTTAAAGAATTATCAAATCTTATATCTTCTAAATTAGTTTCTGTAAAACATTTCATTAGTTTATAGTTTAGTTTTAGGTTTTATTCCTGTAGAACTGAAAATAAAAAACCTATTGACATAAATACAAGTTTATAACTTATAAAAAATAACAAGATATAAATAAGAAAATGCAGAGATTTCAACATATTTGTGGAACAATCAGACGAACACTGAGAAACAATGTAAGAAAGGATACGCAGCTAACATTTTACTCAACGATGTACTACCAGTAATGGTGTATCAAAGTGAGCCCTGGGTCCTGAAGGAAAAAGAAAAAAGTAAAATTCAGGCAGCGGAAATGAGCTTCCTACGGTCTGTGAAAGATTCTACAAGAGAAGAATATATTATAAATGAGAATATTAGAGAGGAACTAAAAATACAACTGCAAAGAATGACAGAGGATAGGATACCAAAGATGGCACTGATGTATAATCCTGGAGGACAAAGATCGGTAGGAAGTCCAAGAAAGCGCTCGGCTGAACAGATGTGAGACCTAATCCGTGAAGGATGATGATGATCTTCTTCTTCTTCACTTCACGGACTAGGCAAAAATTGCCTGTTCCGCCTCACAGTTGTTCTGTCCATCGTTTCACTGGCCTTCCTACATTCCTTGAACCTCTTTACTTGTATTTGAATGTTGATTTTTATCCGATCCAATCTTGTGCAGCCTTTTGTCCGGCTGAACACTGTGAGAGAGATGAGTTTGGATATTTTTACGTGGTCGGGTTACCAGCCCAGACGCACAACCACATTTCCTAGTGGATCAGGGATTTATTTCGGAGTTTCCTTCTCCTAGACAGGTTGCTAACCAAAGCTTTGGAGTCCCATCTACGCTTTGGCTTGCAGGTTTCCTCTTCCGCCTTCTTTACCGTTGAGAACAATTTTCTTCATCCGCTTCTGAAGCCGTTGAGGTATCCCGCGTTGGAGCTAGTTCGCTTCCCTTCTCGTCTTACTAGATAGCAAGCTAGTTAAAAACCAGACTACCCTATCTAGTCGTCTGGGTCATTAGGTACTGAGCCCCTCCACCACGACAAGGTCTAGCCCGTGGGGGGATGATGATGATAATGAATACTTGTAGCATATGGAATAATTTTAACTGAGACTAAAATATATAGGCCTAACTGTTTTATCAATTGATGCCTTTTGTGTGTTAGATTAAAATTTTATTTAAAAAAATAAATTTACATCATCTCTCCCAGTTCATCGTTGTCAGATCACCGGAAATTTCCAGAGATGTTCGGAATTGTATCATAGCATCGAGATAATTTTAAAAATATGTTAATTTAGTTTGCGTTTAGTAAATTGATTTAATTGATTTATTAAATGTATGATTTAATTTGTTCTGTATGTATTTTTTCAGAACAGATACAAGAATAGAGTTGCTATATTTTTGTTACATTCTGTAGTTGCAGCTATCTGAATTGGCTAGTATGACGTCATTATAACAACCGTAAATCCTGGTCGATAACAGATGTGATAGCCGGAGTTAAGTCTGCGTTAGAGAGATTGATGAAGTCCATTTATCAACTGCCAGAAGTTGTCAAGAAGTGATGTGCGGTGGAAGCCAAGTCGTTATGATTTGTCCGCTACACTAGCCGCCACTGAACTGACAGTTGCTAAGCTGTCTCGATAAATCACGCTGCGGGACGGTCGGCCTTTTGACCCATTTCACAGTTCCGCAATTATTGGCGTTGATGATACAAGTCTCGACATTTTGTTTGATCGGCAATATAAAGTTTTACGAGATTTTTATTTGGCGTTTGTGAAAAACTAACATTCAACGAAATTACTGTTGAATCTCATATCATTGAAAATTATTTTTTTCAAACTAGCCGTCATTTGGGTAGAGAGTATATATTTTAACCTGAGCCGAGACTTGAAAATTCAGGTTGAACATTATACGCTCCGGTCTGCCATTCAGTTCCTGAAGCACACATTCCGAATCAAGTCCAAATTCCTCTCTCTTTAATCGTATGTGTTAGAATTAGACTATTTAACTCATGCCCCAAATGCGAGTCAATGACCAATCACGTTACAATGATTTTTGATTTACAACCATTCACAGTCGTGTTTCGCCTAGAATTTACCAACTAAAGTTTATCATAATAAAGAAAGCATCTCCTTTTTACATTCTGAATAGGTCATAGCATTATTTTACATTGACTGACTCACTAAGAAATGCGGCTACGAGATTGTATATAAGTTATAGTGCATGAATGTCAACACATACCGCATGCGGAAGTTAATATAAAAACATTTGTAGCAATTGATTATACTACCAAAAAAGAAACCATTGTTTGCACTTCCTTAAATTTTTTTCCCCAGAAAAATATAATTGTGATATTTACATCATAGGACATCAGAAATGAATGAATATACAGTTTGATGTGTTTCATTTTTTCTCCACTAGAGTGCATTCTTACAATATTTTGTTCCTTTGGCAATAAATAAAATGATCTGGTTGCAGTGACGAACAAAAGAAGCAAATGAAGCGTACCAATCATTTCTCATTTGTTTTCAAACATCACCGTTTACATTAAATATATAAATGTTTTTAAATAACTATATTTACTATATTTAAATAATTATTTGTGAGTAAACAGCTTAATTTCATTCGTTAAATAGTCCTAATAAATGCCACTCTTGATTTCCAAATTCTCTAGATAAATTCACTCCTCACTTTGTGAGTCGTGAATTTATCGGTAATTTGGAAATCACTCGTGGTATTGCTTATGATAAATATAATTATCGTTTTCAATTGCCTATGATTTTCCGCTGTGGTCTCGAGGTAGCGTGCTGCCTTGTCACGCAGCGGGCCCGGGTTCGATCCCCGCTCGGGACATTTTTTCTGGGTGAGGATTTTATCGGGGTTTTTCCTCACCTGTAAGACAAATGTCAGGAAAACGTTAAGGCCCTAACGGTCTGCGAAAAAATATGGCCATCATCATCCTTCATCGGTGTAGAAAGCAACGGGAAGCTACCACGCCTATAATTCCCTAGTAAAGCTGCAAAGCATAGCATGAAAATGCTATGATTGCAGTGGATGGCCTGCCTTCGGGCAGATTTACTATGGATGGATTATTTTCTTATGGCCAGGCTCATGGGCTAGTGGTCAGAGTTTCTGACTACTGTTCATGAGGTCCCGGGTTCGATTCCCGGTCAAACCATAGGAATTTGTCCTTCTTCTTCTTCTTCACTTCACGGGCTAGGCAAATTGCCCGTTCCGCCTCACAGTTATTCTATCCTTTTCACTGGCCTTTCTGCATTCCTTGAACCTTTTGGCTTACAATAATTTAATGCTGCTTTTGGTAATCTTGTTAATTCATTCTTTCTATATGTCTAAATCATCATCCTGCCAGGTATTAGTCCTAGAAGAACTGTTACGTTGTCTAGTTGTTCTTCTTTATGAGCAATTCCCTGAACGTTCCATGTAGCAAATTTAAAAATATTTTCTTTTTTCCATTCATTAGTCTTATTCGTTCGTAAGTCGTCATCATGGTGATCCGTCTGGCTTTTCCTTTTATCAGGCTTGAAAGCAATAGAATGTCCCACCAACTAGTTGCTAGCAAGGAGGTGGTAAGTCCAGCGATGGGGTTTGCCATCTTTAAGCATCTGGACCTGCTTCAATACTGCATTTACTCAGTATTAGTTGGAATGGTTATACCGCCATGACTCGGTCCCCAGAACCTCGTTTGTTAAAACAGGTTGCACCACGAGAAGGTGAGGTTTGAGAATTGAGTAGGAGAGGTTATATGAGACACTTCACTACTCCTTGCAAATCATTTATATCTATATTCTTTGATTTAATAATTCAATGGATATATATATATATATATATATTGAACTCTATTCTTATATATTCATTCTTTATCCGATCCAATCTTGTGAAGCCTTTTGTTCTTCATAAAGATTTTTTCCATAAAGGGAATTATTCCTGTGGCTGCTCGTGGTCTGGAATGTAGGTTAAGTTTAGGTTAAGAACTCTCCTGGCGCATCATTATCATTTATCACCCATCATATCATCAGGGTAATGTTACTCCGCCTTCTAGGCGCTCAGACTTCAGAAGTGGGTTACAATGAAGCCAATGCCAGGAGAGATCACCAAAAGTGTCGAAATGACAATCTGTGGCATTGAATAAATAAAATTATTCTCTTATGCAACTTTAAACTTTTTTTTCGATACCGATACTTCAAAACTTGAGCTTGTGTCCTTTTGCTTCTAACTGCCCCATTTAAAACTAAGTTGAAACTATTTTGCATTATCTGCCTACCGCTGTGGTCTCAAGGTAGTGTGCTGCTTTTCATGCAGCGGGTCTGGGTTCGATTCCCGGTCGGGACAGGCTCCTGACTGAGGGTTTTTCGGGGTTTTTCCTTACTTTTAAAACAAATGTTAGGAAGATTAGGGCCCAACGGTCCCTGAAAATCATCCGGTCATCATCATCATCATCATTCACCGTGTGGAAAGCAACGGGAAGCTGCCACACCTATAATTCATCATCATCATAGTACATTCACGAATTTAGGCCATTTGTTGACCTGTTTCGGCCTCAAGAGAAACACCATCCAGAAGTCTTTTGAGTGGACGTCCTGGTCTTCTTCTTCCTGCAGGTTGATATCTTAACATTAGTTTGGGTATTCTGTGATCTTCCATTCGATGAACATGTTGTATCCATCTTGACTTATAATCAGAAATTTTTGTTTCTAAAGATTCCATGTGTAATTCTTCTAAGATGTCTTCATTTTTTTGTGATCTAGTAGTGTGTATCCTGCAGTCCTCCGAAGATATCTCATTTCAGCAGATCTAAGTCTCTGTATATCCTTCTGTTTCAACGTCCATACTTCGCTACCATACAAAAGAGTTGGAAGAGCCAGTGTTTTGTACACTTTCAGTCTTGAATGCTTTTGGACTAACTGTGGCTTGAAGATAGAATTTATTAACCCTAAAATTCTTAAAAATTTAGATATTTTTGCATTTACATCCTTTACACCTATAATTCCCTGGTGAAACTGCGAAACCTTCTGGTTTTCCTACAAGAAGCTTCCATGCACCTTTTTCATTCCCCATTTGTGCCACATGTAGAACACTATAGATAGTTGGCATATAGATATACGGTATTATCTTGAAATCCTTGTCGTTGTTTTAGCGTATTCCGAAAGAATGAATCTACTGTTGTTGTTACCATGATTTTTTTTTTTCATCATCTTCATGAACTTATTTAGATTTAGGTTGTTTGAGCCTTTTCCTATGAGATCTGAATATATGGTTGGTCAGTCTATCTTACTTTTGGTATTCCTTTATCTCGAAGTCGTTTAGGTTGATACTGCAATGTTAATTTAGGAAAGCGAAATGGGTCCATTCATTGGACATGTTATAACCATGATTGATTTTGACTATTTAACTCATAGACCGATAATCGTGAATCTTTCTGTTGACTATTTAACTCATGCCCCAAATGGGGAGTCAATGACCAATCACGTTTTCAATGATTTCTGTATTACAACCAATCAGAGACGTGTTTCACGAAATAATTATCAACGTTAGGATTATCATATATTAAGCAAAGCTCCTCCTTTTTAATATTCTGAACAGGTCTGACCGTTATTTTGCAGTGACTGAGCCTATAACAAATACGGCTACCAGATTGTATATAATAGTGCTTACATGTCAACATTTGTAGCAATTGATTATACCACCAAAAAAAGAAACCCACTGTTTGCACTTTCTTAAATGTATACGACATCAAAAATGAATTAATATACAGATTGATGTGTTTCATTTTTTCTCCACTAGAGAGCATTCTTACAATATTGCGTTCCTTTGGCAATAAATAGTATGATCTGGTTGCAGTGATAAACAAAAGAAGCAGTAGAAGCGTAGGCTACCTATCGTTTCTCATTAGTTTTCAAACATCACCGTTTACTTTAAATATAAAAATATTTTTAAATAACTGTAGTTAAATAATGATTTGTGAGTAAACAGCTTTATTTTATTCGTTAAATAGTCCTAACAAATGCCACTCTTGATTTCCAAATTCTCTAGATAAATTCACTCCTCACTTCGTGAGTCGTGAATTTATCGATAATTTGGAAATCACTCGTGGCATTACTTATGATAATCGTGCCTCTTCCTGTTGATAATCGTACCTCTTCCTGTTCGTAATGAGAGATATCTCCACAAATTAACTTCTTTGACAAGGATGTCGACTCAACAATGTACGATCGATATGGTACAGCAAGAAATGCCAAAAGAAAACAACTTCAAAAAATTACCAAAAAACAGTTAGTTCTGTTGCTCTAAAAATTTATTAAATGTTGTTTAATGAATCTGCATTATTATTAATAAGTATTTTTCATACAATCATCTGTTATTGATTTTTCCCACACCCAAAGAGATTTAACAGTAAAGTTGTGCTATTTATAACTATACAGCCTGCTTAGAAATCGCCTGGAAGTAAAATCGGAATACATCACCTCGCATTTGGTAAATATTAAACATTATAATTATTTTTTCTTGATGTTGTATTATTCGCTAAAAAGTCACTCCAAATCCAATGCGAGGTTGAGTTTTTCATTAGACAAAATCACAACTTCTTGTAGATTACTGTTGATAATTCTGAATTTCTTCAATTATATTTTGTAATTTTTATATGGGTGCGAAACATGGACTCTTACTTTAAGGGAGGAAAGGAGATTACAAGTATTCGAGAATAAAGTACTTACGAAAATGTTTTGGACCAAAGAGAGATGAACAGACAGGTGAATGGAGAAGACTATTTAACGATGAACTACGTGGTCTTTATAGGAAGCCAGATATAATAAGAACAATTAAGTCTCGTAGACTGTGATGGGCAGGACATGTTGCACGTATGGGGAATGAAAGACTTGCAAGGAAGCTTCTTGTCGGAAAGCCAGAGGGAAAACGCCCAGTTGGTAGACCAAGAATGAGGTGGGAGAATAACATTAACTATGATTTGAGGGAAGTAGATTATACAGGGAATGATTGGAAAGTATTGGCTCAGGATAGGGATGTATGGAGAGCTTATGTCCGCGCGGCCATGAACCTATGGATTTGATAGTGCCAGTGAGTAAGTGAGTAAGTAAGTAATTTTAACTTATCATCTATGTTTTATATATATTACAAATCTCCATCGATCCTACTTAATACGTAGACTACCTATAAATTACCATATGTGTGTGTGTATGTGTGTGTGTGTGTGTGTGTGTGTGTGTGTGTGTGTGTGTGTGTGTGTGTGTGTGTGTGTTAATGCTCTAACGCTCGCAATTTATTTTTCGGAACCAAACTCGACATATAGCAGTCAGTTAAGAAAAGTCAGATCGGTTTCGTTAATCAGAAAAATCGGATCTTTGCGAGTCGGGGTTCATCTTAAACGAAATTTTAAAAATTACTCTATCGACCGCTATTTTTATTTTTTCGCAACGAAATGCGGTATATGCCCAAATAAAATGATATAATTATTTCCAAAAATCATCAAAATTCATTAGGAGCGGGGTTTGCCTGAACGCCGAAATTTAAAAATCGCCCAAGCGGGAGCCTAATTTGTTTTCTTGTAACTAAACTGGATACATGTGATTTAATTAACAAAATATATATTTTATAACTTAGCAAAATGAAGCCATATATTCGACCTTGCTGAGGAAACCGTTTAATTTACGCAGTTCATGCATAACATTTTTTTAATCACTCTGTATCTATGAACACGATTTTGGTTGGAATAGTTCAGTGAATTTATATGCATTCTGTTCTAAAAGCGATATAAGTAAATGACTTCCATCTCCTAACGTATAGCTTCTTTCAGAAGACAGATTATGTGGGATTTTTCCTTTGCACATCTCTCTTTTGTAAGACTGCAGGCTCGACAGAACATTTTACATAATTCTATAACAAAAAAAAGCATTCTTATTTTACAAGCTATAACGTCATAAGGGCCAACTCGCGCATTCGACCAAGTATCACTAAGAAATTGGGGCTGCAAATAAACACCGATAAAACTAAATACATGTTCACACATAGAAATACATTATATAATGGAAACACAGTTAAAAACAAATAAGCGAAATTTTGAAGAAGTGGGCGAATTCAAATATGTAGAAACAAGAATTACAAACAGAATGAAGTGCAGAAAGAAATTAATCATAGGTTCAATTCTGGAAATGCTTGTTATTATGCATTACAGGGTCTCTTGACATCTCAGCTTCTCTAAAAAAAATATTAAACTGGAAATATATGAAACTGTTATATGGAATTTTGCTTTAAAGAAGAAAACAACATTACGAGTATGAGAATGGAATTCAATGGAAAATTTTTGGCCAAATATAGACGAACAGATAGGGGAATGGAGTAATCTACACGACATTAAGCTACATGATCTTTATTGGAAATCAGATGTAATAAGAACAGTTAAGTCTCGTAAACTGCGATGGGCAGGACATGTGGCACCAATAGGGAATGAAAGTGGGTAATGGAAACTCCTGGATAGAAAAACCGGAGGGAAATTATGATGATCTTAAAGAAGATTTCCGGGCTGTTGGCCGTGGTCTTGAGGCTTGCAGTTCCCCGATGTTTCGCCAGAGACTGCGTCTGGCATCGTCAAGGGTTGTCTTGAAAAGAAAAGGAAAATAAGAAGGGGAAAAAACAATTACCCTGTAAAATTTAGTTTTTTTTGGAGGTTTTATTTTTTCTATCATGGTTGATTTATTTATAGCGTGGACGTTATTACAACAAAATTGTTGAACTTTTAATGCAGTGGATGTTTTATTAGGTGGAAGTTTTATTATTCCGGAAATTTCAGTATTGTGATCTTTTTAAATTAGTGAACTTTTTTGCAGCTGGACATTTATTCCGAATCGTAGCATTAAATCTGTTGAATTACACTTCGGATAAAACTTGTAAACTGTAATCAACTGAATGAATTGCACGGTTACTCGCTAGGAGCGCTGGTGTCAACCTCATGCTCCCATATGCTGCTCACATAATACCACCAGACTTTGCTTTAGTGGGTCACGGGCCAATGGTCCAATTCAATCAATGTATCTATCAATCAGATATTTTCAAACCCTGTCGGCTTTTTGGCCTCATTCACGAAAATCCTCGTCCATCTCTACCTTCGGTTCAAGTAATTTTTTCCTCTTAGTAGGAACAATCACTCTTCACTTGGTCATCCTGTCATAGGGTGAATCGGGACAAAAGTAATAACATCTGTAATATCGGTTCCATTATCGGTAATAAGTTTATATATATATATATATATATATATATATATATATATATATTGACATTTATATTCCAATACTGCATGTCCCTATTCATACTAATATGTTAGGGTGAACAGGGACAGTCTTTTGGGTGAATCAGGACAGTTTTAAAATTACTTTATTTAGTAAAATATTTATTTCTCAGACATTTTAAATCTGTAAAATCGGTTTCATTATAGGCAATACATATATCTTAACATATAAAAATTTCGTGTCACGTTGTTTGTCCGCGATGGAATCCTAAACTACTCAACCGATTTTAATAAAATTTTGCACACAGCGTGCAGTTTGATCCAACTTGAGACTTAGGGTAGTTTATAACTAAATCTATAGTCGCATTATTTTTTTATTGTAAATTATTTGTTTATTATTTAACAAAGAGTTATAATTATCTGTGAGTTCCATACAATTCTAACAGATGGCGGTGTAATTATCTGTGAGTTCCATACGATTCTAACAGATGGTGGTGGTTTATTATTTAACGAAGAGAGATCCAGATCGCTGTGCTTTTTGTTGCAACCGCGAATTTCAATTGAATTACAAATATTGATTATTTCATACTTTAAGTGTGTTCAGTGTTTATTTTATTTTCAATATTATTAATTTCGTGTGTAAGTATTAGTTTTAAGTAATCTGGCTGAAAGACAGCAACTTAATTAAAATTTTTAACGTATGCCTTAGCCACAGCAACGCGTGGCCGGGACTAGTTTAATATAACATTTGATTAACATTTTGTAGTTACAGTTTTATCAATCAAATGCATAAGGAATTATTGACATTTATATTCCAATACAATTTGTTAGGGTGAATAGGGACAGTATTTTGGGTGAATCGGGACAGGTTTAAAATTACTTTATTTGGTAAAATATTTATATCTCAGACATTTTAAATCTGTAAAATTGGTTTCATTATCGATAATACATATATTTTTGTACTTGATATTTACTATGACCTTTGATTAATATTTTGTACCAGTTACAGTTTTATCAATAAAATGCATAAGGAATTATTGGCATTTATATTCCAATACTACATGTCCCTATTCATCCTATTTATATCTGGGACATTTTAAACACAGTTTATAACAATTTTCTCTATAAACCATCATAGAATAAGATTAATTTCTTTATATTAGGTTTACAAACATTTTTTCCCCTCAGCTTCAACGCATTTTTCATGATACTATTCACGTCCTATACTATGACACCAGATGCATTCTCCCAGTTTTGATGAAATAGGATTACAATATTTTATAAACAAAATCCACACATAGTGTTATTCTGCTCCGCCTATCCAGTATCATCATAATTTTCTACTTCTCATTCAGATTCTGTCGACGATAAAATTGTGCTTATTGCATTTTCCTTCGCGCAGCAAAACAGCTGTCTTTCTTATATTGTTAAAATCTAATTCAAATCCACATGGAGACAATGTAAGAATTCTTTGTACCAACTTTTTTTTTTCAGCGGATCGTCCCTCTCACTATTACAATGACGTTGAAGACACGTAAGAGGTAGGCCTACCCCAAATAGCTCTGCCGCATGATACAGTCTCTTCCCCTGACGGAATTCTTTAATAGCTCTATGAATATCAACTTCTGTTCAACTCTGTTTATAATTATACAACGGAAATGTAATAGTTACAAATAAATTAGTGAAATACGCTGTCCCTATTCAGCCAAAAATTATTTTCCCTATTCACCCGAAATGCAGTGTTTCAATTTTCATAAGTTGGAAACACTTAAACCATTGTCGACAATGACGAGAATTATCGCAATATCTTTGGAGATAAATACTTTAATTTATGAAAAATTCATTCGTAATTTGACCTTTAGTTAATTATTGACACGCATAATAAAAAACGAAAATATTGAATGTCTTCTTGTAAGCCCATGTTTTCCCTTAAGAGAGATTTACGCGCTCTCCCCCTAGAGGGAGAAATTTGAACCATACTAATTTAGTTACACTTGTTTTCGTATAGATGTCATTGGAGTGGTCCGTGGTCAGCGTTCCGCCTCATACTGACATCTAGGAAATCAAGGTAGTACTAGGACGGGAAAAATCGGTAAAGTTTGCTTAGAGGCCTTATATTCAGGCTTAAGGATCTTTTGCGAGCCTGAAAATCTTCAGACTCGGGACCCACGGTTCAAAGTCCCTCTCGGAGGACTTGCTCCTTGGATTTTTCCGTCCTAAAAATCCATCGACTCCGGCCGGGTTTGAATCCGCGACTTTCGGAACCAGAGGTAAGGAACATAACCACGAAGCTATTATTTCGCTTACTTGAAACACCACTTATTTATTGTGAAATCTTCAGATAACCAAACGAGAACCAAAATGTATAACAACTAGTTTTGATACGTGATGTACAGAGGTTAGTCCACAGAAATCAGAGTTTTTGCCGGCAGGCTTAGATTTCAGTGGTAAAGTAAAGTAAAGTAAGTAAAGAGATCCCACAACAGGCCCGGAGGCCCTTTGGGGTAGTAGGAGGTTAAGGCTCCCACTTTTTCTAGACAATCGGCACTTTATGTCAGCCGGGTTGTCAGCCCTGCGTGACGGCCGCCTTTACCCCAGAACAAGCGTCCGGTACTCATTTCCGTTAGAGGCTGAGTCCACCCCAGGGCCATGGTGCCGCCAGAGGGTTTGGGTCAGTTTAAAAATCCTGACCCCAACGCGACTTGAACCCTCGACCCTCCGGCTTGTAGCTCAGTGCCTTAACCACTACGCTACGGCGTGCCCCAAAATTTTTAAATTTCCAGTATTTAAAATGTTGTCTTGCCTCCGATTGGAAGAAAGACGAAAATTACATTGCCTCTGATTCTTATATAACACTTTGTTCACCTCATCACACCTTTGTAAGCCCATGTTGCCACACTTCGATTATTGTGACATTATATATAATGATCTAAGCCAATACTTGTCTCAGAGACTGCAGCGTGTTCATAATGCTTGCGTTCGATTTATTTTCAATATCCGCCGTTATAACCATATTTCCGAACACTTTAATAGCCTCACTTGGCTCCGTCTTACTGATAGACGTAAATTGCACTCTCTTTCACTACTTTTCAAGCTTCTGAATTCCTACACTCCTACTTACCTGGCGTCCAGATTTGAGAAGTTACCCCCTTACTACAATATTGACACTAGATCACAAGATAACAGTCTTCTAACAATTCCTCATCATAGCACTTGCTCTCATTCTACTTCCTTCACAGTAGCCTCTGCCCGCTCCTGGAATTTCCTTCCTCAAGATATGAGGGGTTGCCGCACACTTGACACTTTTACCTGTTGTCTAATAATTATTTTTTTTTCTATTTATTTAAATCCCCGATGATGGGACAAATCCCGAAAGCGCTACAGTTAAATAATTAATTAAGTTGAGGAAACGGACCTTTCAAGTGAATATTCCATGATTTTATATTAATTTTGAATAATACCTCAACGGAACACATCATGAATCTTATAAAAGTTAAATTTATACTATGCCATTAATAATTTTTTCTCGTTCTTTTATATATCTTGTACATATTATATATTTAATTCGTTAAATGTAGAGTAAATCAAAATACATTATAAATATTAATTGTATTGTAGTTATAACATGTAATCGTATATGTATATTGTACATTTAGACATAAAACTATTTTTTGTATTTTTTAAAACCTTGTTGGGTGTCAGACAAGGCCTTAAGGCCTTAACTCTGCCAGGTAAAATAAATATATTATTATTGTTATTGTTATTATTATTATTATTATTATTATTATTATTATTATTATTATTATTATTATTATTATACTATTCAACTGTTTGTGAGTGAAACAAAAACGAAAGATTAGTCGTAGGTCTATGTTTTCATTATGTCTGTACTACGTTGCAGTCTTAACTTTTAGTACATAAAAATACGAACCCTAGTAATAAACCAGTTAGCCTAATACTTGTAGAGATAATGGTATTTTAATTCTGAAACATCTGTATAAATAAAATTACATTAATGCAATATGTAATGAGCTTAATGTATGTTTTTTCTACTCATATGGGTATTATGCCATGAGCATCATTTCGAAACAGATTTTCATTTGGTTACAGATGTTTTGTTTCTATCAATACTATTCATTTTCATAATATTATAAATTAATATAACATTCATACTCTTTTGTTTTCTACTGTTTCAAACGTCACTGTGTAAAATAATATTCCTAGTTCCATAGCGCCAATATGAAAAATAACCTAATGTATCCAAACATTTACAGTCTTGCAAATGATAATGAAGTATACAGGTTTTCATCAGTTGTATGGTTATACAGGGTGAGTTTTGATTACACCGACAAATTGCAGGGACTGATTCCTGACTGTAAATTGAGGGGAAAAAATGTCCTATGAATAAGTGTCCATAAATGCATCGTTGCCACGGTAGATGGCACTGACGAATGGCATTATTCTCTCGACCCTGTTGCATGGCCTGCTAGATCACCGGACTTACACTCCCTGGATTTTTACCTCGGGGGCGTCTGAAAAGTATTGTGTATGCTGAACCAGTTCCTGATGTGCATATCCTTCAACAGCGTGTCCACGTAGCCTGTGACGCTATTCGGAGACAGGCCGGAACATGCAAGCCACGATACGAGGTATGAACGTGTGCATTGCATCACATGGAGGCTACGTTGAACATCTGTTGTGACGTGGATACGATTATACTGTGTACTGAGTGCCGGGACGATTTGTTGTCGTTGCACGCACATCGTTCATTTCTGGACACATGTTTATAGGACCTTTTTTCCTTCATTTCCAGTCAGGAATCAATCCCTGAAGTTTGTCGGTATAATAACCGTTCACGCTGTATATTGTGTAGTCCTAGTATATTTCATGGCCCTATGCTCCAGATAGGAGCGAAAGGAAATGACGATGATCACGACGTCATATATTCATAATTGTTGACGTCAGGGCTCCTCCCATGTAATTTTGCGCAGAGGGAAAATCATAGTAAGAGATGATTTACGTAATGTATTAATCTCCTTGTACGTGGGGCCACATTCAATGTCTATGAGGTATAGCAAAAACGTTTTGAGTTTCTCTTTTGATTGTCACCAATTTCATTTAGATACGATTATCCAAAGCGACGTAGTGGTAGTTTAAACTATGATACTATATTTGTGGACACGGTGTATATTACATGAACTCTTTGTCGTACCAACTTCTCTAAAAAAACACTAAACTAAAAATATGTTTAAGATGTTATTCTCCAAGGTATATTATATGGATGCGAAACATGGACTCTTACTTTAAGGGAGGAGAAAATATTACGAGTATTGAGAATAAAACCTCTTAGGAACATTTTTTGAACCAAAGTGAGAGGAACAGACAGACGAACGAAGAAGAATCTATAACAGTAAGCTGCATGATCTTTATATTTATTTTATTTTATTTATATTTATTTAGCCTGGTGGAGTTAAGGTCATGTAGCCTTCTCTTCCACTCACCAGAACAAACATATATTACATCAGAATATAACAATCTCAATTAACTCTAATATTAAATACTAAATAAAAATTTGATCAAAAAGATAATATATATTATATTACGATCTATAATGCAACCAGTTAATGTTAATTAAAATTAAGACTAAAACTAATAATAAAATATGTACACGCAAGACATTAAATTGTCCCTTTCTAATGTATATAAGAAAACAAAGAAAAATAATGAGATATAGAAAACTAATTTTACGCTTATAAAATATTTCAAACAAAACAAATGAAAATAATTGTTAATCTTAATATTATTTTCATAAATAACTTAATGTATTAATTGTTAAAAGAATACTATCAGTGAGGTGTATAAGTTAGTTTCTTATTAAATAATTGTTTAGTTTGTTTTTGAAGGATGTTATTGTATGACAGACTCTGAAATAGGGCGGAAGGGAATTCCATGTTTTGACAAGTGAGACTGTAAAAGATAATGAATAATACACAGTGTGATGAGGAGGGATATAAAGGACAATGTGCTGATGGGATCGAGTGTCTAGATTATGTGTGTCGGATAGTCTGATGAAGCGGCGTGTTAAATAATTAGGCAATGATGTCTCAATCTTGTAATTTCATTTACATTAAATCAATAATATGTTGTATTTATGTAATAAAAAACTATTAAAATTATGTATTGACTTAGGCTTTCACGGCCGGAATTGCTATGATGATCTTCAAGAAGATTTCCGGGCTGTAGGCCGTGGTCTCGAGGCTCGAAGTTCCCCGACGTTTCGCCAGAGACTGCGTCTGGCATCCTCAAGGGTTGTATTATGTAGTTAGCTTTTTCTTTAAGTTTTAAAAGTCTGCAGCAGTTTCTTATGTTAACAAGCCAGGAGTTGAGAGACAGATTAATGCTATTATATCTAAGAAGTTGAACCGAAAGTGCGTTTTTCGGCTCATTATTGTAGCGTCGTTCTCCTCCCTAGACTGGAATATTTATTGAACTATGCCAATATCCTTTTCTCCTGGTAGTTACCCCCACTCTCCCTTCTTTACCCTTCCTGCCGCGCAATGTCTACGGCGCATCTCCCTTCTACTTCGGAACCTTCATATACGTGGTGCACTAACAGAACAGTATCATTCGATCATTCTAGCAGTCATCGTTTTGTTGTTCAAGCAGATTCAAGGTTTGAATCCGCATCCAGTTCGCGATGCGACTGGAATTCTAATAGACAAGCTAGTCTGAGGCCGAGAAGAGGCCTGGTTTAGTTAGTCCGGCAGACCAGGGAAGAAGTGATCCCTGACTCGGACGCAAGTATGAGTGTAGCGTGAAGTGAGGTATGGTGTGTTTTTTTCTTATGTAAGAGTATCGTCATTTATTTATTTACATTGCTATTTTGGTTGTATGATCAGAACAATTATTTTTGTTAATTTATTTTTTTATTCAGACAACTTGTTTATATTAAATGTCATCTTTTAAACAACTTCCCTGCTTCTTCATTAATGTATACGTAGTTGTTTACAAACCTGTACGGAAAGTCACTCAAGTAGGAAACTATTCCCAGCTCCTTTACTATTATGCTGTTTAGCTTTCTTGAAAGACAATTATTATCTTTTTCACTCACTCTATGTATTTAAGAATCATTATTTTTCTATGTCAATATATCAGAGAGAGAAAGATGAATCAATTGCTGCCTTCTATGGGCCCGAGGCAAGCAACTTCCTGATTGATAACCTTGCAGGAAATCAGATCCACATTAATAGAGACAGCAGTATCAAAACCCGATCCCGGATTAATGGTAGTAGTAGCGTGGTTCTCTTGCCCACAAATGGTTGCGCAGAAGCGTGGTTATTAATTGTGGTCATGTCGCGCCCCGCGCAGAATGGTAGTCAGACCGTGGTTTGGGTTTTCAACCCCCACAAATGGTAGCAGTCTGCGTGGTTTCAAACAAGCTACAAAGTTACTGTAAGTACCGAGAAGTAATTTTTTTAATTTGTTTTGAATGGAAGCATGCAGTAGTTTAGTTGACTAAGGCATCACGCCATAAGCTGAAAAGTCAAGGGTTCGAATCCCGTTGGAATCAATATTTTAAATGACCAAGCCTTCTGGGATACCATGACTCTTGAGTCGACTCGACCTCTAACGGAAGTGAGTACTAGACTATGTTCTGGGGGTAAAGGCGGCCATCACATAGGACTGACATCTCGTGCCTATTGTCAATAAAGTGGGAGCCTTAACCTCCTACTACCCCAAAGGCTTCCTAAGACCTGTAGAGATATTGCTTTACTTTTTCCTTGTTTTGAAACGCATAAACATTTTTGGGCTGTTCGAGTGTTCTGCGGGTCAATCATGGCTACTTTGATTATCCGATTGGGAAACAAGTGAGTGTTGACGTCATAACCACCGATAACCACACTACTAATCAGTGATAACCACACTACTAATCAGTGATAACCACACTACTAATCAGTGATAACCACACTAATAATCAGCGATAACCACACTACTAATCAGCGATAAACCGACTGTCACATCATCTCTGTTAATTATAACTGATTTCTACATCAAAGCTCTGCCGATAATGGTGCTTCTCCGCCGGTAACAAGATTTATATCCTAATTTAACCACATAAAACAGAAACAAATGTACATATTTAACCGCGTAAAATAAAAAAAGGGCGTTCCATAGGATTCGCCTTGGTTAGAGTAATTGAATAAGGTTAGGTTAGCTTTTAGGTTCGATACATTTTAAATGTGTTTAAATACGTAAAAAAATTACCTCTTCATCATAGTTATTTTATGGGAATTCAAAATGGCTAATTTATGCTCAGCCCGCAGATCACTAGTTTCCCCCATTTTTGGATAGCGTATTTGCCTATCGCGTTCGTGTTTCTCGATTTTAAACCAGTAGACTGCGTATTCATATGGTGTGTGTTCAGATTAATCTTTAAAATATGCAATAAATATATTTTTTATTACGTGAATCGATTAATGGCAAAATTGATTCTGGTGGCGAAATTCTTGACGGTGAAGGAAAATAAAGAAAATCCCATAGGTTTGTCAGTTCCGGAATTTGTATTTGCGATCTTCCGAAAACAAGTCTCAAACTCGTTCGTTTCAGAAGTAATATTGTAAGCAAGCGATAATGTTTTAATGTGTTATTACTAGAGATCGGATGTTAGGGAAAATGCCTATAGTTATTTATTATAGATATTGTAAAAGTGACTTCATATAAATTCATACCAACGATCCTAGGGTTGTTTTTCATGAAGTGAATTTTGCCTATAAATGCCTATTTCAGCTTATAATGCCTATTTGCAATTTTTCTCGAAATTAACTCAGTATTTCAATGAAATCAATTGAAATGGACAAACTTCATGGCACAAATCATTTCATACAAGTTTTAAAGTGTTCTTTTTATAAATTCTCTTAGAATATTTTACGATAAGGGTGGCATAACCCAATAACCTAGCAGGTAGATGGTTTCCCCCTCAATACACTTCCGTTAGGTATTTTTCCACCTCATTCATTCCCATTTAGCGAAATAGCCCTAAGGTCTGTCCCATTATATTATGCTTCGGCTCTAAGGCTTGGAGAAAAGTTCTTTGCTTCTTTTCAAATCAAACATTGCTGAGTGACTAAGAGGGTAGATGGCTCAAGCTTTCTTTCTCTGTCTCACACCTGGTGCTGAAATCGGCAAATTATTTTTGATGTAGGTAACACTGAATCCAGTCTGCAATCCTCATTCACAGACAGGTAATTCATAGACAAAGTGGTGCTCCAAGTATATTTTTTTTAACCTTTAGAACAGCTTTTAAGATACCTAAAGAGCGGACAACAGTAAAAGACAAACTCGCCAATTTCGTGAAAGAATTTGGTGCGGAAATTTTCTCAAGTGACGGTTCTGCTCTTTGTAAAAAGGCAAAACAAATTCCAAAAGCATCTCTGATATCTTCGCATGCTATTGATAGCATATGTTTATATTCTTAACGTAAGACTGTAAAAAGTTATGTTGTAGTCAATTTTTTGTAAGATCCTATTTTGAATTTTTAGTGCTTATATTAATGATTTTTAGTGTATTTTTGCCTGTCTATTTTGAATTGTTTAAGTGCCTAACATCCGGACTCTACTTATTATATAATTTGTGGATTTTTTATAATGTAGGAAATTAAAATGTGACAGTTATATTTTTTTTCTTTTCAGAACCGGAGATAGAAAACGAGAATATGGTTGAAGTTATAGGCAAAAAAATCATAAGCTGGGTCAAAAGAATAAGACACCACGATTCTAGAACCTCGGACAGGTAAGTAAAAATCATACATTAGCCTCATTTTAAAAGTTTCTCAGTAAGAAATTATGGAAAAGTAAGAGAAAACATTATTTACTTTTACATTTATTGAATTCATATTCTAATGAACTTAGTCAAAGAGCAGATAAATGTTAAGAGCCCGGGTTCGATCCTCGGTCGGGGAAAATTTTCTGGGTGATTGTTTTTCTCAGGATTTTTCCTCGCCTGTAAGACAAATTTCAGGAAAGTTTAAGCCCAAAAGGTCCCCGAACATTATCTGGCTATCGTATTCAACATTATCATATCGTCATATATAGTATCAATATGTTTCGTCTTAAAAGTTCGGGTTGTCTCGAACGAGGCCCTGGATTCAGATAATCACTCATTTGAGGAGGTTCTCCATGTTCGAGTGTGGCCAAAAAAGTAAGTGTGATCTCTCTCAAGACAGATCATGGGACTATAAGGCCCGGGTGACGTGGGGCATGTAAACATACCTGTAAGGTGAGAGATTAAACTATGAAACAGAAAAAGACGAAGAAGAATAAAAGCAGATAATGATGATGAAGTCGAAGAAGAAATTATTTATTTCATGTACTCTTGTAAATGAATAAGTGCTGATGACATGGACTCATTACTTGTGTACAAATAATTGTTATCCTTGACTATTTAACTCATGCCCCAAATGGGGCGTTTCAATGATTTCTGTTTTACAACCAATCACAGTCGTGTTTCACCAAATATTTATCAGTGTTATAATTACCATATTAAAGAAGGCTCCTCCTTTTTAATATTCTGAACAGGTCTGACCATTATTTTGCATTGACTGAGCCTGTAAGAAATACGGCTGCCAGATTGTATATATAGTGCATGAATGTCAAACAACACATGCCGCATGCGGGAGTTAATATAAAAACATTTGTAGCAATTGATTATACCACCAAAAAAAGAAACCACTGTTTGCACTTTATTAAGTGTATTTTTTCCCAGGTAATAATCCAGAAAAATATATAATTGTCATATTTACATCATACGACATCAGAAATTAATTAATATACAGTTTGATGTGTTTCATTTTTTCTCCACTAGAGAGCATTCTTACAATATTGCGTTCCTTTAGCAATAAATAGTATGATCTGGTTGCAGTGATAAACAAAAGAAGCAGATGAAGCATACCTATCGCTTCTCATTTGTTTTCAAACATCGCCGTTTACATTAAATATATAAATATTTTAAAATAACTATAGTTAAATGATGATTTGTGAGTAAACAGCTTAATTTTATTCGTTAAATAGTCCTAACAAATGTCACACTTGATTTCCAAATTCTCTAGATAAATTCACTCCTCACTTCGTGAGTCGTGAATTTATCAATAATTTGGAAATCACTCGTGGCATTACTTATGATTAATTTTCCTTATTTATTGGAAAAGTAATAATTATGTTTGCCATGAATTAAGTCCGCCATGCAGGCTTCCTGACTAGCGGACCTGGTTCGATATATCAATAAAACTAATTGTAAAAAATTCAGTGCCTTTTTCTCCTCTGTTTGTTAACCGACTTTTTTTAGTAACTATTGACCAGCTGTAGTGTTATGACAGTAAGGTTTTTTTCACCCTACTTTGGACTTAGGCCTGGTCAACACATAATATTTTGTCGTCAGTCTTGCAAGATCAAATAAGATTGACACAAAAATCGTGCGGCTACACTACTCAAACTTGTACTCAATCTTTGGGTCAGTCCGACACCTTGCTTGTACACAAAGCTCCAGCCCATCAGTATCTTGCTAGTTTGTCAAATCTCATTCAGGTCATCCAAAACGTCCAATTTGTCGTACACACGCAACGTTTTGTTTGACAAAGTGATCATGCAAGACTGACGACAAAACGCCTTTAAAATCGAACCCTTTATTTAGAAGTCTCTTTTCGTCATTCTTCACGCTCCTTACTCAACAATTTACAATATTTGTACAATACTCAATACACGCTTTATATTAGCTTAGTCCACCGCTGTGGTCTTGAGGTAGCGTGCTTGCCTCGTCACGCAGCGGGCCAGGGTTCGATCCCCGGTCGGGGCAGTTTATATGGGTGAGGTTTTTATCGGGATTTTTCCTCACCTGCAAGACAAATGTCAGGAAAACTTTAAGGCCCAAACGGTCCCCGAAATCATATGGCCATCATCATCGTCATCATACTTATCATTATCATCATCATCCTTCACCGGTGTGGAAAGCACCTATAATTCCCTAGTAAAGCTGCAAAGCATAGCATGAAAATGCTATGATTGCAGTGAAAGACGTGCCTTCAGGCAGAATTACTATATAATTATTATTATTATATTGACGAAAGTTGCATCCTTTTTTTTTACACGCTTTATATTAGCTTGACCTGTATCTATCTATCTATCTATCTATCTATAATCTATCTATCTATGTAACGGAATCTTTCAACGCGATATTCACCCACTTAAAATCATTGGATCGACTTGAAACTTTGTATATTTGTAGAGGACCGTGACAATACAATAATTTCATATTTATTTTCTAAAATCCTGGCCATAATCATCAGAAAATAAAAAAAAAAGTGTTTTTGTATCAATGTAACGGAATCTTTCAACGCGATTTTCACCCACTTAAAAACATTGGATCGACTTGAAACTTTGTATACGTGTAGAGGACCCGTGACAATACAATAATTTCATATTTTGTTTTTAAAATCCTGGCCAGAATCATCCGAAAATAAAAAAAAATGAAAACTGGTATAATAGGTTGCTGACTTGTCGAGTTTTTAGTCAATCGTTGTAAGAGCTCAGTTGGTAGAGCGGTGAACTCTTAGCGGTATATAATTTCAATAATCCATACGTCGCTGGTTCAAATCCGGCTGGGAGGGTTTTTTTTATAGAAGAGTATTACTTTTAGCTCATACTACAATAGTATCGAATTTAAAGATATTTACATTTTTATCTTATTCTGTAAAATATTAAAACTAAAAACTAAAAAATAAATAATAGTTTTAAAAAACTAAAAGAACACGCTTTATTAGAAAACTAAAAAATGAAAAATAATTTTAATTTCCAATACGCTTGGGATAAAAATTAAAGTGGTCACCAAAAAAATCATCTCCAACACATATAGAATAAAACTAGAGTTATCAACAAAAAGAAAATAATTTTACCATCAAAAGCGTGGGGTGCTTTTTATGATGTTTACATTTTCTTCTTAGAGAGTTTACTTTTACCAATATCTGTTTATTATCAAATATATTGATATAGAGCACCCCACGCTTTTGATGGTAAAATTATTTTCTTCTTCTTCTTCTACTACAAGGTTTAGGCTATGCAGCCTGTTCCGGCGAAGTTAAAAGTGTAGTCCATCTTCTACGTGGTCGGCCAACAGCTCTTGTTCCTCTGGGATCATACAGGAAAGTTCTTTTTGGTATTCTTTCGTTGTTCATTCTCATTAAGTGTTCTGTCCATTTCTTATTATTTTCACTGATTTTATCTTCAATTTTGTATATATTTAATTCTTCTCGTATAGTTTCATTATTTTCTTTTTGTTGATAACTCTAGTTTTATTCTATATGTGTTGGAGATGATTTATTTTGTTGACCACTTTAATTTTACCCCAAGCGTATTGGAAATTAAAATTATTTTTCATTTTTTAGTTTTCTAATAAAGCGTGTTCTTTTAATTTTTTAAAACTATTATTTATTAATATTGCAGTGCTATGCAAGTTCAGTTTTCCGGTTATTTGTAAAATCATAAAGTTTTGAAGTGGAACAGTATGAAATAAAGAGAATGAAGCTTGTATCCATTTTTTCCAGAGCAGCTGTTGCTGTTTATGACGATAATGATTTCCAGAATGCTTAGAATGCTGTGACCTTTATAATATTGAAGGATCGATATACATTCATTTAGTGTCTTGTTATAAAGCTACGCTGTAGAGTCGTATGTAGCTGTATAATGAATATGAGGCACATTTTAGCGATGTCATAAAATGCCTTGGGACATTTTCAATTATATGAAGACTCTTTTGCTACATAGAATTCTTCATAACAGACTGTTTATGTCCCAAAACTTGCTCAGTTTGCTCGTTTTTACTGATGTAACAACATTTAGAATTTGTTTACTGCTATTATACAGTCTTCTCTTTATATTGCATCTTTTCTTCATGTTTCATCACTTCCAGGTCTGTTTTTAACGAAGTTGGAATTATGAGTTTAAGATTCTTAAACTATCTAATACATTTTTAACTTAATTATATTTCAGATGCTTCAACAAATTGGACCACATTCTGCAATAAATAATAGTTTAAAAAACTAAAAGACACGCTTTATTAGATAACCGAACTAAAAAATGAAAGATAATTTTAATTTCCAACACGCTTTGGATAAAATTAAAGTGGTCAACAAAAAAATCATCTCCACACATCTAGAATAAAACTAGAGTTATCTACAAAAAAAATACCATGAAATGCGTGGGGTGCTCTATATCAATTAATATATTTGAAAATAAACAGGTACTGGTAAAAGTAAAGTCTCTAAGAAGAAAACGTAAAAACCATAAAAAGCACCACACGCTTTTGATGGTAAAATTATTTTTTTGTAGATAACTCTAGTTTTATTCTAGATGTGTTGGAGATGATTTTTTTTGTTGACCTCTTTAATTTTATCCCAAGCGTGTTGGAAATTAAAATTATTTTTCATTTTTAGTTCGGTTCTCTAATAAAGTGTGTTGTTTTAGTTTCTTTAAACTATTATTTATTTTTAATTTTTTAGTTTGGTTTTCTAATAAAGCGTGTTGTTTTAGTTTTTTAAACTATTATTTATTTTTTTAATGTTTAGTTTAATTGATTGTCATAAACCGGAATCCCATAAAAAAATATTTGTTTACGTTATGTTTAGTGTCTAGGCACGAATATAATTATATATTTTATAAATGATTATTATCATCTAACATTATTATAATATTTATTGTAATATGAGCTAAAAGTAATACTCTTCTAAAAAAAATCCTCCGGGCCGGATTTGCACCAGCGACCTACGGATTACTGAAATTATACGTATAACACTACAGTCCATCGCTCCACCAACTGAGCTACCAGAGGATATAATATTAATTTCTTATAACGATTTACTAAAAAGTCGATAAGTTAGATCAGTATTTATTTTTTTATGTCCTGTTGATCCTGGCCAGGATCTTAGAAAAAAATTTGAAATTATTGTATTTTCATTGGTCCTTTACAAGTATACAAAGTTTGAAGTCGATCCAATATTTTTAAGTGGGTTAAAATCGTGTTGAAAGATTCCGTTACATAGACAGATACAGGTCAAGCTAATATAAAAGAGTGTAAAAAAAGGAACCATTCCTCATTTTCAACTATATGTGCTACTATTACGCCTATAATTCTTTTCTCAAGTGTCTCTCCAGGTCCTGTAAAAAAAAAGTTCCAATCCACCATCCAAATTTGTAGGCCATATATGAATCAAGTAATAAAATACTGATAGAAAATGTCACATTTGTACAAAAATAACTAAAAAAAGTGTAAAATCTCAGAATTAAAAAAAAATGTTTGAGTTACCATCTTTCTCATGAAATAGAGATATTCTTTTAGTTGAAGTATTAAGTCTATGTTTATTTTTATTTGTGATTTTTTTTTTCAATGACATTTAATTTTGACCAGCCTCGTGGGCTTGCGATCATCCTTTTGACTACTGTTCACGAGGTCCCGCGTTCGATCCCCGGTCAGACCATCGCAAATGTTCCTTAAAGGGAATTATTCCTGTGGTTGCCCATGGACTGGATGGAATTAAGTTAATAACTCCCCAGGCGCTTCATTATCATTTATTACCCAACATATCATTGGGGTAATGCAACTCCGCCTTCCAGGTGCCCAAACATAAGAAATGGATTACAATTCCGCCAATGTCAGGGGGAAAAGCCAAAAATGCCATATAAGATAACCTATTGGTATTAGAAAAAAAAACTTTAAATGTATTTTTTCTCAGTTATCTTGTTGCTTGGTTCCTTTCTTGCAGAATACGGTCCAATTGGTCATATCGATTTTAAATTTTTTGGACTATATCAATAAACCGAGTAGGCATATCTCTGTATTGGTGTGTATTTGTATCCCTTTTTGTCATGCATCTGTATCTGTTTACCCTCACATTGGGGCATATCGCGTATTAAATTTATGAATTATATCAGTAAACTATGTATGATTGTCCACCGCTGTGGTCTCGAGGTAGCGTGCTGCCTTGTCACACAGCGGGCCCGGGTTCGATCCCCGGTCGGGGCAGTTTTTCTGGGTGAGGTTTTTATCGGGGTTTTTCCTCACCTGTAAGACAAATGTCAGGAAAGCTTTAAGGCCCAAACGGTCTCCGAAATCATATGGGCCATCATCTTCATCATCATCATTATCATTATCACCATCATCCTTCACCGGTGTGGAAAGCAACGGGAAGCTACCACACCTACACAATTCCCTAGTAAAGCTGCAAGCATAGCATGAAAATGCTATGATCGCAGTGAAGGATCTGCCTTCGGGCAGAATTACTATGGATGGATGTATGATTAAGTCTATTGGTGTATGTGTGTGTGTGTGTGTGTATTAGGGCGTCCCAAAAAATTCGAAGACATTTATTTTTAACGCGTACCCTCTTAATTTATTTGTGTAATGATAAAACAATTGAGGGAGTCATGCCACTTTGAGAAGAAATGGAACTAACACTGGTCAACATGATTTTTGTCTCATGAGTACCAATAGTTGTACGTAATGCAGTTTTTTATCGGGTTTTCAAGTATGTATTCGGAATTTCTCCATCACCCACAGTTTTTTTATTTCAATTTCAATTAATGGATTTAAATAATTATTTTTTAATTAACTTTTTTCGTCCATTTGTCCATTGTAAAATAAAACGGGGAACACTTTCATCAGGAGATTTCAGCTATAGAAAAGAGATATCAAGGCAAATGGAATCCTAATAAGCTGGCCGATTATTGTTGCAGTGAAAGATCTGCCCTCGGACAGAATTACTGTGGATGGATATACACCGTGTCCCATTCAAACCTCCCACATTTTAATTAATCATAACTCTCAAAGTATGCGGAATTATGAAATGAGGTTGGTATTAAAAGAAAGAGAAACTCAAAGAATGTTTGTTTTCATTTGTTGCGGTTAATTCATCTGTCGCTTGTTTGACAATAATGACATAAAATAAAATGGCGACTCCTCAGCAACGAGCACCAACTGTTTTCTGGTATACAGAGACGAAGTCAATAATTACAGTACAAATAAATTGCCGGAGAGAATATGGAGGAAATGTACCTAAACACCATTAAAACATGGCTTGAAAAGTTTCTGGCGACAGTAAGCGTTAAAAAAAATCAGGAGTTGCTCGTATATGAAATCGAATACAGACTTGATATTGTTCGTGTTACTAATGGTGCACATTAGAGGTGTTTTAGTGTGTGGCAATGAAAATTGTTTACGTTTCTCTTTTCATTTAATACCGGCCTCATTTCATAATTCCGCATAAATACGTCCTTACCGCCATTTCATTACTGATTGGTGTCACATCCTGCTGTAACCGCGAGGAGGTTTACGGCGGCCAAGTGTGCAATGGCAACCAAAACTTTTCAACCTCTATATATCGATTTCTGCGAACTGGATTATAATTTATTTTAATAAGAAGTGAATCAAGTTATTTCGAATAAATAAATAAATTATATTTTAATTAAACATACTGCCGGCCGAATATTAATAGGCAACTCGGCAAAAATGTATTCAGTCATTCACAATTTTATGAACAAATGGATTTTGTTCATACACTCGATGAACGTAGTAATCTTGCAGCCGGATCTCGGACTATTTAGCCAGGTTTTTACAGGTCACGAATACAAATCGCAAACTCAATTATCCATTCTTGTAACACACTTGTAATATAAATTTTTGTAACAGGGGAAAAAAAGTTACCTTTAAATTATTATTGATCCGATACGGCAATTTATTTAATAAACTAGAGACTGGAAGGAGGGGAAGGAGGAGATCAAATTATAGAAGTATCAAGTGTAAGAGCAGCCCTAGGTAGATGGTCCGCACAATTCAATTTGCACTGCAAGAGGAGTTGATTTCAATTAAAAGCCACTCACTATCTTGCTTCATATAAACAGTAGCTCCTGTTACATCTCACCAACAGCACCATCTTCTCTTCACCCGCGGTTTAGCCAAGTTTTTTCTAGGCCTCAACCTATTGATTACTGACTGCGAGCAAGATATAATTCACCTCTTATGAAGCTTCCAGCTGTACGCGGTGGTCACTTTTGGATATAGAACAACTGAATTTTCATTCTCTTTTTAGAGTCTTTGGACACTCTTTACTATGGTTAAAATTGCAGTGTCATATGCATGCAAAAAGTTAGTAAAGAGTGGCCGCGGTGGACTACACTCTAATTCAACCCAGGAAGTTACTACAGACCTTATGGGCTAAGCCAGTGTCCCCTGCCTACAGAGAGTAGATGTTGCCAAACTTATAATAATGGTATTTGTTTGTTTAGGGAGGGGCGGAGGGGCAAGGATAGCAGTACTTTTTTCTAAATCTATGTAGAATAGAATAGATTTATTTAGCCTGGTGGAGTTAAGGCCATGTAGCCTTCTCTTCCACTCACCAGAACAAACATATGTTACATATCAATACAAAAAATTACAATAATAGTCATACTAAACAATTAATTATCTGTCCAATTGGATAATAATGAAAATAATGTCTAATAATACAATAAAATTAAATACAATTAAAATTAAATTAATGATAGAATGAATACAGAAAAGAATAACAGCTCGAATCTACTATACATAAAAAGAAAAGAAGAAAAAAATATAAAGAAAGTAATAAACTATAATGAATTAATCTATCGCTTATTATACAAGGCATTGGGTAAATATATTAACAATTCTTAAAACTATTCTTATTAAATAATGAAAAAACAAATTATTATTTTTTTAAAAGTAATATTAGTGAGTTTCACTGTACATTTAAAAAACATAGTTTTTCTTTTACGGCATGCAAACTAGTTTTATAGTAAATATGAGAGTCGACACTTTCATACAGGATAGTACAGATCCACGCGCTCAGTGACAAGTGGTAACTGTTTTTTTTTTCTTTAAAGAGGGGGTAGGCCTACAACTTACAACTATGTACCTGCTGTGTTGCTATCTTCAGTTTTATATAAGGTTTTCTCTCAAGAAAATACTGTTAAATCGTCAACCCAGTTCCCTATTCCAAACACACAGTAACTCCATGGGTTGAATCTGACTATGGTGGTTATGCTCCTTGTCTCTGGTTCCGAGCGTCGCGGGTTGAAACCCGGCCGCGGTCGATGGAAAAATCCAAGGAGGGAATTTAAGTCGTGTGTCCTGAGCCTATATATTTTCAAGCTTCTAAAAGATCCTTAAGTCTGAGCAAAGAGGCTTCTAAACAAAATGTATCGATCTCAAACATCCTAGTAATACCTTAGTTGCCTGTTAGATGTCTCATTGAGTAGATATGTTGTCATGTTGTCCGCATATCACTCATGACATCTTTGGGCGAGTAAGGTAATTAAAATCAACTTGGTCTATTAACTTCTGACAAAGGAGTTATCTCTTATTATTTTTCAATAATATATCTTGGACTATATCTAGACGCAAATTTAACCTGGCAAACACAAGTGAAACACATATGTAAAAAATACTTTCTCCATCTTACATTATCTTAGACGTTTAAAGAATTTTCTCCTAGTTTCATTAAAACAAATCCTTGTGCAGAATCTTTTGTTGCCACACTTCGATTATTGTGACATTATATATAATGATCTAAACTATGACTTGTCGCAGAGACTGCAGCGTGTTCATAATGCGTGCGTTCGATTCATTTTCAATATCCGATCCGCCGTTATGACCAGAGTAAGTAAGTAAGTAAGTATGACCATATTTCCGAAACTTCAATATCCTTTCTTGGCTCCGTCTTACTGACAGACGTAAATTGCACTCTCTTTCACTACTTTTCAAGCTTCTGAATTCATACACTCCTACTTACCTGGCGTCTAGATTTGAGAAGTTATCCTCTTACCACAATATTGACACTAGGTCACAAGATAACAGTCTGCTAACAATCCCGCTTCATAGCACTTCCTCTTATTCTACTTCCTTCACAGCGGCCTTTGCTCGCTCGTTGTCTAATAATTAATTGTTCTCTATTTATTTAAATTGATACAATATCATTAATTTTTTTCTCATTTTTGTATATATCTTATACATAATATATTTAATTCTTTAAATCTAGAGTAAATCAAAATACATTATAAATCATAATTGTATTGTATTTATAACATGTAATCGTTTATGTTTATTGTAATTTAGATGTAATACTATTGTTTTGTACTTTTTAAAGCCTGGTTGAGTGGCAGACAAGGCCTTAAGGCCTTAACTGTGCCAGGTAAAATAAAGCTATTATTATTATTATTATTATTATTATTATTATTATTATTATTATTATTATTATTATTATTATTATTAAAGGAGAGGCTATGGCCCAACAATGGGCTACGCCATTAATAATCATCATTTGTTATGAAGTTTAAAAAGTTACGCAGGAATTGGGAATCCCTCAGCAAGTTGAATTAACATCCTATTTTCTTGATTTACAGAATGTATAATTATTTTGTTAATTAAATTATATTCAAACAATATTTCTAAAAAATCAAGATTTGCCAACACGTACTAGAAACGGGGAATCAGTTCGACAAAATCGATAATACCATGCCAATAGTGCACAGAGAGAATAACAACAAAATTAACATCCTAGAAGTCATAAAAAAATTAAAAGAAACAGAGAACATAGACATGCAGAAAGAGAACACAACCATAGATCTGAAATCGTTGTACAACTTATACACCGACTTCAGTACCAACTGGAATGCAGAAGATGAAACATGATTCTGAAATACCTTCATAGTTTTAACAACTTGACGATGTTTCATAAACATACATTTAATTTAGTTTTACTGACATTTATTTTTAATCCCAATTTCTTAGTGCTACTCAATAGAGTGTGTGTCTTGACCCTTAACCCATTCGCCTCAAAAGACGAGGTAAACTCGCTTAACTCTGCTGTTTCATAGTTTGCAATATTTTGTAACACCCTTGGCAGGGTAATATTTTGTTAACATTTATGAATAGTAGAGGAATGTGTTTTAGTCTTCACCCTTATTGTGATCTCAAGTACCGTTATCTTTTGTTTGTTTTTAATATCTGAAAATAGACAATATAATTTACAGTAACTTAAATCCGGTTTTTCGGGAAATGCATCATCATCATCATCATAGTACATTCACGAATTTAGGTCATTTGTTGACCTGTTTCGGCCTCAAGGGAAACACCATCCAAAAGTCTTTTGAGTGCACGTCCTGGTCTTCTTCTTCCTCCAGGTTGATATCTTAACATTTGTTTGGGTATCCTGTGATCTTCCATTCGATGAACATGTTGGCATCCATCTTGACTTATAATAAAAAATTTTGTTTTCTAAAGGTTCCATGTGTAATTCTTTCTAAGATGTCTTCATTTGTTTCTAATCTAGTAGTGTGTATCCTGCAGTCCTCCGAAGGTATCTCATTTCAGCTGATCTAAGTCTCTGTATATCCTTCTGTTTCAACGTCCATACTTCGCTACCATACAAAAGAGTTGGAAGAGCCAGTGTTTTATACACTTTTATTCTTGAATGCTTTTGGACTAACTGTGGCTTGAAGATAGAATTTATTAACCCTAAAATTCTTAAAAATTTAGGTATTTTGCATTTGCATCCTTTTCTTCTTCATATGAGATATTGCATCCTAGATATGTAAAATTATTCACCTGCTCCAAAATTTTATTGTCCAGTACAATTTTACTTCTGACAGGATCTACAACTTGAAATACCATAATTTTTGTCTTTTCTGTAGATATCTTCAAACCATATTCTTCTGTAATTTTGTTATGTTCATACAGATCTTTCTGTAGATTATCTTCTGAATTTGCTATTATTATTTGGTCATCTTCAAACAATACTTACTTACTTACTCACTGGCACTATCGAACCCGTAGGTTCATGGCCGCGCGGACATAAGCTCTCCATACATCCCTATCCTAAGCTAATGCTTTCCAATCATTCCCTGTATAATCTACTTCCCTCAAATCATAGTTAATGTTGTTCTCCCACCTCATTCTTGGTCTACCAACTGGGCGTTTTCCTTCTGGCTTTCCTAGAAGAAGTTTCCATGCACGTCTTTCATTCCCCATACGCTCAACATGCCCTGCCCATCGCAGTCTACGAGACTTAACTGTTCTTATTATATTTGGCTTCCTATAAAGACCATGTAGTTCATTGTTAAGTAGTCTTCTCCATTCACCTGTCTGTTCATCTCTCTTTGGTCCAAAAATTTTCCTAAGAACTTTATTCTCAAATACTCGTAATCTCCTTTCAACCCTTAAAGTAAGAGTCCATGTTTCGCATCCATATAATATAACTGGTAAAATAATAGTTTTATATTTTCAACTTAACGTTTTTTGAAAGGAGTTGGGACATCAAGCGTCTCTGCAATGCATAATAGCATGCATTTCCAGAATTGAGCCTATGTTTAATTTATTTGTGCATCTCATTCCTATTTGTGATTATTGTTCCTAGGTATTTGAATTCAGCCACTTCCTCAAAATTTCCCTCATTTGTCATTAGCTGTCCATTTCCATTATATACTGAATTTCTACGTGTGACCATATATTTAGTTTTACCGATATTTACTTCCAGTCCTAATTTCTTAGTGTTACTCAATAGTGTGTGCGTGTTGGCCTTTAGTATCTCCTCGCTATCGGCCAGTAGTACTACATCATCAGCATAAACTAACAGCTTATTAATACCATTGAGTTGTAAGCCTTCCTCATTCTCTAAAGATTTAATGGCATGCTCTAGTACAAAATTAAATAGTAGAGGAGATAGTGCATCTCCTTGCTTCAACCCATTCTGGATTTCAAAAGTTTCTGAAAACTGTTTGCCTACACGCACCCTACTCTTTGAGCCATTTAGACACATTCGTATAAGTCTAACTATCTTTTTAGGAATTCCGAACTCCAGCAGGATACTATATAACTTCTCCCTCTTAATTGAATCATATGCTTTTCTGAAGTCTACATATCTGGTACATGAATAAAATTCTATGGGAAACGTTTTATGTTGAGAAATTACACGTTTCTCTGATTTTTCTCGAGTTTAATCAGTTAAGGGCTAATAACCGTGTGTTACGTGGTGGGCGGAATTGAAAGAAACAAGCAACAGAAACTTCAACATTGACCACTCCAACGAGATAAAGATGGCTGCAGCGATAAAACTCAGCCGCCGCTAAACGCTAGACTTGTATCAGCAATTTCCGTCCCCATCTCTCCCTTTACAACAAATTAAAGTTACAGTAGGTGTGTTGCGTACAGACACTGACAAAAAGGTCTCATAATTAAAAAATCGGTCAGTGGACATGGATAAAACTGGTGTAATTGGAAATATTGGGTTATTCAAACAAAATAATATCTCTTCTTCTTCTTCCTTCCAAGTATTAGGCCAAGGCCTGTTACGATCCTATAGAAAATTTTCCCTCCAGCGTTTCATAGGACGGCCCAGTGATATTCGTCCTCTTGGTATATAATTATAAACAGCTTTGGGGATCCGATTTGAACTCATTCTTTCAAGATGATGTTTCCAATTTAGTTGGTACTGTTTAATATATTCCAAAATTGGCGTAGTCTTCAATTCTTTTAAGATATCGGTGTTCCTTTTCCGATCCCATCTGGTGTAACCCGCTGTTCTGCGCATGAATCTCATTTCACAAGCCGTTATTCTGCTTTCATGTTGTTTTTTTAGTGTCCATGCTTCACTACCATAGGTCAACACTGGTCTAGCCAAAGTGTTATATAAACGTAATCTGGTGTTTTTTTTGTACAAGGGATGGTTTCATAACTTGATTAATAATTCCTAAACTTTTATTATAACTAGTAACTTTTTCAGGGATATTCTTTTCATCCCAGATAGAGAGATAATATCCAAGATATTTAAATTGATTAGATCTCTCTAAAATTATTGTCTAATTATTATTACAGAACCGCCCAACTAATTTGTATCGCGGGCTAAATGGAAGAAACATCAGTGTGGTGCGGGCCATAGGTCCTATTATAGCTGTTGTGATTATTATTATTATTTCAGAAGAAAAAAAAATGAAACAGTGTAGGCCTAATTAAAAAAAATATATGAATGTTCAGACTTCAATTGTTAATTTCGTGAAAAACAAATACTTAGAATGGCATGGGCATGTAAAAACTGAAAATATATATAACTATTATTCTACCAGTTATATTATATGGATGCGAAACATGGACTCTTAATTTAAGGGAGGAAAGGAAATTACGAGTATTTGAATATAAAGTACTTAGGAAAATTTTTCGACTAAAGAGAGATGAAGGCAGGTGAATGGAGCAGACTGCATAACAGTGAATTACATGGTCTTTATAGGAAGCCAGATATAATGTGAACAGTTAAGACTGCGAAGGGCAGGATATATGGCAAGAATGGGGAATGAAAGACGTGCATGGAAGATTCTTGTAGGAAAACCAGAGGCAAAACTACCAGTTGGTAGACCAAGAATGAGGTAGGAGAATAACAATAACTATGATTTGAGGGCAGTAGATTATACAGGGATGATTGGAAAACATTGGCTCAGGATAGGGATGTATGGAGAGATAATGTCCGCGTGGCCATGAACCGACGGGTTCGATAGTGCCAGTGAGTTAGTTATTATTATTATTATTATTATTATTATTATTATTATTATTATTATTATTATTATTATTATTATTTAACATGGAAATATCAACAACAAAATCTAACGTTATGGCCTTTCAAGGGAAATTTCCGGTAAGAAGTAAAATTTTTATTCAGAATTCATTATTAGAGCAAGTTAATTCATTTAAATACTTAGGATATAATGTAACT
Organism: Diploptera punctata; assembly: GCA_030220185.1. Classification (NCBI taxonomy): domain Eukaryota; kingdom Metazoa; phylum Arthropoda; class Insecta; order Blattodea; family Blaberidae; genus Diploptera; species Diploptera punctata. Next base: position 736,013 of record JASPKZ010006086.1, read on the forward strand.
TATAGATGAGGAATGTGATATATCCTTTAAAATACAAAACTATAATAAGATTTAAGAATTATCAACCAAGTTTTTAAACCATTCAAAAGTGCAGAGACACACAAGAATGAAAATCTATAAAATTCTCGCTAGACCCATAATCTGTTATGGCAGTGAAGCTTGGACCATCAGAACTCAGGATGATCGTCATATTACAGCCACGAAGATGAAATTTCTGCGACGAACTGCAGGTTATAGCCTTCTAGACCACCAAAGAAAATCAACAATAGCCAGAGAGTTAAACATCGTACCTATATCTGAATACCTCCAAGAATATAGAAACAATTGGTAGCCCATATTCAGCGCATGGATCGTCACAGAATACCAAAACAAATTCTTCACTACATTCCTCGAGGCAGAAGATCTGTGGGTCGACCTTTTCGGAGATGGCGGGAGACCGTAACGGGCCACTGGGCCTAATACTTGAAAGGACGATGCTTATTATTATTATTATTATTATTATTATTATTATATTAAGTGTGTGTAGGTTTGCTTCTTTTCTTGTTATCTCGTTATAGCAAGTTTCACAAGTTCTTGTTCCTTTACTGATAGACTAATATTATAGGTCTACCTTTAGCCTATCTTAATTTATTGGAATGACATAGACCTGTAGGGGCCGGATAGAAAGTGATGGAGGGACGTAGGTGTCGGACGTCACTGTCCTATTGTTCCGTCTTTCTTCTGCTACTGCCCTCTACACGTACAGGTAAATCGCCTGTTCTGCAACCTCGCGAATTGGCCAGTCATTAGTTGTAGGGTCTTCTCAGGTTTCTACTTCCCCGTGGTAGGTAACGAAGTGCTTACAACGATAACCGGTCTCTATGACATTCTCAAAACATGCTGTATACATTTAATTTAATATTTGTACATATCCCTTACAATGGAGAAGTTTGGACTACCTAAATCTCTTGTACATTTTATAAAAAAGAATGTATGATTGTAAAGCAAGTATTAAGGTTGGAAATACAGTATCCTCAGATTTTGATACAACAAAAGGATTAAGACAAGGATGCGGGATGTCACCAACATTGTTCAAGATATATTTAGAAGATGTATTAATGACATGGAATAAGTTATGTAGGGGAATGGGAATCAACATTAATGACCATTTACTGCACAATTTATTATTCGCTGATGACCAGATTATAATAGGACAAGATAAAAAAGATATAGAATATACGGTTAGAAAGTTGGTCGATGCATTTGAGGTAGGTGGACTGAAGATAAATTATATTAAAACAGAATATGTGGTAATCGGAGGAATTTCAGAAGACCTACAAATAAATAATATGATAATTAAACGTGTTGAAGAATTTAAATATCTTGGATCTATAATAGATAAATCTGGTACTTGTGAAAAAATACATTATTAACAGAGTAAATTGTGCAAGGAAGGCGATTAGATCCCTTAATGGTCTTTTATGGAATATAAATTTGACCAGAAAATCAAAAAAAGAGATTATACAGACAATAATAGAAAGTATACTTACATATGGATCAGAAAGCTGGACGATAAATGAAAGAATGCAGAAAATAATCCTGGCGACAGAAATGGATGGATTAGGAGAAGTATGAGAATATCCAGGCTACAACATATTCGAAATACATATATCAGACAAGAAATTGATGCACAAGAAACTGTTATCGATAGGATAACAAAGAGAGATCTACAGTGGTATGGACATGTTCAACGGATGTCGGAAGACCAGTGGCCTAAACAGGTGTTGGATTGGTTGGTACCAGGCAGAAGGAAGAGGGGGAGAAGTAGAAGAGCATGGTATGAGGGAATATATGATGCCATGATGAAGAGGGGTATGGAAGATGATCAATGGGAATATAGAAATCTCTGGAAAGCAGGAATCAAGGGTAAACTGCTGTAAAGTGGAAAGCCTGTATTAAGTATTAAGTAAGTATATATCCGTTACAAGCTCTTCTACCTTCCATTTATTTCTTAGATCTCCACTGTAAGGTTTTCACGTCTAGAAAATGGTAATTCTCTTATGGAGCAATTATTTCTGGTAAAATTGCCATTTTATGTGATATTCAATTATTAGTTAATTCGTTTGAAATGAATAATTAAGTTCATTAGTTTGACTTATGACTTTTCCGAGTACATCCCCACTTCGGATTGTCGGATTTCGCTGATTCTTTTACATTTATTTTCTCATGTTACTTAAATATCATACACCGAGTTATTTTTGCAAAAACATCGAGACTGAAGACCTAATTTTCCATTTAAAAATCTACTGTGATGTACAGTGATTTATACTAGGCCTATGTAGTTTTACTATACTCGCCTATGATCAGAGCCGTAAGTTAATATTAATAAAACTAAATATATGGTCACACGTGGAAATACATTATATAATGGATTATAACAGTTAATGACAAATGAGGGAAATTTTGAGGAAGTGGCTGAATTCAAATACCTAGGAACAATAATCACAAACAGGAATGAGGCGCAGAATAGTAAATTACGATGCAAGGTTGGGAAGTGGTATTTACAGAATCCAGAAAAATATTTAAAAAGCGAGCGAGTCAAATATTATCTTTGTTGAAAATATTTTCGTTCATTATAAACAACTGACTAACGTTAACAGTGTGGGCAATGTTTATTAGTTGAAAATACAGGAGGCCGTGACACCATTATTATTGATAAAATGGCCGCAAGTACGTATTTATTGTTTTATATTTTTTCAAATAAAGTTCAGTCCATTTAAAATGCAGTTATTTGTTTCGTATAATGTATATTAACGCTACCTTTTGGATTTTTTTTTGTATAAACATTGTTCGTAGTATATACTACATAGAGGGCAGTGGTTTTACTTCCCGCACGTGGGTGAAAATATATTTCAGTATAGTTATTTAGGTTGGCAATCCCGAAATGTAGGAAGGTGAACTTTCAATCATGGTCGCCATTGCTGTAAGTACGACAAAACGCACTATCGCGCAAAAGAAAATGATAAAACATAAGCTCAATTTTGATACATTACAGCAGACACAATTACCATCCAGATTTATTTAAAAAAACGTTAAACTATAATATTTGTATATTAGCCTATATAGATTCGAAACATGGTCGCATACTTTAAGGAAGGAGAAAGGAGTACGAGTATTTGAGAATAAAGTTCTTAGGAACTCAGAAATGGACTGGCAGGTGAACATAGATACTGTGTAATAATGCGCTACCTGTATATTATCATATGGAAAACTAGTTATAAAAAGAACAGTAAAGACTCGTAGACTGCGGTGTGCAGAACATGCTGTACGAACGAAGAATGAAATGGAAAACCAGAGGGAAAGGGCCCAGTAGGTATCAGTATGCTAAGAATGAGATAGGATAATAACATTAACCACGATTTCAGGGAGGTAAATTCCATCCATAGTAATTCTGCCCGAAGGCAGCTCCTTCACTGCAATCATAGCATTTTCATTCTATGCTTGCAGCTTTACTAGGGAATTGTGTAGGTGTGGTAGCTTCCCGTTGCTTTCCACACCGGTGAAGGATGATCGTGATGATGATAATGATAAGGATGATGATGATGGCCATATGATTTCGGGGACCATTTGGGCCTTAAAGTTTTCCTGACATTTGTCTTACAGGTGAAGAAAAACCCCGATAAAAACCTCACCCAGAAAAACTGCCCCGACCGGGGATCGAACCCGGGCCCGCTGCGTGACAAGGCAGCATGCTATCTCGAGACCACAGCGGGGGGCGGAGGTAAATTATACAGGGTATTATTGAAAAACATAGTTGAATGTCTGGATGTATGGAGATTTTATATCCGTGCCGCCATGAACCTTGAGGGTTCGATAGTGACAGTAAGATAGTTAAGGATCGGAGTTTCCTATATAACCTGGTTTTCAGGGTGTAAAAATCCTTCGGAAATTGGGTAAATCCTTGTGACCCATATCTTGATTTACATTACATTAAAGGAAATCAGTCAATATTTTTTAATTCATTAGAAAACACCGTTGAAGTCACTATGTAAAATTTAAAAAAATATATAAATTCGGTACCTGAGATCTCAGTCGTCCTCAACTTTATAATGCTGTAAAATATCAAGAAGGCCTTTCGGAACATATGTTCCATCTTCTGCTTGTATATTAGTACTAACTGCAGTTTGTTAAAATTTTGTAAAGACGCTTCAATAACATATGTTCCCAAAAGGCCTTCTCGATAGTATAAAACATCATAAAGTTGAGATATCAGGGTATTCGGAAATTCATATTATAAACTTCTAGGACTAATAAAGGGGACTGAGTAGTCAATATTTTGAATAGGAACCCATGTCCAGAAAGGTACCGTTTCCGTGCTACAGCCCTTACAATGTGTCGGATTTGCCGGTGATGTTTTGCAACTAAATAGGCAGAACATGACGTCAGAAGAGCACCATGTCAAATGAGGTATGACGTAAGATACAGAATTAAATGACGTTTGACTCATTACATAATAAAGTCAAATTTATTTGGTATTATCGCCTCATTATGCTGGTTGTCCAACGGCTCGTTTTGTTTCCCCGCAGCTGTTATATATAATTAAATACAAGGATGGGTTGTAAGGGGTAGTGACGTGTGTATAACCTCTCCTACCCAATTCTCATCCTCACCTTCTCGTGGTACAACCCGTTTTCACAAACGAGGCTCTGAGGACCGAGTCACGGCGGTATAACCGTTCCATCGGGTACTGAGTAAATGCGGTATCCTAATGTCTGTCCAGAGACTAAAAGGTAGCAGCCCTACCACTGGACTACTTAGCGTCGGGCCAGTAACCTGTCCTAAGGAACTTCAAAACTACTTTCAAGTCTCAACATGAAAAAATCCAGAAGGAATTGAAATATGCCAGGACGTCCACTCAAAAGACTTTTGGATGGTGTTTATCTTGAGACCGAAACAGGTCAACAAATGGCCTAAATTCGTGAATGTAAGTTTACTATGATGATGATGATGATGATGATGATGATGATGATGATGAAATACAAGGATACCGATTACTGCTACATGAATGTTAATCATTATCAAAGCATTGTAACGGCATCCCCTTTTATATAAACGGACAACCATCATAATGAGGCGTTAATTACAATATCAAAATAACAAAAACACCTTTATTGGTCACAATAAAGATTGTGTCAACGATGAAAAAATAATTGTTTCTGTCTTCTACACTGGATGTATCTCATACGAAACTGCTCACTACAACAGAGCTCGTTGTGACGACCACCAATGTCGTTGCACACATTGTGCCGACAAATCATGTTCCGGTGCACTCGTCCCATCATCACACCTGGTATCCTGTTAATCTCTTGCGTAGCGGCCATAACTCGTGCCAGCACTTCTTCCTCGCTCTCTACAGGAGTACGTACACCATACTCTTCATACGATCCACAACAAATAGTCCAATGGCGTTAAATCCGGCGATCTTGTGAATGGTTGACCCTTCTGGTCCCTGAACCCAGAAGAGTCCGTTACCATATTTGGATCTTTACTGGCTTAGAGAATCTACTAATATATTTAGTTATCCTAATTGTAGCGTCCAGTTCATAAATGTAAGTGCTATCTATTTCTCTTTGCCCGGGTCCATCAGAGGCAAATATTGATTCATCTTTCCTGTGTAGATTTAATAACATATATTAATTATATGACTCGTATTTAACTCAGTATAATATTTACAATCAGACCACCGCTGTGGTCTCGAGGTAGCGTGCTGTCTTGTCACGCAGCGGGCCCGGTTCGATCCCCGGTCGGGACAGTTTTTCTGGGTGAGGTTTTTATCAGGGTTTTTCCTCGCCTGTAAGACAAATGTCAGGAAAACTTTAAGGCCCAAAGGTCCCCGAAATCATATGACCATCGCAATCATCATCATTCATATTCATCTTAGATTTAAGCTTAGGATTAGGGACTCTCCTGGCGCACCACTATCATCTTCACCCATCATATTATAGGGGCAACGTAACCCCGCCTTCTAGGCGCCCCAACCTATGAAGTGGGTTACAAGTACGTAATGTCAGGAGACAACACCAGGAATGTCGAAAGACAACCTGGGGCATTTGTAAAAAAAATACAATCATGAAAGCTAGAAGGAAGAGGGGAGCTAATATAACCTTGAGAAAGCTTGTAAATAGGAAAAATATAAGGCAGCAATAGTATACCTAACACACACAGTAATTAAACATTCTTGTTTACTTAAAATATAATTTAATATTCCAATTATTAGTCTGGTGTTGAAATATGAAAAAAATGCTTAAACAGAAATAACTCTTGACCATTACAAAACTTTAAAGAAAACATGAATACATAAATAATATAAATATAAATCAATTAACCGGGTCATTACTTAATCCAGTTTTGTGGACAAAACAGAAATAATAAGAAAAATGACAATAATTACTCACACAAGCACTCATGCATACCTTTTAGTCCAGCCGATGATTAGGGTCCATACCCCCGGATACCCTACTCTGGCTTACCGGACCAAAAACAAAACAACACAGCTCTCCTCGAGCTGACTGGCATCAACCAGACGATGAATGAAGGAATGAATGAATGAAAATGACCCTGTTTACAACTTGCTTCACATATTTGAGTGTTCCGAGGAAGAGGGGAAGTTGCGCACTTACAGACAGCGCAGAGGGAAGGGGTAGGAAGGTGAGTGGGAGTAAACACAAAGAAGAAGGAAATTGGCACAGTTTATAAATCTCACCGAAGAGGGAGGATAACAGTACATAGATGTTACGTACCGAAATTGTACTTTCGGTACACTTGGGGGCCATGCAATAGGACCACCCCAGCCTATCCATCTTTGCACCAATCTTCGGTTAAGGTGTCCCCGAATGACACGTGTAAATTTCAGCGGTGCGCCATCGTGCTCAAACCACAGTTCCTGACGGGCATTCAATGGCAGGGCAAACGTCAGGTGCAATCAGGCGATCTTCTGACGTTATATACTGCCTATCCGGTCGCAAAACAACACCGTTAAATCCAACACATAGTAATGGCTGTAACGTTTCTGGACATGGGTTCCTATTGAAAATATTGTCTACTACTCCTATAAAAAGTTATCACACGTGTAATTCCCTAGTAAAGCTGCAAAGCTTAGCATGGATATGCTATGATTGCAGTGAAAGTCCTGCCCTCAGGTAGAATTACTATGGATGGAGCCCTATAAGTTTGTAATATGAATTTCGCAACATCCTGTATTTTTAATTTGTATAAAATAAATCGAGATTGAAATAAGACAATTTTATTATTTTTCAGTGGCGGTAGCATGAGCAGGGTGAGGAGAGGTCTCAAGTCAATCCGAGACGAAGGTAACAACAAGGTGGAGCACCCCATCAGACACCACGGGAAGCACAGACGGCGCCTGGAAGTCAACGTTACGTCGAGCTCCGCGGTACAAGAGAATACCAGCAGCATTAATAACCAGACTGACGGACCTGTGTCCCGGCATCTGGAAAACCATCAACTATGTTACAACACCAATCAAGTCCTTCTCATCATCGCCGTACATGCGCAGTCAACTTCGCCTTCATCTTCATCGTAATGACACTTGTGCATATCTGCAACCGATCATCTTCTATCAAACTCGGCGGGTCAGTATACCTTACACATTCATGAATTATAGAATTATTTGGGGGTTCTTTACAACATGTGACGCGTAAAATTTTTCTAAGCTCCAATCATAAACAATGCGCATGCGCCAACAAACGCGAAGATGTTTACACTATGGAATCACGGGATGCAGCCAACATTACACGATATTTAACAAACCTAAAAGCTAACCTAACGCAATTTAAACACTCTAACCTGTGAAAGAATGCAACGCCTAAAAAATAAATAGTAAGTTCTCAAATTGTGAAGTAGATGTGTACAGTTAATTAGTACATACTCTACGTTGGCTGCACTGTTATTGTTTCATAGAATATTCGTTAAAATCAGTATGGCTGCCATGCCTTCATAGAAAATATATATTGAAATAATCATTAGAAAAATCTAAATATCATTGTAAATGGTGGGAAATAGGCTAATTAAAAAAAATGAAACCCTAAGAATAAAATTTGACACGATTTTATGAAGGAATTAAAAATGTCGCGTCACATGTTGTAAAGAATAGCCAACTATTTTTATCAGTGCTACCAAGTTGTCATTACGACATTTCTGGTGTTCACTCCTGGAAATGGTGTTCTTGTAACCCACTTCTGAATTTTGGGCGCCAGGAAGGCAGGGTTACTCTGCACCAATGATTATGGAAGGTATTTATCAGAGAGTGGAATCTGTTCCACAAGTTCGAAAGCTTACATGTATTGGTATAGACAACAAGAGAATGCGCACGAGGGGGAGGGATAGGGGTGTATCACACAGCTGCATACCTACGGGCCTATGATAAGACCTCTGTTATGTAGAAAGACATACCCAATATACATGCATATACGGCCAAACAGGCCCGTACGCAATGTAAATACAAATGTATTTTCTTTCTTTTGGAAAAAAGCCAATAAATTCCATTCCATGTTACCCATTAAACAACGTTTTATTTAATAAAGAAGTGGAGATATTGTAGAGTGCGTAGGTAGTTGATATTGCGCGTACCTGACCTTACGTGTAATGAAATGCCACCCAAAACGGAAAACAAATGTGCATGCGATAGGGCAATCTTTGTCTTAAAACGTTTTATTACGTTGTAAGCAATGCATAACCTAAGCATATTTCATTGTATTATGCACCTTATAAAGCTTCCTGCGTCCACCGCTGTGGTCTCGAGGTAGCGTGCTGCTTTGTCACGCAGCGCGCCTGGGTTCGATCCCCGGTTGGGGCAGTTTTTCTGGGTGAGATTTTTATCGGGGTTTTTCCTCACCTGTAAGACAAATGTTAGGAAAACTTTAAGGCCCAAACGGTCCCCGAAATCATAAGGCCATCATAATCAACATCATCATTATCATCATCCTTCATTGACGTGGAAGACAACGGGAAGCTACCATACCTATAATTCCCTAGTAAAGCTGCAAAACTTGGCATGAAAATGCTATGATTGAAGTGAAAGACCTGCCCTCGGGCAGAATTACTATGGATGGATATTGCTTCCTAAAGGTCGGTTTACATGCTAAGTTGTACGCTTTATAGGACAGGAAAAATCCTATCCGATAAAATGTGGCACGTGAACAGCAAAACGTACGTCTTGTCGAGTGGGAATGAAATCCAAGATCAGATTGAAGAACTGACGGGAGAAGCATAATTTTGCGACAAAACGTACGTTTTGTATGTTCCGTTTAAATGACTTTTCTCATGCAGGTGTCTTTGTTTCTGTATGTACGGTGTTACCAACTCCAACAATTGACTGTCGGCTGAGGTGTCCATTCGCTAATAATTGCGCCAGTCATCAGGTTCGCCTCTCGGTTCTTTCAGTAACAGGACATGGGAATACTGACTGCTTTTCAGAAGCCACTCCCTTGACCATCTTGTATTTTTCCACTTCATCACTTTTCCTCCCAATAGTAGAATCCTTACGATGGAAAAAATAAAAGAAAGCAACTGGGCTTCCTCCATAATTGTCACGCAGTGGGCCTGGTTTCGATTTCCCGGTCGGGACAGTTTCCTGGGTGAGGTTTTTATCGGCGTTTTTCCTCACGTGTAAGACAAATGTCAGGAAACTTTAAGGCCCAAATGGCCCCCGAACATCATATGGCCATCGCAATCATCATCATTCATATTCATCTTAGATTAAACTTAGGATTAAGGACTCTCCTGGCGCACCACTATCATCATCACCCATAATATAATCGGGGCAATGTAACCCCGTCTTCCAGGCGCCCCAACTTCAGAAGTGGGTTACAATTACGCCAATGCCAGGAGAGAACACCAGAAATGTCCTAAAAGACAACCTGGGACATTAAACAAATATTTTCAGTTTAACGTTGGGACGACAAGAGTCTCTGTAATGCATAATAGCATGCATTTCCAGAATTGAGCCTGTGTTTAATTTCTTTGTGCATCTCGTTCCTATTTACTATTATTATTATTATTATTATTATATTATTATTATTATTATTATTATTATTATTATTATTATTATTATTATTCACTTCCAGGGATTAGGCAATTGCCCGTTCCGACTTCATAATGCATCAGCCCAACGTCTTCTAGGTCTTCCAACATCACGCCTTCCTCTGGGCTTGATAATTTCTTGCTAACAATGGATATCTCTCCTTACTCATTCCATCCATGTGATCAATCCATTTCTGTCTGTAATTCGTGACTTTATCCAATAAAGGCTGTACTTTCAATTCTTCTCTTATATCCTCATTTCTTATTCTATCAAGTCTTGTACATCCTTTTACTTGTCTTAGGTACCTCATCTCCGCCGTCTGTATTCTATCCTTCTGTCTTTTCACTGGAGCCCCAAGTTTCACATCCATACAATATTGTGGGAACCGCCATAACATTATACATTTTTATCTTGGTTTCTTTTCTAATTTTATTTTTGAATGTTCTCTGTATTATTATTATTATTATTATTGTTGTTATTATTATTGTTATTGTTATTAGTATTATTATTGTTATTAGTATTGTTTTTATTGTTATTATTATTGTTGTTATTATAATAATAATTATTATTATTATAATTATTACTATTATTATGATTGTTATTATTATTATACTTACTTACTTACTCACTGGCCCTATCGAACCCGTAGGTTCATGGCCGCACGGACATAAGCTCTCCATACATCCCTATCCTGAGCTAATGCTTTCCAATCATTCCCTGTATAATCTACTTCCCTCAAATCATAGTTAATGATGTTCTCCCACCTCATTCTTGGTCTACACAACTGGGCGTTTACCTTCTGGCTTTCCTACAAGAAGTTTCCATGCACGTCTTTCATTCCCCATACGCGCAACATGTCCTGCCCATCGCAGTCTACGGGACTTAAACTGTTCTTATTATATCTGGCTTCCTATAAAGACCATGTAGTTCATTGTTATAGTAGTCTTCTCCATTCACCTGTATGTTCATCTCTCTTTGGTCCAAAAATTTTCCTAAGAACTTTATTCTCAAATACTCGTAATCTCCTTTCCTCCCTTAAAGTAAGAGTCCATGTTTCGCACCCATTATTATTATTATTATTATTATTATTATTATTATTATTATTATTATTAGTATTATTATTGTCACTCGTATTATTATTATTATTATTATTATTATTATTATATTATTATATTATATCGCTATGTTATTTATGTTACAACTTTGTGCCAATAGAATCGCTGTGATGAGGGACAAATTACACTAAATATACGATCAAGAAGCGAGGAACTTTGATATAATTGGCGTAGTCCATAACATAATCACATAAATCATGGATATGAGATATCCGTGACACTTCCTTTGTTTGATAAGTGGATTTCTCAAGTCTAATGCTACATAATTCAATACAAAGTCCCTACTCCATTACAGACTAATGTAATATTCATTAATGCATTAATAACATTTTCGCCCGAAGACTGGACCTTCACTGCAAATCAATCCTCCCCTCTTCTCCCATTCAGAGAGACCCTTCATGTCCCTGGGTGGTCAACGAGTACTATATGATCCAGAGTTTGAGATTTTCTATGGCACGTAAAAGTGCCTACACACCGAAGTGATAAATAATGAAAATAAATAACAATATCTTGTTTTATTTAATTAAACTCTTCAATAATTTAGGCATCGATTATTAGACTGAAATATATGTTTAAATATACATATATATATATATATATATATATATATATATATATATATATATATATATTTCAGGATTGTTTCTGCTATTTACACACGTATCCTCTACCAAAATATACATTTTTTTTTCTTCCACACTTCCCAATCTTGCGTGTCTACTTCTGTCATATTTCTCTTCTTCATGTTGTCTTGAATTCCCCTTATCCACGTTGGCTTTGGTCTACCACGTTTCCCTTTTCCATCAGGTATCAGTTTCAATACTTTTTTGTTTGTTTCTGTGTCCCTTCTTCTCATTATATGTCCATACTATGTTAGTTGGATGTTTTTCAATTTGTTGTACAATATTCTTTTCTACATTCATTATTTCTCTTATTGTATTATTTTTTTATTTTCTCTAATTTTGATATACTTGCTGATCTTCTTAAAAAGTCTGTTTCTGCGACTAATAATTCCCGAGGCTATATATTTTGTTTTTTTTATCATTATTGTTATTTACGAGTACATTGTATTAGGATGGATTTGCAGTGAAGGTCCAATCTTGGGGCAAAAATGTTATTGATGCATTAATGAATATTACATTAGTCTGTAATGGAGTAGCATCAACCCGCAACCTGGAGGACCAGAGACTTTTCTGGATCCACCATAGATCAGTTGCTTTCACAGCAGCTAAGAGTCTGATCCACCCTTTATTGCCTCATCCACCGTCTGCACCGTACCGTAGGTCTCCGACTCTACTGCATCCGCCGATGGGGGTCTTCACCGAAAGCCTGGCTACGGACCCTTACAAGGTACTTACACTTCATCAGGGTTAAATTTAAATTAGGCAGGCTGCACAATACAATGTTGACAATGGAAATAAATAAAAATTGTAATAATTGTATTGTAAGCCCATGTTTTCCCTTAGCAGAGATTTAGGCGCTCTCCCCTACAGGGAAGAATTTGAACCATACTAATTTTAGTTACACTTTTTTCGTACAGATGTCATTGGAGTGGCCCGTGGTCAGCGTTCCGCCTCATACTGACATGTAGGAAACCAAGGTAGTACTAGGACGGGAAAATTCGGTAAATTTTGCTTAGAGGCCTTTTCATTCAGGCTTAAGGATCTTTTACGAGCCTGAAAATCTTCAGACTTGGGACCCACGGCTTAAAGTCCCTCCCGGAGGACTTGATCGTTGGATATTTCCATCCTAAAAAAATCCATCGACCCCGGCCGGGTTTGAACCCGCGTCCCTCGGGACCAGAGGCAAGGAGCATAAACACTAGTCCACTATTGTAATAATAATAATAATAATAATAATAATAATAATAATAATAATAATAATAATAATGTCCACCGCTGTGGTCTCGAGGTAGCGTGCTGCCTTGTCACGCAGCGGGCCCGGGTTCGATCCCGGTCGGGACAGTTTTTCTGGGTGAGGTTTTTCCTCTCCTATAAGACAAATGTCAGGAAAACTTTAAGGCCCAAACGGTCCCCGAAATCATATGGCCATCGCAATCATCATCATTCATATTCACCTTAGGTTAAGCTTAGGATTAAGGACTCTCCTAGCGCACCACTATCATCCATCATATCATCGGGGCAATGTAACCTCGCCTTCCAGGCGCCCCAACCTCAGAAGTGGGTTACAAATACGCCATGCTAGGAGAGAACGCCAGGAATGTCGAAAGACAACCTGGGGCATTTGCAAAAAAAATAATAATAGTATAAGAACTGTAAAATATAAAGTAATAATAAAAGTATACATGGAACACGGTTATATATTATATTGTCTAGGGAAATATGTAGTGAGTTTTTTATCTGTTTTGAGTCGGGCAATTCTCGATATACGAGGGGAGGGAATTCCAGAGTCGAATGGCTGAAACTAGGAAGGGTGGGGAATAGTGAGATCTTCGATGTAGAGTTTGAGATAAATTTTCTATCTATCGTGTGTTTAAGTTATGGTGGTCTTTATGTAGGGACCAAGAATTCAATCATACTGATACTAATTTTTGGAATTTTGTTCCGGGGTACAGAGCGTACTGAGGACCATTGTTCACGTCTAAAGATAAAGAGTTGTTCTGCCAGAAATGTAAAATTCTATATCGTATTTGTTATTTTATTTGAAACTTCTAACAGGTGAGATTTCCCTCAATCAACTAGAGCAAGGAATAAACACTGTCTTGTGGTTCACTTTTAAAAATTATGAGTTAAAAATTCAAATATTCTACAATACGGCGAAGTAATGTACCAAAACTTATTAACGTATAGTTAGATAATTTTAGGCACTTACAATTTAGGTTTTTTTAGGTGCTAGAGAATTCATGAATATGTCTCTTTTGAGTGTGTTTTGGAAAAGTAGTAAATCATTTTTCGTTTTAGAAGTCATCATCATCCGTCACGAATTAGACTTTTGTAGACCTGTTTTGGCCTATCTAGCAGTCTTTTAACCCTTAAATTGGCAAAACACAAATTTCTTCTGTTATTTGAGTTTGGCGGACCGCATTGAAAACGGAATCTTGTGAAACTATTATTATTAGGTATATTGTACAATTATAAAATAAAATAAGTTAAAATATACCTTCTTAGGTAAAATCCGTCTTCCTCAACTTATAAAATATATAATCTTTATGCCTGTAGGCCTTTCAGAACATCCGTTCCATGTTCAGCAGGTCACTCTTCGCTACAACATCCAGTATGATGGTTGATGCTGCTGGTCCTAATGTGGCTTTGTCGCGACAGCACCACATTAGGACCAGCATCATCAACCATCATACTGGATGTTGTAGCGAAGAGTGACCTGCTGAAGATGGAACGGATATTCTGAAAGGCCTACAGACATAAAGATTATATATTTTATAAGTTGAGGACGACGTATTTTACCTAAGAAGGTATATTTTAACTTATTTTATTTTATGACTCTCCACCTCAACGGTTTTAACAATGAATTTTATTAGTATTGATTGTATAATTAGACACACATTTAAATGATTTATTTTTGTTCGTTTTCTTCTGATTTATTTAAAATATTAAATTAATTAAACCAACTGATGTATCCAAAAATATACATTACGAATTTAAGGGTTAAGAGATCTTCCTGGCCGTCGATGTCCTTTAGGTTTATATTGCATCATAATTTTTGGGATTCTTGAATTATCCGTTCTTTTACATTTTCTAGTCGGTTTAATTTATATCTGTTGATATTTTCTTCTATCGATTCTACTTCTAATTGTTCTAAATTTTCTTCATTCATTTTTCGGTCTAAAAGAATACATCCTGCTGTCCTTCTGAGACATTTAATTTACGTTACTATGATTCTGAACCTGTCTGTTTTTTTTTATAATATACAAATCTCACTTCCTTATAAAAGAGAGGGTAGTGCTAAAGTATTATATATTTTTCTTCTTGTGAATTATTCTAATTCAGTTTTTAATGTCCTGCTATTTATTATTCCTAAGATTTGGGTAATAATAATAATAATAATAATAATAATAATAATAATAATAATACTTTATTTATTCTGGCAGAGTTAAGGCCATAAGGCCCTCTCTTCCACTCAACCAGCACAAATACAAATAAATATTCGACAAATATACACTATACTAATTATAAACAGTTAAAGATACAATAATTGTAGCAATGTAAATGTCATGTACATTTTATAGGGTAATAACAATAATGATACGATAATAATAATAATAATAATAATAATAATAATAATAATAATAAATATAAATATGATACATTATACGGGAAACACCAATTAATATATATATATCTTACACTGGATAATAATGAAGTCGAGTTTTAGAGCAAATATAAATTTAGATTTCTTTTAAAAGATGCCAATGTCCGGCAGCCCCTTATTTCTTGTGGTAGGGAATTCCAGTTGCGAGAAGTGGAGATGGTATATGACATGGAGTGATGTGATGTCCTATGTTGCGGTATATTAAGTAAGAGACTATGTTGTGATCTTGTGTTTAAGTTATGGTTTGAGGATAGATACTGGAAACGGGATGATAAATAATTGGGAATCGAGGTATGTAGGATCTTAAATAGGAGAATTAGACAGTGCGATTTTCTTCTCTCTTTTAGATGTAGCCATGACAATTCGTGGAATAATGGAGAAATGTGATCGTATTTTCGAACATTAAATATGAATCTGATACACATATTATGGACACGCTGCAGTTTGTCCGACAATCCGTCACTTATATCAGTTAGTAGAACGTCACAGTAGTCAAAATGCGGCATCACTAAAGTTTGGATTAAAATTCTTTTAAGAGTTGTAGGAAGAAAATGTTTAAGTCGCTTTAGGG
Source organism: Diploptera punctata (assembly GCA_030220185.1). Lineage (NCBI taxonomy): Eukaryota > Metazoa > Arthropoda > Insecta > Blattodea > Blaberidae > Diploptera > Diploptera punctata. The sequence goes on from JASPKZ010006086.1 coordinate 752,067, forward strand.
AATGCATTATGGAGAAGATCCTTTTAGATGTTTGTTTTACTTGCACATGCCAATTTAAATTAGAATCTAAGTAAAATCCCAAGTTTTTAACGACGTCGGTATAAGGAATTTGTTCATTATCTAATATGACAGCCGGCATATTGCCATTGTTTATGAGGTGTAATAGCCTTGGATGTCCGATAATTATTGCTTGCGTTTTGTTTACATTTAGTTTCAGTCCATATTGTCTGGACCATAAAGATATATGCCTGAGGTCAGTGTTTACTTGGTCAATATATTCATTAATTTCGTCAGGCCTAAATTGTGTGTAAATCTGTAGGTCGTCGGCGTAAAGATGATGCTTGCAGTTTTGTAGTTTCTTGGTCACGTCATTAATATAAATCGAGAAGAGAAGAGGAGCGAGGACGCCGCCTTGAGGTACCCTTTCCTCACCAAGCGCCAGGAAGAAATGCGATTATTAACAGAAACTGATTGCTGACGATTAGTGAGGTAAGATGCAAACCAATCAAGGCAGTTTTCCGAGAGATGTAGTGTCTTTAGTCTCGCTAGCATTAAGTCTATATCTACTGTGTCAAAGGCTTTTCTGTAGTCGAGTAGGACTATTGCGGTGAGTTTGCTTTTGTCCATTGAGTCTCTTATGTCCTCTACAATGTCAAGTAGAGCAAGTACTTGTATGATGTCTTGTTCTAAAACCAGACTGATGTTCATCAAGTAAGTCGTGTGTGGTGAGGTAGTCTGTTAACTGTGAGTGTATTATGTGTTCCAGTGATTTAGATAAACAGGGAAGAATACTAATTGGTCTATAATCATCAAGTGTTGTGGGAGTGTTTGATTTCGGTGTAGGACGAACTAGAGCCATTTTCCAGAGTCTGGGATAAGTCCCGGTCATTATAGAGGCATTAAAAATGTGGGTTATTGTTGGGAGAATAATGTATATTATTTTTTGCAGGAGAATTATTGTTATATTGTCTATTCCTTGTGCTTTAGATTTAATACGTAATACTGCTTCTTTTTTGGCGTCATCAGGTGAGATATAGGAAAAAAAGAATTTGTCTCGGGTAGGTTGGGAATATGACATTAGTTCATCTATTGTCTGTTGTTTGTGTTGTGAGTTGTTGTCAGTAGGGAGGCGGGTAAAATGGTCATTCAACTTATCTAGTGGTAGGTCAGCTGTTTCTACCTGTAGTTTATTTTGACAGAGGCCTATTGATTTTAAATTTTTCCACATGTCAGCTGAGTTGGACATAGATTGTGTAATAATAGTATGGGCATATCTTAGTTTTGCATTCCTGACAGTCTGGTTGACTTTATTCCTCAGATGTTTGTATGTCTGTAAGTCTGTCAGTTCTTTGTTCCTCCTGTATTTCCTGAATGCTACGTCTCTCTCAGTCATAAGCAAGCGGATATTATCAGACATCCAGGGTGCAGGTGGTCTGTTTATACGTCTAGTCTTGATAGGTGCGTGTTTGTCATACAATTGTAAAATCATGTCATTAAAATTTTCAACTTTCTCGTCTACAGTCCTAAGTGTCCATATGTTGTTCCAAGGTAGTTTTGCAGCGTCATCAATTAATTGCGCATAATATATTTGGTGTAAGAAATAAGTGTTAGAAATAAGGGAAGAAATAGGTAAAAACCTAATAATTCTGCCCCTAGTTATTAATGTCTAATTCAAATCTGGTGTGAAAGGGCTAACTATTTTTGCTCAGAAACCGGGCTTGAGGTTCTTTTATGTAACATAAATCTACAACACGGGATCTTCGGTTTTACATTCCTTTATAAGGAATTTTAGCTCTTAAAACCCTAGGAACCAGGGTGAACGTGGTAACCATTAGTCAACCAGATCCAATGAATTACTATGTTAAAGACCTCAGATAATAAATAGCGTCGTTAAATAAAATATTCATAGCTACCTCTGAACGGAGAATTTGTGCCGTGTGAAATTGTTGCTAAAACCGTTATTGCATGGACGTTTATGTAAAGTTGAGTATGAGCCAAGTTTTGTCCCGCTCTCGTAAATTCTTGACCTTTCGACCTTTCCCTCAGGTAAAAGGGGATGAATAATTGACATTGGCAAGTTTCTTCAACTAGTGTTTGAAGACTTTTAGACTTACTTTCTCCCTGTAATTTTACCACAACATCTTCACTCCAGTGTTCGGATACTTCACAGTATTCTGTTTATGTATTTTATATGAACAGTAGCGTGGAAATTACAAACCTGCTAACTGCCAAGAATCATACAATTAAGTTATTGTAGAAATGAGTTTACATTTGTGTGCAGAACTTACTGAGTGTAACAAACAGTCGCATAGTTATTTTTCTACTAACTAACTAACTAATTCACTGGCATTATCGAACCCGTTGATTCATGGTCGTGCGGACATAAGCTCTCCTCACATCCCTATCCTTAGATAATGTTTTCCAATCATCCCCTTATAATCTACTTCTTGAACCGTAAGGTTGAAGTGGGTTGACATAAGACACACATGCACAATAAACAGAAACTAAAAATACTACTGTGCTTATTTGCATAATTTATGTCCCTGCATATTTTATGCATCTCAATTTTTAAGCAAAAAAAAATCATTTTTTTATAATACGAAGGAAGCAGTGCTTCATAGTAAATCCCAACCATCCCATTGCTCATTTAATTTAAATTAAATTAACGGAATAACAAAAACCATGGTACTAATTGTTGAAATTCTTTGTCTGCTTGGAGGTCTTTAGCTCATGCAGTTTGTGAGAGGTGCTTCTTTTTTGATTACAAGTAATCATTTGTAAAGTTAAAATGATTCCACTAAAGGCCTTAGAAGGCCCTAGGGATAAAAGGAGGTTGAAGCTCCCATATATCTAGACCATCAGCATGAAATATCAGTCATGTTATCAGCCCTACACTATAGTATCTTTCACCTCCAGAAAATTTATCTGGAATTATTTCCATTAGAGGCTAACTAGACCCCAAGACCATGGTGCAGCCAAGAAGGTTTAGATCAGTTTAAAATTCCTGACACCATCACAATAAGTGCCACACATCCAACGAAATATTCAGCTACACTGTTCTGTATAAACTGTGGACAATTCTTTATACTAAAAAGAAGTAATGGAATAGAGGAAAGAAAATTTGGTATTACAAAGGACTTGGTTTGATATTAGAAAAAACAATTTTCATTGCTCACATAATTTATGCATCCTTATTTTAAAATGTTGCATAAATTACATGAGTAAATCAAATATACATCAAAATTTAAGAAATTAACTTGCTAATGCATATACTAAAAATAAAATTACACCGGTTTACTTACTTTCTGATGGATCATGTGGTTAATGTTATTCTCCCACCTCATTGTAACGGTGTATAAAGGATATCATCGACATTATGGAAAAAGAGCAAAGTATGATTAGGTACGCCCAATTTTTTTCATAAATAAGAAATGGAAAAAGTTGTTAATGAAGTTCGTATCTTGTTTTCACTCTTATTTCCCGTAAAATACATCTAGGCCCAGCCGTCCACCCCTTGGGATACCTCGGTCGTCATGACCATACTCCCAAGTCCTAGTTCTAGTCCTCCCTATCCTATGTTCACGTCCACGTTCAAGTTCACGGTTCTTAAACCAACACCCCAGGGAGAGAGTGTTGGAGTTTGCAGTTCTGGGAATTGCTGAGCTACATAGTACATCAGGTCGCTCAATCCTGACGACCCCACAGTTGGTCCACGGGCTCCATGAGCCTAGCCGGGAGGACTGCTGTCGCAGATCCACCGACCATTCCCTGTTCTGCCTCCAGGGACGTGCCCTGCAGCCGTTGTGAGACCGGCTAGGGCTACAAGCCCAACAGTGTGAGACTTTTAGTACATCCAGGTGCTCATCTCCTGGCGACCCCACAGTTTGTCGACGGGCCCGTAGGCCGAGCCAGGAACCAGTACAGTAGCTCCCCTCTGGACTGGTCCGAGCCGAGCCCTTGGTGTGCCCCCAGGGACGCCTTCTGCAGCTGTTGTGGGCCAGCACGGAGCTCGCAAGCTCCAACAGATGAACAAATAGTTCGACAAGGCGCTCAACTCTTGCCTACCCCACTAATGGTTCACGAGTCCCTTGGACTTGACCGGGAGGACTCTCTACAGATCCACCGACCTTTCCCCCAGTGCACCAGCTGGGGACGTGTTTGGTTGCTGAAGTGGGTCCAGCCTGAGCTATAGTACGTCAGGTCGCTCAACTCCTGACGACCTCACAGATTGTCCTTGGGTCACTCGGTTCCAGAGTCGGCGCTAAATCCCACCAACAAAGACCGCGCTTCCTCCTTCCCCGAGCTTATTGACCTGGTGGTAATTCCCAGCATTACGCCCGGTATTGTCCCAACCAGCCCGTTCGCATACAGTACAATGTTACCTAAGAACAATGGTTCTATCATCGACTGTCTTCTTGTTCTTCACTTCGCGGGATATGCAAATTGCCTGTTCCGCCTCACAGTTGTTCTGTCCATCTTTTCACTGGCTTTCCTACATTCCTTTGACCTCTTGGCTTGTAGTTAAATGCTGCTTTTGGCAACCTTATTAGATTAATTCTTTCTACATGTCGTCATCATTATCAATTGCAGTCATTGGCTTGTTCCGCTTCAGAATACATGTGTAAACCATTTATCTCTATATTATTTGATTTTACCATTCAATAGATACATATTTAACTCTGTTCTTATACTCGTATATACATTCTTTATCCGATCTAATCTTGTGCAGCCTTTTGTTCTTCTAAGGAAGTTCATTTCTACGGTTTGTATTCTACTTTGTAATTTCTTGGTCATTACCCAAGTCTCACTCCCATAAAGTAAAGCAGGAACTGCCAATGTTTTATAAAACTTCAATCTAGTATCATCGACAGTTCCGTACACAATTCAGTCATATGGCGGTTAAAATAGTACCATGGTCCCCCCAACAGACGAACATCGATAGAGTAATGCATTATGCAAGTTCGCTTACAGTAGAACTGGAACTTAGCTCGGAATTAGTATAACAGAAGAAGGATATATTCCGTAAATCAGCAAAATCAGATCATTTCGATTTGATGAGGAATTCGCCGTTTCTATGTGTGGGACCATTTACTTATCGTAAGTAATGCCACGAGTGATTTCCAAATTATCGGTAAATTCACGAAGTGAAGAGTGAATTTATATAGAGAATTTGGAAATCAACAGTGGCATTTGTTAGGACTATTAAACGAATAAAATTAAGCTCTTTACTCACAAATCATTATTTAAATACATTTATTTTAAGATATTTATATATTTAATGTAAACGGCGATGTTGAAAACAAATGAGAAACGTTATGTTTCATTTGTTCATCACTGCAACCAAATCATATTTATTGCCAAATAGAATCGCAATATTATAAGAATGGACCCTAGTGGAGAAAAAATGAAACACATCATTACAAGTTATTAATTAATTTCTGATGTCTTATGATGTAAATATATCAATTATATTTTTCTGCAACGTTAGTACCTGGGAAATAATACGTTTAAGAAAGTGTTTTTTATGGTATAATCAATTGCTACGAATGTTTTTCTATTATATCTCGCAAGCAGAATCTGGTTACATTCATGCACTATATATACAATCTGGGAGCCACTTGATAAAATGAAAGTGATAAAATTGAGGTGAAAAATGACTGTGATTGGTTGTAAATCAAAATTCATTGAAACGCGATTGGTCATTGACTCCCATTTGGGGGCATGGTTAAATAGTCAAAGTGAATATATGCATTCAATTTTCTATAGCATTACAGAAGTTTAGTGTTATATTTCCTATCAACTAAGAAATGGAGTTATGTAAACAAAATTGACATGACCAGGTATATTTTTATTGGCTCTTGAATTTATTACAAGAATTCTATTATTTAGTTGAAAGGAGTTTATTGCAATATGTAAAAATGTCGCTTTATATAAACATAATATATCCCGTCGCTCTATACAAAAGAGTTTTGAAAGTTATGTACTGTACACACCTACGGCTGGCAGCATTCATGTCATAAACATGGAGATTTTTCAAAATGTAAATTGATATTAAAAATTGTAGAGTGCTTTCTATAATGAAGAGGGAGAAGCCTTAAAGCTTTCAGACACATCTGTAATTAATTTACGTTCATATTCATAAAACTCTGTTTCCAATTCATTACCGGTACTGTACATCAAACGAGACCAGTTTTTACATTTTCGTGGTTAGTTATATATTTTTTAATGTAATATTAATTAACCACAAACGAATTCATTAAAAAGTGATTCCTTCTATAATTTTAAAAACGCAGATTACAAATTTTATTAAACTCAATTGAATTTTTAATCATATATATTTTTTGTTCCAATTCTATGATCTCGAGGTAATGTTGCTCTTACCCAGCTGGCCTGGCGTCGATCCCCAATCTGTACAAATTTCTTATGTAGTTTTTTTTTCGGGGGGAAGACAAATGTCTGTAAACTTTAATGTTCAAATAATCCTTGAGCATCATTTGGCCATCAAAATTACCTAATAGTATCATTCTTCGTCTTGAAAGCCCTTGTTTCTCTCAAAGAAACTTAGACCCCACTACAGGGGAGAAATTCAACCATACTAATTTAGTTACACTTACTTTCGGATAGAATGTTATTCAGTGACCTGGGATCAGCGTTCCGCCTCATAGTGACATCTAGGAAAACCAAGGTAGCACTAGGACGGGAAAATTCGGTAAATTTTGCTTAGAAGCCTATTTATTCAGGCTTAAGGATTTTTTATGAGCCTGAAAACCATCAGACTCGGGAACCACGGCTTAAAGTCCCTCCCGAAGGACTTGCTCTTTGGACTTTTTCATCGTAAAAAAATCCATCGGCTCCGACTCGGATTGAATCCGCGACCCTCGGGACCAGAGCAAGGAGCATCCGCCTTGTTTAATATGAATATATGAGTGAATGGCGTGTCATATTAAATGTACGTATTATCCCGGATGTGGCCCTGACATTGAGCTGATATTTGTGTGTATGTATACTCGTAGCTTCCTTTCATGCCGTTGCCTTAAAAAAAATTACGTCTACAAAATATTCCATATATGTGTGTGTGTATATATATATATGGTATGATAAGAAAAATAAATGCCTGGACGGGATTCGAACCCGGATCTCTGAGTCTGTACCTCAGCGTGATATCCATTACACTACCAGGCGAATCCAATTCAAACACTTATTTTTCTTATATATGTATTATACTCTCCATTATTACTAGATGTCGCGAGAACACTGTCTTCACTGCCATCTAGTAGCTGACTATATCAAGTAAGCAAATTAAAGAGAATATATATATATATATATATATATATATATATATATATATAATTTTTTTGCGTGAGAGTGCGTTCTGTCGTACTTACAATAATGGCGACCATGATTAAAAGTTCAATTTCCTAAATTTCGGGGTTGCCAACCTAAATGACTATACTGTAATATTACATATTACCTATCTCGTGCTTGAAGTAAAACCACTGCCCTTTATGTATACTACGCACAATGTATATGCAAAAATATATCCAAAAGGTAGTGTTAATATACATTATACGAAACAAATCACTGCATTTTAAATTAACTGAACTTTATTTGAAACAATATAAAATAATAAATACGTACTTGTCATTTTATCATTGATTGGTGTCACGGCCTCCTGTAGTCTCAACTAATAAACTTTTCCCACACTGCTTAAGTTAGTCAGTTGTTTATAATGAACGTAAATATTCCCAACAAAAATGTTATTATTATACTATTAGTTATTATTTTGAAAACACCATCGCGCAAAAATTAATGTACAACGCACGTTTGTGAAGTGTTTTTATAGAACATTTACCTCACTTCTGTAAAAACCATTTCCCAACCTCGCATCGCAATATACTATTATGGGACATGTAGGAAAAGGGATTGAGGATAGTTAATGGGAGGTAAAGTTGTTTTGACCTTGGGAAAGGGTATCAGAATGAAGATGTTGGTGCGTGCGGAGATCGAGTATTGATTACAAATAACAAAGTTCAGATTGGATGAGTTGAATAATTTAGAGTGTGCTTTTAACGAGATGACTCCAATACACATAATGCCCGTACCCAAACTTTTTAAAACGGGAATAGACATTAAATTACTTTTAAGGGATGAATAGAGATTAGATCCTACCAATTTTGCTGAGACAAATTCCAGCACTCTTCTTCCTTTCAACACTATTACAAAGAACATTCATTTTGTTTTATATTTTGATACTTTTTTTGTGGATTTAAGTGAATTTAGAATACTTCACTAAACATAGTCTCTGGAAACGCATGCTGTTATGCATTACAGTGCTCTTGTCAGCCCAACTTCTCTCAAAAACCCTTAAACTGAAAATGTATTAAAGGTTCTTCTTCCATTTATACATCGTATCAACAAAGTCCTGCTATCATTTCAATGAAATATATCTCGTAAAATATATGAATTTGAGATATGGGTATTTTACAACATGTTTTACATCTAACTAACTAACTCACTGGCACTATCGAATCCGTAGGTTCTTGGCCGCGCGCACATAAGCTCTCCATACATCCCTATCCCGAGCTAATGATTTTCAATCATTTCCTATATAATATATTTCCCTCAAATCATAGTTAATGTTATTCTCCCACCTCTTTCTTGGTCTACGAACTGGGCGTTTTCCCTCTGGTTTTCCTGTAAGTGTTTCCAAGCACGTCTTTCATTCCCCATTCGCGCTCTATGTCCTGCCCATCGCAGTCTACGAGACTTAACTGTTCTTATTATATCTGGCTTCCTACAAAGACCATGTAGTTCACTGTTAAGTAGTCTTTTCCATTCACCTGTCTGTTCATTTCTCTCTGGTCCAAACATTTTCCGAAGAACTTAATTTTCAAATACTCGTAATCTCCTTTCCTCCGTTAAGTTAGTGTCTATGTTTCGCATCCATATAATATAACTGGTAGAATAATATGTTTATATATTTTCAGTTTAACGTTTTTTGAAAGGAGTTGGGGCGTCAAGAGTCTCTGTAATGCATAATAGCATGCATTTCCAGAATTGAACATATGTATAATTTCTTTTGTGTATGTCATTCGTATTTGTGATTATTGTTTCTAGGTTTCTAGGTATTTGAATTCAGCCACTTCCTCAAAATTTCCCTCATTTGTAATTAGCTGTCCATTTCCATTATATAATATTCTACATCTTTCGAAGTTTTTTTTTTTTTTTTTTACATTCACCACACTTTCATATCATGTACACTTCTAGTTGCCCTCAAGATGTCGAGACGACATTCCCAGCTCCATCAATACACGTTCAGCATAGCTCTAGAAATGGGTTTTCGTACACTGGATCATTGGCGTACCTTCAAAGGAAAGAAAAAATCCAAGGTGGGGATAAATGGGATGGTGGTGACGAGACGATTGGTCTATTATGGACAATCCATCTCCCAGGTAGATGTCTATTCAAAAGATCTCTCATATCAACAGACCAAAGAACAGATCCTCCGTTTTGTTGGAATATTATAGTTTGTTGCAGTTCCAACATCTGAGGGAGTGGGCACTCATAAATCGTGTCGTATTTAGTTGCCTCTGTAATAGTCTTCTCAGCAAATAAAAATGGTCCGATTACTCTGGCGTGCATAGGAGCACACCAAACGTTACCGTACTTTTGGACAATCATGAACATGTTCGCGAGTAATGTGAGGATTTTTAGAACCCCATAATTCTAACCGCGATTAATATGTCCAGGTACATAAAAAGTGGCTTCATTAGTGAACATCGCCCTCTGCTTGTACTCACTGTCTTGTTCGGATTAAGTTAACCATGGAAACAGCAAATTCAGCATGTTGAGGTACGATATTTGTCTGCAAAGCTTGCGTAAATGTTTGAAGATGTAGTCCCGTATGGTGTACTGGTATCTTACGAATCGTTCATTTCCGTACAGGCAGTTCCCGTGAAGCATGATGGACCGATTTCTGAGGGCTGCGTAGAAATGCTACTTGCAAGTTATCGACAATTTCTTGCACCATACCTAATTATCCATTCCATAGAAAATCCTTTTCACTGTCTGTTTCTATAAATTTCGTGTCCTATCAAACTATGGGATTTTTTAAATGGAGGATCTCTAACATATTGCTGACAGATCAGTTACTAGTGAATCAGTAGATTCAACATACAACCACCCACCCACCACACACACACACACACACACACACACACACACACACACACATTGGACCTTCTCCTTTGACATCACCATTGTCGTTCAAAACAAATGTAAAGAAAACGTTTAAGAGATGTAAAACATGTTACAAAAACCACATGTCTCTAACGCATATGCTCTATGAGATATGCTTCTTTGTAATGTAAACGTTGTAATATTTGTATACAGAGTGCATTATATGGATGCTAAACATGGTCTTTATTTCAAGGGAGGAGAATATATAGCGAGTATTTGAAAATAAGGTTCTTTCAAATTAATAATACAGGATAAAATGATTGAAAATCAACCAATCAACATCTTAAATGGTATGGCATTGTACAGAGAATGGGAGATGAAAGATGGCCAAAATATATATACCAATGGTCACCCTCTGGAAGAAATAGAAGTGGCAGACCAAGATGGAAATGGAAAGCTTATGTCAGAACGATAATGGATGATAGGAATTTGAAAGAAGGAGATTGGAATGATAGAAATAAATGGAAACTGAAGACAACAAACCTATACGTTGGGGAAAGCCGAAGAAGATGAAGAATAAATTGTCTAAAGAGATGCAAATAGACAGGTGAATGGAAACGATTTGCATAACGGTAAGTTACATGGTATTTAGGGAAACCAGATATAATAACAACATTAAATTCTCGTAGGCTGCAATGGCAAGACATGTAGCACTTATAGGGATTCAAAGAGAGTGATGGAAACTTCTAAGAAAACAAGAGGAAAAGAGCCCAGTAGGCCCAGGTACGAGAAATGTGATGGGAGAACAATATTAACCATGATTTTTGTTATTCTTATTCTTCTTCATCCATATATAACTTAGCCCTAGAGGCCTCTTACGATCTCACTGATGAATTTTGTATACAGCGCTTCCTTGGACGGCCAGGAGATCTCTTCCCTGTTGGGCAATAACGAAGCATTGTTTTGGATCTCTATCTGAACACGTTCATCGCAAATTACACACAACAACAAATTTGAACTTTTGTCGCTCACAGAAATGAAAATAGGTGATTTTAGTTAATTGGCATGCGCTGATTTCGAATTTGAAGTCCGTTTTTCTCTATCACCTAACAGTTTTTTTTTGAGGACGTGCTGAACGTTTTTCGTTATATTTCGTATATTATTGCTAATCTGCACTTAGCTTCTATTTCTTCTTTTTTGCAATAATATTGCTAGAAGCAATTGATTTATGTAAAACCAAATCATATAAGATCCAAAAAGTTAAAATATTTTTTTTTCTAAGAAGGATAAATAAGTAGTTACGTTACAACACTACTTAAATTGTAGCAAAAATTTCACCTTTCAAAACTTCTTCCTGGATGACTTACGCCGATAAGATGGCTCCGAAACGTCTGTGATAAGTTGCCAGCAGTAATCAGCAAGCATGTTGGTCACTGATTTCCCTTTATAACTGAACCGAAAGTGTGTTTTTCGGCTCATTATTGTAACGTCGTTCTCCTCCCTAGACTGGAATATTTATGAACTATGCCAATATCCCTTTCTCCTTGTATTTACCCCCTCTCTCTACTCTTTACCCTTCCCGCGGCGCAATGTCTACGGCGCATCTCCCCTCTACCTCGGAACCTTCATATACGTGGTGCACTAGCAGAACGTTATCATTCAATCATTCAAGCAGTTATCGTTCAGTTTCTTTGAGCAGATTCAAAGTTTGAATCAGCATCCAGTCCGCGATGCGAATGAAGCTCTAATGGACAAGCTGGTCTGAAGCCGAGAAGCGGCGAGGTTTAGTTTGGTCCGGCAGACCAGGGAAGAAGTGGTCCCTGATTCGGACGCAAGTATGAGTGTAGCGTGAGGTATGGTGTGGATTTTTCTATTGTAAGAATATCGTTATTTATTTGTTTATATTTTTTGTTTTTTTCACTGAATGATCGAAGTCTCTTTGTTAATTTGTTTTTAATTCAGACAACTTGTTTCTATTAAAGGTCATCTTTTATTTATACTATTTATCTGCTTTATTGATGTGCACGTAGTTGTTTTCAATCCTATACGGAAATTCACTCATGTAGGAAACTATTCCCAGCTCCCTTGCTATTTTGCTGTTTAGCTTTCTTCTATGACAATTATTAACATTTTCACTCACTCTATGTATTTGAGAATCATTATTTATTTATGTCAATATATCAGAGAGAGAAAGATGAATCAATTGCTGCCTTCTATGGGCCCAAGGCAAGCAACTTCGTGATTGATAACCTTGCAGGAAATCAGATCCACGTTAATAGAGACAGCAGTAACAAAACCCGATCCCAGATTAATGGTAGCAGTAACCGTGGTTTATTAGAGAGGTTAAACTATTCTCCCTCACCCCACCCGCACAAATGGTAGTAGTAGCGTGGTTACAAAAACGGCACATAACGCCTTTCCATTTCTAAAATGCCTTCGTGGATATTTGTACCTCGTTAGGTAAAACAAAATAAATATTGTTATTGGTATACCCAGTTGGTATGATGGGCAGGGCATGTGGCAAGAATGGGGAAAGAGAGAGGGGCATGGAAACTCCTTTTAGGAAAACCAGAGGGAAAGCGCCCAATAGGCAGGCCAAGAATGAGGTGGGAGAATAACGTTAACCATTATTTTAGGGAAGTAGATTATACCGGGAATGTTTGGAAAACATTAGATCAGGTTAAGTAAGGATGTTTTTAGAGCTGTTGTCCGCACGGCCATGAACCTATGAGTTCGATAGTGCCAGTGAGTTAGTTAGTTTTTGTTTATTATTATTTTTTGTTAATGTTTGAAATATATTTTTAAAAATCGTCAAAATATTTATTTTTGTTTTAATTATTGCTATTGCTAGATATGAAATAGGCAAATTTTAATTCTTAATTACTTGTATCCAGCCGTAGCTGATGACACGATGTCATTGTATACTTATGCTATAAGTTGCAATGAGGTTGCATTTGAACATGCAGCTTATGTGGGCATTCAAGGTGAGTGTCCACAAGGTCAAAAGAAAGAGATATAGGAAAGACAGAAATTAAACCTTCGACCTCGAATAATCTTATACTATAGGGTCGACAAAAACAAGAGATCAGGCAAGGCAAATTGGATAAGAAAGTAAAAAGAGGGATCTGGTACTAGAAAAGGAAGAAATACAATATCGCTCTATAACACACTAAGCTGACCAGTGTTAATTGATAATTTTTTAATTCATAAATAATAGGGTATCTAATCCTAGTTTATTAATTAGATTTCATAGCCTCATCAAAAATAATTAGAAATAGATTTAAATTTAAATTTCACCCAAAAATTTCCCTTATATTACACTAACAATATGTTAACAGCTGCACCACGAGAAGGTAGGAATTGGACGCTGGGTTATTGTCCATATTGATTCCTGTATTTTTTTTATTCTAGAAAGAATTAGAGGGTCTCATCCCTGTGAAAAACAATAACTCTTTGCAGCCAAAAAATTAGGCATATATACGGTATATGAAAAGAATGAAAATTTTACACCAAATAGAGATACATTGTTTTGAAATATTATGTTTTTTCAGCTTTTTCAGACTTTTTTTGTTCAATGCCACCAGGTTGTCATTTCGACATTCTTGTATTCTCTCCTGGCATGGCGTTATTGTAACCCACTTCTGAGGTTGGGGCGCCTGGAAGGCGGAGTTACGCTGCCCCGATGATATATGATAGGTGATGATGATTGTAATGATGCGCCAGGAGGGGCCTTAATCCTAAACTTAATGAATATGTTAATGATGATAATGATGGCCAGATGATATTCGTGGACCGTTTGGACCTTAAAGTTTCCTGACATTTTTTCTTATAAGTGAGGAAAAAACCCGAAAAAAACCATCACCCAGGAAACTTGTCGACCGGGGATCTAACCCGGGTCCCCTGCGTGACAAGGCGGCACGCTTCTTCGACATCACAGCAGTGGACGTTTTTTCAGACATAAAATGTGTTTCTTCTTCTTTTTTTCAGACTAGACACCTTGGTGCTAGTAGAGAGCGGGGATTCTGAAAGTCAGGAAAGAAAACTACCGAGAGATGCTTCTTCGTACAGCAGTGTTCAAGAATATGTTAACTCCCTTCCAAACAGTTTCGAGCGGACTGCGTCCATGTTAAGTCTGCACAGTATGCGACGCTCTCAAGACAGCCTGCTGAGAAAAACTTACTCCATGGAAGATCTTCTATTCGCTGGTTGAACACAGTAGAATACACTAGAGTCCAAAATAACTGATACCAGTTCAGAGTGCAATAATACATAGGTCTTCCACTTGTTGTACAGACTTTTTCAAACAGTACAAAAACTTTATCTTTTTTATCTTTTCTTGAGCCATTCTGTTGTACCTTTTACTTTACATGATATATTATAATATTTTTATTATTTTATAAAAATGTTTAAATTACTAAGAACTGGATGTGGTAAGTAATGAATGTACTGCAAACTCCAAATTCCATCGAAAGACACTGCAAGGTTGCATCATCAGTAGAACTGAAACAATGGAGCGATTGTATCATAAGCTTCAATGTTTATGATATATAGCTTGTTATTACAGGCTCCGTCGTAACATAGGCTCCCTTCAATCTTTATCCATATCCATCAGTTAACTTCGCGTACTTTCGAGCACATTCGGTCATATTCGACTTTGCTACTAGTAATCGCGCACTTCAGCACTCCCAGCCGCGGTTGGCCAGTGGTTATGTTCCTTGCCTCTGTGTTCCCCGGTTTCGCGGGTTCAAACCTGGCCGGGGTCGATGGATTTTGTAGGATTGAAAATCCAAGGACCAAGTCCGGGGGGGAACTTAAGCCGTGGGTCCCGAGTCTGAAGATTTTTCAGGCTGGTAAAAGATCCTTAAGCCTGAATAAAAAGGCCTCTAAGCATAATTTATCTACCTTGTTCATCATAGTTATACTTTAGTTGGCTATTAAATGTCCCATTAGGTTGGTATATTGACCGCATACCATTTATGACATTTACATAGAAATAAGCATAACTAAATCAACTTGGTCTAGTAACTCCTAACAAAGGAGAGGCCAAGGCCCAACAATGGGTTGTTACGCCATTGTAGATAGATGTAGAATTTCGCACTTTATCGCTCCTAACCTATGATTTTGTATTGCAACGTGGCTTAAGCTAACCTAGAACCTTAAACGAATCCAAGATAAGAGCAATTATTACCCGTTTAAGGAGAGTAAGCGCAGTTGTTGACGCAGGACGTTGCAGTCGTGTTCATTCAGGAATAGAACACGTGACACTGCTATCTATGAAGGGTAGAGGGGAATGGGACGCGGGACGCTGACAGTGCAGGTCTAGTAGAAAGATTGTTAGCGGTGCACATTGCAATATGTAAATTATTCTTTCTGTTCTTGTGAATTATTCACTTTTCTTGGAGACTTTTAGGTGTCTCCATACTTATACAATACAAACGTAGGTCTATAATACAAATTGTTGTATCGACATGAAATCACTGTTCATGAGCGAACGATGTGAGTTACAAGTGCTATTAAAAGGCAACTATGGTTCTTTGCCCACTGTATACGGCCTTATATTACGTCACGTCTAGCAACAAGCAGTGCTTCGCGATGCGTCCGCCTGCAGAGATATTTTGAATGACTAATATCATGTTGATATTACTGATACGTTAGTTTAGGTTCTTAGGTTAGCCTTCGTTATGCTACATAACTAAATTATAATCCTCTTGAAAGAAATAACGAACTGCTTCGAAAATAATACGAAGTAAAACAAGACTCGTATTGGTCAGGAGCTTCTTTAACGGTGGATATTGTACAAACAAGTAAAAAGAGATGTTTAACTCTGCAGTACAAAGTTAAACGCATGAAAACCGTTACGGCCAGCTTGTCGAATCTTTCATATGGGCCCCTCTACATCACTCGTTGCACTATTCTAACTGAAAAAAAGTTGTATTTTGTGACAAGCTGATTGTAGTGAAGAAGTACAGGTCACCATAATTTTAGTTTGTTTATTAGCACACATGGGAAAGAGGCAGACAATGATCGCGACAACTCGACTCTGACGTCAGCCATACTTTTAGTTATGGTGCACTTACACAGTCTGGAGAATTCAATACTGCATTTATTAAAAAATGTATATTTTTCTCTTCTATAAATAATGTAGTATTTGATATTGCCTTCTGCAGACAGAACTGCAAAAAGCTAGAGTTAAATATTCCTGGTATATTGTGTACTCTGTTTATAAACATTGACATGTGGAATGGCTCAATACTGGGTACAACTGCTTCAAACATGACAACCCTAATCAACATTAAAGCTTCGCCTCCGTGATGTGACTGGTTCACATCTTGAACCGCGGGAGTACAGAGTAGTATATCATCAAACTTGTCAGTTGCCAATACAAAATGCAGCATATAATATTTAACTTCGCATCATATTTAGTAAAAGTAAAGTGATCCCACAACAGGCCTCAGGAGGCCCCTTGGGGTAGTAGGAGGTTAAGGCTCCCACTTTTTCTAGACAATCGGCCACTTTTATGTCAGCCGGGTTGTCAGCCCTGCGTGACGGCCGTCTTTACCCCAGAACAAGCGTCTGGTACTCATTTCAGTTAGAGGCTGAGTCGATCCCAGGGCCATAGTGCGCCATAGGGTTTGGGTCAGTTTAAAAATCCTGACCCCCAACGGGACTTGAACCCTCGACCCTCCGGTTTGTAGGTCAGTGCCTTAACCACTACACTACGGCGTGCCCCGCATCATATTTAGTTACCCTAATTATTTCGATTCCCGGTGATAGCATAAACTTTTTATTTAGGTAACTTATTGTCTAATACAGAAAATATTATCAATACGTGATCTTCCATCCCGGAATCCACATTTTTCTTCTCTTAAGTTATCTTTTATCTCCTTGAGTTTAAAATGTATAATTTTACTTAAAATCCTAGCTGTCGAAGGTAAAACACTTATACCTCTATAATTGGAACACAGGTTTTTATCACCTTATTTTTAATAGGAGTAATATACGATAAATTCCAGTCTTCTGGAATATCGTCTCCAATTTCAATTGGTACCGAGTTTAGAGACTCGGATTCAAATCCCGACTCAAGCATTCATTTTTCTTTTCATATTATGTATATGAATATGAAAGTTCTCTTGTGTTTTCCGCGTCTTGGATTCAAGTTCTACCTCTGGCCACTGATTCCGACGTTTCGGCATGATCCCACATGCCATTATCAAGAAACGATAAGTTCGAGTCACAGGTTTCGGAAAACCCAAGAAAACTTCCATATTCATACTTATATCCGCGAAAATATACACTATAATATTTTTTTTTTCTTCAAGTGTGCATTTGCAGATAATCTTAAAAGAGAGGTACATGCATCTTCGCGACAAAACGAAACAGGTCAGGTAAAGCAACAACTTAATTTAATTAGCTCATAATGAAAGCGTCCACCGCTGTGGTCTCGAGGTAGCGTGCTGCCTTATCACGCAGCGGGCCCGGGTTCGATTCCCGGTCGGGACAGGCTCCTGGGTGAGTTTTTTTCGGGGTTTTTTCTCACCTGTAAGACAAATGTCGGGAAGCTTAGGGCTCAACGGTCCCCTAAAATCATCCGGCCATCATCATCATCCTTATCATTATCATCCTTCACCGGTGTGGATAGCAACCGGGAAGCTACCACACCTATATGTCTCTAGTACAGCTGCAAAGCATAGCATGAAAATGATATGATTGCAGTGAAAGACCTGCCCTCGGGCAGAATTACTATGGATGGATAATGAAAGCCAAATGCACACACTCAAACAATTATAAAAAATAAGGAGCTGGAAGTAAAATAAATATCAATGAAACGAAATATATCATCACACGTAGAAAATACATTTTATAGTGGGTATCCGCTCTTAAAAAATCAAAGAAATTTTGAAGTGGCAGATGCTATAATCTTATTACAAACAGGAATTATGTGCAGAAATAAATTTAACATATTCTTAACAATGTTTTTATTTATCCTTACAGAGTTAAGGCTATAAGGCCTTCTCTTCCACTCATCCAGCACAAATACAAATGCATATTTGACAATATAGATATGCACTATACTAATTATAAACAATTAAAATATATTAAATGTTGCAATATAAATTTCATATGCAAACAACATTTTATACGATAGTAACTACATAGCCTTTGTTTAATATAGGCCTGATTATCATTATAATTATCGTCGTCGTCTTCACCACCATCATCCTCATCGTCATCTTCACCACCATCATCATCATCATCGTCATCATCATTATAAAATGCCTTCATAATTCTTAAAATCCGATCCCTTATTTGTAAATACTTCAAAATTGTCCGTAATTAAATGGAGCCATAAGCTTTTTCTGAGTCAATGAAAGCCATACGTGTTTCCAGTCCTCTCAATGGCCTTTTTTATGCTATTTGATTAACAATAATTACAATATCCACGCATGATCTATCTTCTGTAAAACCATTTTGTTCTTCACTTATTTAGTAGTTTGTTTTAATTTATACTCCAATATTCTTACCAAATAGACTACTCATTGACCTATTGACATTTAATCAGTTA
This sequence comes from Diploptera punctata, assembly GCA_030220185.1. Taxonomy (NCBI): domain Eukaryota; kingdom Metazoa; phylum Arthropoda; class Insecta; order Blattodea; family Blaberidae; genus Diploptera; species Diploptera punctata. The sequence continues at coordinate 770,809 of JASPKZ010006086.1, forward strand.
CTAGAATATTTTCTATTTCCTTTCTTGTAAATTGAGGTGATTTATAACATATTCCACTGCAAAGGTATTGTATTAATTTTGCAAGAATATTCATCAAAGCCCTTCCTCCATATTTAACAACGTATGCAGGAATTCCTCGGAGATCTTCGATTTTTAAAACTGAAAGTGCAATTTGGGCCTATGTTCGTACACATTTTTCTTAAATTAGTCCACCGCTGTGGTCTCGAGGTAGCGTGCTGCCTTGTCACGCAGCGGCCCGGGTTCGATCCCCGGTCGAGGCAGTTTTTTCTGGGTGAGGTTTTTATCGGGGGTTTTCCTCACCTGTAAGACAAATGTCAGGAAAACTTTAAGGCCCAAACGGTCCCCGAAATCATATGGCCATCATTATTGTCATCATCATCGTTATCATTATCATCATCACCATCATCCTTCACCGGTGTGGAAAGTAACGGGAAGCTACCACACCTACAATTCCCTAGTAAAGCTGCAAATATAGCATGAAAATGCTATGATTGCAGTGAAGGACCTGCCTTCGGGCAGAATTACTATGGATGGATGGATTCCTTATGCCTCTTGGTGTCGGCTTTGCATATCACATTCTATACTCCTGTATTCCTATTTCCTGCAAGATGCCCGGACTCCCTTTGCCACCTCTGTAATAAACGCTAATGAATTCATTCATTCCTAGGACGTCTTCTCCGAGTAACTTTAAGTTCTTCGTCAAACATCTTAGACTTACTTCTCGTTCATTACTAACGATGGTAATGAATCATTTGTATAATGTACTCATATCATCTTAAATCTGTCCACCGACCATATAATTGCACATTACGATACAAGTATTGAAGACAGTGCTTTACGTATGAGTTCAAATTTTTATGCCCGAGACGATCCATCCAACCATCCATAGTAATTCTGCCCGAAGGCAAATGCTTTGCAGCTTTACTAGGGAATTTTAGGTGTGGTAGCTTCCCGTTGTTTCCACACTGGTGAAGGATGATGATGATGATAATGATAAGGACGATGATGGCCATATGACTTCGGCGACTGTTTGGGCCTTAAAGTTTTCCTGACATTTGTCTTACAGGTGAGGAAAAACCCCGATAAAAACCTCACCCAGAAAAACTGTCCCGAGCGGGGATCGAACCCGGGCCCGCTGCGTGACAAGGCAGCACGCTACCTCGAGACCATAGCGGTGGACCCCGAGATGATACAGAAGGATATTTTTTAACAAAATACGTAAAATACTTTGATCCTTGTATGGTAATTCATTTTATTTTAAAATAGGCCTATGTTGAATTTCTTACCTTTAACTAAATGATTAACATTGTGTAAATTTATTGACTTAGGATTTCACGGCCGGAGTTATTATGATGATCTTGTAGAAGATTTCCGGGCTGTTGGTCATGGTCTTGGGGAACTACAAGCCTCAAGACTACGGCCAACAGCCCGGAAATCTTCTACAAGATCATCATAATTGTGTAAATAATACACCAATGGTATAATTGTGTGTGTTCACTTCAACTCCACTTTGTCATATCAGATATGAACGTCGCTTTGAAATAACTATTGCAAATTATTCATAAGTAATGCCACGAGTGATTTCCAAATTATCGATAAATTCACGACTCACGAAGTGAGGAGTGAATTTATCTAGAGAATTTGGAAATCAAGAGTGGCATTTGTTAGGACTATTTAACGAATAAAATTAAGCTGTTTACTCACAAATCATTATTTAACTGTAGTTATTTTAAAATATTTATATATTTAATGTAAACGGCGATGTTTCAAAACAAATGAGAAACGATTGGTACGCTTCATCTGCTTCTTTTGTTTATCACTGCAACCAGATCATACTATTTATTGCCAAAGGAACGCAATATTGTAAGAATGCTCTCTAGTGGAGAAAAAATGAAACACATCAAACTGTATATTAATTCATTTCTGATGTCGTATGATGTAAATATGACATTTATATTTTTCTGGATTATTACCTGGGGAAAAATACATTCAAGAAAGTTCAAACTGTGGTTTCTTTTTTTGGTGGTATAATCAATTGCTACAAATGTTTTTATATTAACTCCTGCAAGCGCTATGTGTTGACATCCATGCACTACATATACAATCTGGTAGCCGTATTTCTTAGTGAGTCAGTTCACTGCAAACTAATGGGTCAGACCTGTTCAGAATATTAAAAAGGAGGAGCTTTCTTTAATATGGTAAATTTAATATTGATAAATATTTGGAGAAACACGACTGTGATTGGTTGTAAAACAGAAATCATTGAAACGTGATTGGTCATTGACTCCCATTTGGGGCATGAGTTAAATAGTCTAAATAAGTGTCCTATGTCGGAAAAGGGTATATTAGTATGTTTTAACTGAATACTATTTTTTTTTCAAATGCCCCAGGTGGCATTTCGACATTTCTGCTGCACTCTCCTGGCATTGGCTCAATTGTAATCCACTTCTGAAGTTGGGGGCGCCTTGAAGGCGGGGTTACGCTGCCCTGATGATATGAGAGTTGATGATGATGGTAATGATGCAGGAGAGACCTTAAACTAAACTTAAGCTAATTAGGCGAATATCATATTGATGATAATGATGGCCAGATGGTGTTCGGGGACCGTTTGGACCTTAACGTTTCCTGACACTTATCTTACAGGTGAGGAAAACCCCGAAAACATCCTCACCCAGAAAACTTATCCCGGCCGGTGACCAAACATGGACCCGCTGCGTGACAAGGGAGCACGCTACCTCGAGACAACAGTGGTGGACTTAACTGAATATTATGTTGAGCTGATTTTTACTAAATATAAACTATTTATTAAATATGACGTCCAGTTAATATTATTATCGGCGCGTGACATTAAATTTTCTTCCTCAGGAAGACGAAACTTCCAATCTGACGTATTTAAGCTGATTCCTGTGTATTGAAAGGTTTCTGTTTATAGTAAGGTATCTTGAACAGATTTTAAGGGTCTACAATTACTGCTTCTGGATCACATAATTATACAGGCTGTTTTTAAATTAGACCGAACAATTTTGGGACCAGATAGATAACCTTCATTAAAGCATATTTTGTTAAGGAACCTATGGACTCAAATTCTTCGTTTCAGTGCAAGAAATGTTTATAGGAAGAGAATGAAGGAAAAGGATAAACACTCCATTCAGTTCAAGAGGGGTTTGTCATTACTACTATCGCTTGGTTTGTTTACTTCCGGAGCTCAGTAGCATTAGGAGTCATTTACAGCAAGTTTGTGAGGAGATACTAAAGGCCAACACGCACACACTATTGAGTAACACTAAGAAATTAGGACTGGAAGTAGATATCAGTAAAACTAAATATATGGTCACACGTAGAAATTCAGTATATAATGGAAATGGACAGCTAATGACAAATCAGGGAAATTTTGAGGAAGTGGCTGAATTCAAATACCTAGGAACAATAATCACAAATAGGAATGAGATGCACAAAGAAATTAAACATAGGCTCAATTCTGGAAATGCATGCTATTATGCATTGCAGAGACTTCTGATGTCCCAACTCCTTTCAAAAAACGTTAAGCTGAAAATATATAAAACTGTTATTCTACCAGTTATATTATATGGGTGCAAAACATGGACTCTTACTTTAAGGGAGGAAAGGAGATTACGAGTATTTGAGAATAAAGTTAGTTCTTAGGAAAATGTTTGGACCAAAGAGAGATGAACAGACAGGTGAATGGAGAAGACTACATAACAATGAACTACATGGTCTTTATAGGAAGTCAGATATAATAAGAACAGTTAAGTCTCGTAGACTGCGATGGGCAGGACATGTTGCGCGTATGGGGAATGAAAGACGTGCATGGAAACTTCTTGTAGGAAAGCCAGAAGGAAAACGCCCAGTTGGTAGACCAAGAATGAGGTGGGAGAACAACATTAACTATGATTTGAGGGAATTAGATTATACAGGGAATGATTGGAAAGCATTAGCTCAGGATAGGGATGTGTGGAGAGCTTATGTCCGCGCGGCCATGAACCTACGGGTTCGATAGTGCCAGTGAGTAAGTAAGTAAGTTGTTTACATCCACTGGTACAATCTATTGGATTTTTTTAATTTCTTTGTTTCTCGTTTTTCTTTCGTTTACACTGTTCATCCTCTTTGTTTACCTTCGTTAACTTTTTTTTATTCACACATACAAACACAAAACAGGGCACACACCCAGACCCAAGGTGGAGATTTAAAATCCCCTACTCCGCCGGGAATAGGTAGGGGTGGGCCCACTGCCTGGCCGTCACACTCGCCTGACATGATCTGCCCATATTTATTTTTGTGGGGCTACATGAAGGCAATAGTTTATGCAACCGATATTGTCTCTGAAGAAGATCTTCTAGCACGCATTGTCAGCGCAGCAGCTGAAATAAGGGAAACCCCTGGCATATTTGAAAGGGTACGACAAAGTATGGCACATTGATGCACTGTTTGTCTGGATGTCAATGGACGTGTGTTCTAGCACTTGTTGTGATGTGACGGTAAACTGGATCCATCCTGCCAATGCAACACTGGATTATTATTTTTTTTTTAGAATTAAATACGTTTTGTATGTACTTGTCTGTAAAGTATTTGGATTAACACACAGAATTATGTGACACAGAATGACTTGATATTTGCACGTACCTACTTCCTTTAACAGATCTCAAAAATGTCATTTCTGCCGCCGTTATCCTACTTAGATGTTGTCTTTTATATATCCAGGCTTCTGAACCATAGAGCAGTGCCGGTACTGCCAACGTTTTATAAAATTTCAATTGGGTCTCTCTTGTTGTTTTGTTATTTAGTGATCGTTTTATTGTACCACATATTCCCTGGAATTTTGCTATTTTATTAGTTATATTATTATCATAATTAAATTAAATGTCACATCCTAGATAATTGAGATGGTTCACCTTTTCTATGATTTTGTGACAGATATCCAAAACAAATAACAAAATACAAACCTAAAGGCACCCGAGATGTGGGCAGACCTAGAAAGAGATGGGCTGAAGTCGGAACGAGTCAACAGACCTAATCCATGAATGCAGATGATGATGATGATGATGATGACCTACTTCCTTCCATCCCTTCCTCTAAGATCCCTCTTGCACTGAAACGAAGCGTCACATCCTATAGGTTCCTTAACAAAATATAATTCAACGAAGGTTAACTATCTGCTCCCAAAGTTTGTCGGTCTAATTTATAAATACCCTGTTTATAGAGTAATTTTAATATTCCTTACGTTAAAATAAGTCATTTGCTTTTATGGTAAAGGACCTGAGAACTGTGATAGTTCACTTTTCACGTCTTCCTTAACTCAGTTTAACTTCTCATCTTATAGGTAATTTTATTTACCACACGCCCCTCGGGCCTTACAGTGGCACGACCTGTCGGGAGAGGAATTTTAAACTGTGGATCACACACACATAACCTACTTTCTTAGACTACACAAGAACGTGGAAGGCCTCCTCGATGGAATGGTCACCTCATTTTTATAACATAAACATACCAAACTCGATTTAATATATGTAGGAAAAAACAATATGAGGTTTTTTAATTATTAATGAGTTGGTTATTTTGACTCACCTCATATTTCTTGAATTTTATGCAGACCTGGTTTCGTCGCTTTTGCGCGATATTGTCGGTGCATTCCAACTGTTGTTTTGTGGTTGTCCATCCTGTAAGTTGATTTCTGCTCCCTCTACTTGGTGACCGATGAACTTTCTTTTTTTTTCTTTTTCTCCGAGAATTTTAAAATTCATAGTTTTCTTTTTATTCTTGCAGCTGTAAATTTTCTCCCAAATTGTGAGTACTTTAGATTTATCTAACTGCTTTAGTACTTTAGCCTTAGTTTGAATTGTATGTTTTTCTGACCATGCATGTGCAGCTATTGCAGATTTTTCTATTTCTCCATTTTAACATTTTTAAGGTGTTCTCTCAATCTTGTATTTTTCTTCTTCTACTACTACAAGGTTTAGGCTATGCAGCCTGTTCCGGCGAAGTTAAAAGTGGAGTCCATCTTCTGCGTGGTCGGCCAACATCTCTTGTTCCTCTGGGATTATACAGGAAGGTTCTTTTTGGTATTCTTTCGTTGTTCATTCTCATTAAGTGTTCTGTCCATTTCTTATTATTTTCGCTGATTTTATCTTCAATTTTATATATATTTAATTCTTCTCGTATAGTTTCATTCCTTATTCTATCCGCTCTTGTGCATCCTTTCACATTACGTAAAAACAGCATTTCCGCAGTCTGTATCCTGCTTTTATCCCATGATTTCATTATCCAATTTTCGTTTTTCCTGTTGTTTATTTATTCACTATCTTTATAATCAATTTTTTAAATCCCTGATCTGCTACCGTCTTCAATCTCTTCATTTTTGTTGGTTTTGATTAATCTATTAATAATAACAATCATTTAATAATAATTGATTAATACCAAACTCGACTTAGTATGAAATAAATTAACATTAGAGCACATAACATACACAGCATATGTAAAACATGATAGGAACGATTATGTGTCCTTTTCACGTTGCCGGTCGATACTGTTGCAATGGAGTACCAAGCAAATAGCAACAGTAACATTTGAAAATGTGCTTTTGTCTCGTCAATAGAAATCCAACGTTATTTGAAAATGTGTCTCTGATGTAATTTCAGCAATTCGCTTTAACTTTAATTTAGGTGTTTTGTATCTGCTTAACCGTGCAGTCAATGGTTGGTCTATAGCTATTGGGTTAAATCTTCGAAACATTCTGTAATTTAAATGTTTATGAAAAACACAATATCCATACCGCATCTTACCATTTATAGTACAAGTTATTTAAATGTGTAGGGCTGCAGTGAAAACAAAATCGTGCAAAACCATACATTATTAATTTATCCTTATATTGGCAAAACTCTAATTTCTCGTGCAAGTTGTTTAAATGTATCGGACCGCAATGAAAACAAAATCTTGCAAAATAATACATTATTAATAATAACCTATTACTATATAATATATTAAATACAAAATTGGTACCTGGTAAATCATTCGTCCTCAAATAAATTATTAAACTTGATTAAGTCATCATCAGCATCAAGGATTAGACCTGCTGGTCTGTTCCGATCTCATGTTAGAATTGGTCTATCCATCTTTTACTGGGTCTTCCAACATTTCTTCGTCCTAGTGGTTTGTAATGAAGAATCTGTTCCGGAATTCTATTGTTATCCATTCTATTGATGTGGTCCATCCATTCATCTCTGTATTGTGTAATTCTATCTAATAGTTTGAATATATTCAGTTCTCTTCGTATATCCTCACTTCGCCTTTGATCCATTATTGTATAGCCAGCCACAAAACCTCATTTCTGACGTTTCTATTCTTCGTTCCTGGTTTTTGGTTAAGACCCAATATTCCGATCCATATAGTAGTGTTGGAACCGCTATTTTTTTATAAAATTTTAAAAGTGTCTCCTTTCTAGTTCCTTTAAGACTTCGTTTTATGGTGCCACACATATAATTAAATTTATTTATTTTATTTTCAATGTCTTCACTTTTTCTATATTATCCAGTATCCCAGATAATTAAAATTACTCACCTGTTCTATTATTTTATTCTCTAATTGAATTTTTACTCTCGGTGGCTCATACCCTCGAAAAGATAAAACTTTTGTTTTCAGAGTGGATATTTTCAAGTTGTATGTTCACATATTTTACTTAAATGTGTAAATTGTCCGTTTAAACTTCATTAAGTAGTTCCCCATATTGGAATAACTTGATAAAGTTTAACAGTTTAGTTGAGGACGACTGACTTACCAGGTACCAATTTTGTGTTTTATATCTTATTACATAACCTCAACGGTGCTTTAATATGAATTTTAAAAGTGTTGGTCTATTACTATATATTGTATAATATAATTCATCGCAAATTTAAATAATTTCTACTCGTTCCTTTTTTCTACCGTTTTATAAAAAATCTTGTATCTTGTAAGCCCATTTTTCCCTTAACAGAGATTTTAGGCACTCTCCCCCTACAGGGAAGAATTTGAACCATACTAATTTAGCTACACTTGTTTTCGTATAGATGGCATTTGAGTGGTCCGTGGTCAGCGTTTCGCCTGATACTGACATCTAGGAAACCAAGGTAGTGCTAGAACGGAAAAATTCGGTAAATTTTGCTTAGAGGTCTTTTCATTCAGGCTTAAGGATCTTGTACGAGCCTGAAAATCTTCAGACTCAGGACCCACGGCTTAAAGACCCTCCCGGAGGACTCGCTCCTTGGATTTTTCCATCCTAAAAAAAATCCATCGACCAGAGGCAAGGAGCATAACCACTAGTCCACCGCGGCCGATTTTATACAAAATATGAAATTAATTAAACCTATGTATCTTATCGGATACTTCGACAATTTAAAAGTTAAACATTTTTAGGGATCTTACCCTCTCTACAAAGGAAATACTATAATAATATATCTATGATATAAACTATGCGGTTCTCATTGTCGAAACACTTAAATAATTTATTAAAGTGTGTTAAATTATAAGAGTGGCTACAATATATTCCTGTTATAAATCAAAATATACTTGCACATACAGGGTGTTCCTAGGAATTCTAGATCAATGTGATTTCTTAGTGCAGTATTTCCGTCGTTAAGTTACTCGTAGAACTAATACAGTTTATTCTTGTGTTGTGAAAATTGTTATTGTACTGTACATTTATCCAGTGCATATTAACCGAGTAATGAATGATTGCAGCAATGCCCAAACTTAAACAAAAGTTACGACATGTTCATGGATGATAGAAGGAGAAGATATTTAAGAACCGTCATAACAATAAAACAAAGGTATCATTAGCTATTATTTTTAAGAGTTTGGGCCTTGCTGATGATTGTATCTTTCAATGCAGAGTAGACCTTCAAACCTATCAAAGATATAATGTAGTGCACTCTTGCGGCTAGGGATAATGTTATTGACTCAGACGTAGCGGAAACGAGTTCGATCCCCGGTCTAGAAAGTTTCCTCGTTTCGTTTTTTATGTTTTTTATCACCTATAAAACAAATATCAGGAAACCTTTAAGATCCAGATAAATTCCGAACACATATTTAGCCGAAGCTAAATGGACTCTTAAATGGCTTACTTATGCTGCCTAAACCATAACAAATACACCAAATTAATGTACACAGAATTGAATATCTCAAAAAAAAAAAAAGTCTGCGACAGCGGATAACGCACAATAACAACTTTTGTATTTAAGCTCATTGATGCGAAGAAGATCGAGATAAGTAGATTGCCGCGCAACGCCGGGTAATCAACACGGGGTATGTAGATCATCGGTTGATTAATGTCTTTGACATTGTCCGATTCCTAATAGCCAATTTTGTCGGTCCATCCAATCTCCTGGTTGTAGATGTTTCTCCTTCATGTATAAACATATTCCCTGACTCCAGGAGGTTTTAGGTCTTCCTCTGCTTCCGTCTTCCCTCAGGTTTCCATTCCAAAACAGATTTTGGTAGTCGATCCTCTTCCATTCGCTGGACATGTCCGTATCATCTTAATTGCTGAGTTTTAATATAATCTAAAATAGTGTCTTCAATCTTCATTTTCTCCCTTATAACTGAGTTCCTATTTTTTTCTCTTCTTGAAATTCTTGCGGCCCGTCGTATAAAATCCATTTCCGTTGCCAAAAGGTACTTATTTGTTTTTGTTGTTAATGGCCAAAGTTCTGCTCCATAAGTAATGATGCTTTTAACAATTGTATGATATATAGGCCTATATATATATATATTCATTTTATTTTTATTACTTATATTTTTATCCCACAATATTCCATTGAGGCAAGCAATTGCAAATTTTCCTTTATTATTTATATTTCTTATTTCCTCTTCATAACTCCCATTTGTATGTAAAAACAATATATATATATATATATATATATATGAAGGAGTTAGGGCAATAACATGATGGCCACATATTGTTCTTTCTGAGATATAAGGAGTTTAATGTTTCAAAAAAATATAAATACTAATTAGACAGTATTCTTGTTAAACATTGTGTGTCTAGATGTTTTAACTCATCGCAAGGGCTGAAAAAAGTATCGGCATCAGAATAGTAACTAGTTACTATACATATTGTTTACAAAATGCATGTCTTTGTCGAGCGTCTCCACTGCCTGCTCGGAGCGGAGAGTGTGTATGTTCGACTCTCCTCAGTAATATACCTGTTTACGTGACGTGTGGTTGTATCAGAATGCCGAAACAAAAATTGTGCAAAGATGAGTCCATTCCTACACAAAGCGGACTGTACTAGAAGTCTGTCACGAGTAGCGCGTGTCAACGTGCAGTTTGTAAACATGGCGGTCTAAGTACTATGCAGCCTAGTCTACAACAAATACTTTTTTTCAGCCCTACTCATCACTGGCCCACTTAGAAATGATTTTATAGATATTCCAATACATTTATTTGCTATCATTGAAATAAACAACATTTCTTAACAATGTGGTCTATCATGTTACTGCCCTAAGAACTTTATGTGTGTGTATATATATATATATATATATTGTTTTACATACCCCGTGCTGATTACCCGGCGTTGCCCGGCAATCTACTTACCCGATCTTCTTGGCATCAATGAGCTTAAATACAAAAGTTGTTATTGTGAGTTATCCGCTCTCGCGGACATTTTTGTTGATTTTTTTTAGATATTCAATTATGTGTACATTAATTTGGTGTATGGTTTAGGCAGCGTAAGTAAGTCATTTAAGAATCCATTTAGCTTCGGCTCTGCAGTACGTACAGCAATCTAATATATAAAAATGAATGTTTGTTTGTTTGTTCGTATTCTATGCGCGGCCATACCGTTCATCCGATTTTGATGTTTTTTTTTGCAAAATGTTCAAGGGATTCCCGGGATGAACATAGGCTATAGGGGAGTTGTACTACTGAAACCCTTCACCCCTAAAAATCTCCCTTTTAGCTAAAAACGTTAAACAAAGTCCCTATTTTGACGCTTAAATGGCTTACGCTGCCTAAACCATAACAAATACACCAAATTAATGTACACAGAATTGAATATCTCACAAAGCTCTACAAAAAAGTCCGCGACAGCATATGTTTATATTTTACGGATAACCCACAATAACCATTTTTGTCTTTCATTGATGCCAAGAAGATCGGGATAAGTAGATTCCCGGGCAAGCGTGCTCTGCCATATCGTTCATCCGATTGTGATGGGGCTTTTTGAAAAATGTTCAGAAGATTCCGGGGATGAACATAGGTTATAAGAGAATTGTAATACGCAACCCCTTCATCCCTAAAAATCACTCTTTTTAGTGAAAAACGCGAAAGAAAGTCCCTATTTTTACGCTTAAATAGCTTACGCTGCCTAAACCATAACAAACACACCAAATTATTGTACAGGGAATTGAATATAAAAAAAAACTCTACAGAAAAGTCTGTGACAGCATATGTTTATATTTTACGGATAACCCACAATAACCATTTTTGTCTTTCATTGATGCCAAGAAGATCGGGATAAGCTGATTCCCGGGCAGCATAGCAGCTCAAGGCTGGTGGTAAAAACACATTAATATTTATTTAGGATTAGCAGCGCACGCCGGGTATTAGCTAGTATGTCATATATGTTAATTGTCCCAGAAAACTATCTCTAAATGATGGTGAAACCCCCACTTAAATCTGTCAAGTAGTTTTTGATTCCATAAAAGACTCACAGAGGTTCATTTACAGCATATATATAGTAATTCTGCCCGAGGGCAGGTCCTTCACTGCAATCATAGCGTTTTTCACGCTATGTTTTGCAGCTTTACTAGGGAATTGTAGGTGTGGTAGCTTCCCGTTGCTTTCCACACCGGTGAAGGATGATGATGATGATGGCCATATGATTTCGGCGACCGTTTGGGCCTTAAAGTTTTCCTGACATTTGTCTTACAGGTGACGAAAAACCCCGATAAAAACCTCACCCAGAAAAACTACCCCGACCGGGGATCGAACCCGGGCCCATTGCGTGACAAAGGCAGCACGCTACCTCGAGACCAGCTCAGAGATGTTTAATTGTACCTGTTTACAGTACAGTCTCCAGAAATCAATACTGCATTCTTTATAATGTATGATTATTATTTATTCTCTTCTCCAGGTATTTTCTATAAAGAATATTGTATTATATTACTGCCTTTTGTAGGCCGTATTGCATAAAAATTGGACTTAAACTCCCTAGTTTGTTGTTACCAGTTATAATGAAACACACGATCACAACATAATCTCTTGCTTGATATACCGTAATTTTTTTTTTTTTTTTTGCAAATGCCCCAGGTTGTCTTTCGACATTCCTGGTGTTCTCTCCTGGCATGGCGTACTTGTAACCCACTTCTGAGGTTGGGGCGCCTGGAAGCTGTTTATAATTATATACCAAGAGGCCGAAGATCTCTGGGCCGTCCTGTGAAACGCTGGAAGGAAGGAAGGAAGAAGAAGAATATTATTATTATTATTATTATTATTATTATTATCATTATTATTATTATTATTATTATTATCATTATTATTGTTGTTGTTGATTTTTGGAGGCGATCAACAAGAATTTCAAGAAGGGATAAGGTCAGAAACAGCACAATAAGGGAAATCATGCAAGTTGAAAAAAAAAAATAGGGAAAATAGAAGAAAAACGTTTGAAATGGTATGGACACCTCATAAAAATGGAAGAAGAGAGAATACCAAAGAAGGTCCTTAATTGGAAAGCTAATGGAATAAGTGGAAGAGGGAGGCCTAGAGAACGATGGATGGAGTGAAGAGAAGTAGGGAAGCTAGAGATTTGAGGGAAGAAGATACTGTAGACAGGAACCTCTGGCGACAAATCACTTTGGGTTGAAGAAAGAACACTTTATTGTGGAATATTCCTAAGTAAAAATATATTATTTGATTATTATATTATTATTATTATTATTTATTTATTATTATTATTATTATTATTATTATTATTATTATTATTATTATTATGATTATTATTATTATTATTATTATGTTTTCGTATAAAATATTGTATGTACATGAAATTTAAATTAGAATTTTAAATATATTTTAAACCATTATAATGGTAGAGTGGAAGAGAAAGCCTTATAGCCTTAACTCTGCCAGAGTAAAGAAATTATTATTATTAAATTTATGGGGCACGCCGTAGCGTAGTGGTTAAGGCACTGAGCTACAAGCCGGAGGGTCGAGGGTTCAAGTCCCGTTGGGGTCAGGATTTTTAAACTGACCCAAACCCTCTGGAGGCACTAGGGTCCTGGGGTCGACTCAGCCTCTAACGTAAATGAGTACCAGACGCTTGTTCTGGGAGTAAATGCGGCCGTCACGCAGGGCTGACAACCCGGCTGACTTAAAGTGTCGATTGTCTAGAAAAAGTGGGAGCCTTAACCTCCTACTACCCCAAGGGCCTCCGGGTCTGTTGTGGGATCACTTTACTTTACTTTATTATTAAATTTATTAACTAAATGTAGAAACAAGTATATAGCCATGACATAGAAGATTATTATTATTATTATTATTATCATTATTACTATTACTAATATTATTATTATTATCATTATTATTTTTGTTGTAATAAAATTTGAAGCATAAGATGTCTCAATACTGATAAAACTGCTTCAATTGGCTCAGGTCCTACCCAAATTGTCCAGCATTATGTCGTATTTTTAATTGCGAATCCGGTGTGGTCCGCTAGCCAAAATAAGAATCGTGGCTGTTCTAAAGGATTTTAAATATTGCATTATAGTTTCCAGTATTGGTGATGTTCAAACACGTGGAGTCTTATCGGGGCGGGTGGGGAGTGAGTCTCTAGCTCCGTGATTGGTGATTGTCAACTGTTTTTCTGACTGATCAGGCGTAATCGCGAGTGTAGCACAGGTTTGAAGCTTTACTCTACAAAAGCAGTGTGTTTTAACGTATTTTAGTGATGCGTGTGTGTGTGTGTATATATGTGCGTAATATCAGTTATTTTGGAACTCTAGACAATAAATAGAATAATTTCAGTGAAAGAATCGCATAAGTTTAAATGTTGGAGCTGTTGTTCAGAGCCTGCACATATTCCTGTAAGTACTGATTGAATCACAACAATGAGTTCTGAATTATAAAGATACGGTATTGTAACTATAACTGAGACAAAAACTTAGTTAAAATGTCCAATAATTTAACGTAATCTCATAACTTCATAGACATCGATACAATATCGAAGTAATCTTCCATAAACATTAGCTGAATTGGGGGATTGTAAATGCAGATGGCTTAATGTTATAATAATTCAGAGAAATGATGAATACTAATCTAGAATGTGATTAAAGACTAACCTAATATACGTATGTCTATATATATATATATATATATATATATATATATATATATATACATGAAGGAATTAGGACAATAACATAAGCCACATTCTGTTAAGAAATGTAATTTATTACAATGATAGCAAATCAATATATTGAAATATCCATAAAATCATTTGTAAGTGCACCAGTGACGAGTTAAAACATATAAACACACAACCGCTGTGGTCTCGAGGTAGCGTGCTGCCTTGTCACGCAGCGGGCTCGGGTTCGATCACGGTCGGGGCAGTTTTTCTGGGTGAGGTTTTTACCGGGGTTTTTCCTCACCTGTAAGACAAATGTCAGGAAAACCTTAAGGCCCAAACGGTCCCCGAAATCACATAGCCATCCTCACTTATCATCCTTATCATCATCCTTCGCCGCGGTTGTGGAAGAAGGCACGGGAAGCTTACCACACCTAGAATTCCCTAGGTAAAGCTGCACGCACATAGCATGAAAATGCTATGATTGCAGTGAAACACCTGACCCGTTCGGCAGAAAGCAGAAATTACTATGGATGGATATCTCAAAAAGAACAATATGTGGCTTATCATGTCGTTGCCCTAAGTTCTCTAGTAAGTTCACAGCTAAACAACGAACAATAACAAAAATAGCGCCAAAATTAAATGGAAGTGCAATTAGAAACAATCTAAAAATTACGGGAAGATTGCGGATAGTGTAAACATGTTTATGAATTATGTTACAATAATATTTGCAACTTAAAATAATTAATATTTCCCGAATAAATGTCTCATTTGCTATCTTGTATCCTACCGAGATACAGGATCTAATGCGAAGGTAACTTCTAGAATGTATCATAATGAAGTTAACAAAATCTAATCCAACTTAGTGTAACGCAGCCAGTTAAGTTATGGTGGATTGAATGTACAATTGGAAAGAGCCACTTTAGCTTACTGATATATTTTGATGAATGTGGAATATGAAAAAACTGCACTTTAGCTTACCTGATATATTTTGAATGTCCTATTACAGCAACAGTGCGCATGCGCCAGAGTTTATAGAGCCAGCGATAACCCACCATCGAACCACATATCGATTAGCATCCTTGCCACATGTCGATTATTATCGATATCGTACTAAAGATGACGCTTGGTGGCAGAACGAAGCTGTGAAGTTTAAATGACCAATCTTTCCAATAAATCCCCAAATCTATGTTAAAGAAATATGTTAATAATATTAAAATTAACAAACATTTATTAATAATGGGGGCTCAACTGCACTTCTACTTACGCTTGATTTTTCGGTTGTTGTAAACTATAGCTCTTCTTCTGTATTTACTAACATTATTTAATATTTTAAACTTTTTCAAACAATTTCTATAACATTGTTAGACAATTTTGAAGTATTCATTTAAATACGCAAATCACAATATTATGACACTGTAAGACAATATCGTGATGCTAACTGCTATTTTCTCCACAGAGTATATTATTTAGTTTATGATTTTTCTATCGCTGTTTTGGGTTATCGCTGGTTGGATTGGCTATAGGGAGTGATATGTAAGTGTACACACATTTTTAATAAACGTTAGGTCATTTTAATATTATTAATATATTTTTTAACATAGATTTTGGGATTTGTTGCAAAGGTTGGTCATTTAAATTTCATACTGACGGATAGTAGTCGAGGATGATAATCGATATGTGGTTTGATTGTGGGTTATCACTGGCTCTATAAACTCTGGCGCATGCGCACTCTTGTTCTATAGGATTTCGAAAATATTTCACGTAAGTTTAAGTGCAGTTTTTCCAAGGTGTAACTTACTTATCACTTACTAACGCCGTTCCAACCAGCAAATACCCAAACCAGCGATACAAATATCATAGAATAAGTAATGTAGTCTGTGGAGAAAATAGCAGTCAGCATCACAATATTGTCTAACAGTGTCATAATGTTGTGATTTGCGTATTTAAATAAATACTTAAAAATTGTCAAATATTATAAAATTAATATAAAATTATAGAATATTCACCTGAAAGGTCCGTCTCCTCAACTTAATTATCATTTAACTGTAGCGCTTTCGGGACTTGTCCCATCATCGGCAGGATTCAAAACTGGTGTTTTAAAAACATTAATTTTGAATAAACCTCAACGGAACACATCATGAATCTTATAAAATGTTATAAAAATTGTTTGAAAAAGTTTAAAATATTAAAAAATGTTAGTAAATACAGAAGAGGAGCTATAGTTTACAACAATAAACTGAAAAATCAATGGTACGTAGAAGTGCTGTTCAGCCATAATATGTTTCAAAATCCACGTGTGGGATTCTATACACCATGCCATCTACATAAATTCAAATAAAAACAAAGGAAAAACACTTATTGTTGCAGTATATGAATGATTTCCTTGGAGAATATATATGTTGATTTTTCCCAAACAAATGTGAGAAATGCCTTAAAATGAAGTGAACATTTGCAATGTAAAATATGTATTAGTCTTTATTCAGACAGTGTAGCCAACATATCAAAAAAATTCCGATTGAGGGTCTTTCCACTTTTCAGCGGTTGCCCTTTTACCAGCCGGCTGCTGGCCCTTCACATCCACATGTGTCAATCACAGAGGTAGATGATCAACAGCCATTGTAGGGGTGACATGTGGTTAGCATGTCGAGTCCCCCAGCCGTTATAGCTGGTTCCTCAACCTGGAGCCGCTACTTATTGTAGCTACCCAATTGCCTCACGATGCTGGGTGGGCACCGGTCCCATACTGGCCGAAATACCATGAGAAAATTTCTTCCCCATGGAGACTCGAACCAGCTCAAGTCCCGTAGCTCTGCGCCAAGGCTTCCCACCTTAACCGCTCGGCTACGGCGCTAACAAAAAACTGAACGCTAAACTAATCCGGTGTACTAACTGGTCCATTTTTTCACCATAACTTGCCCAAACTATCACTAACTTGTCAATTTTCTCACTCCGGTTGAGTTGCACATACACGATGTATTGTTATAATTGTTTTAGATGGAAACCTATCTTGTAGCCAGCTCTGTTGATAATGCCACTTACTGAATAAGTTGGAAAGATGGTATGATTAATAGTGAATATTGTTTTAAGTACCTTGAAACCACTTTCGCACAAATTTATATTTACAGTTTTTTTTAGAGAGAGCTCCTCAATTATAAGTTGTTTTTTTCAGTACATAAGTCAAATAATTAAAAAGAGTAGTGGTTTTCAATTGAGACCAGGAAATTAATGAGTTTACACCTTGTACTCTATGAGGAGGATTTAGTTATGATTTCTACTACTTTCTTTTAATCATGAGTGCCGTCCTTGTTTAACAATATTCACAGTAACATTTACTTAGATGGTCTCCTTTTGTCATTTTTGTTTATATGTTTGGTGTTTTCACCTTCAGCCTCCTAACACATTCCAGCACTTGTTTATTTAGTTAAGCACGACATTCAACTATTTTTTGTCTTCCCTCAGTCATATTATGGTGATGGAGGTATTCATCCCTTCTTAAACCGACCAGACTGCTTTTCTCTCTTAAAACGACCGAACAACTAAATTCTCATAGACTGAAAGCTCATTTTCTCGTCAATAATTGAATAGCCACCCCGAATAAAAAACTCTTAATTTTCCCAGATTGAGTTTTAAATGAAGAAAGGTTGTAATAATGGCACATAGGACTTTTTTCCATGTAAAAATCAATTTTGGAAAATAAAATAAAGCTTAAAATCTTGTTCTGGACCCCTATTAAATTGATGGTTACATTCTTATGCGCGGAATACATTGAATTATAATTTAAATTTATGAATTTGCCTTGAAAGTTATCGCTTCAAATATACCTTAAAATATATATATATATATATATATATATATATATATACCCCAGTGCGCTTTCGATTATTCCACCGAGCAAGTCTAGTACAAACATTCATTTTTCTTTTGATGTATTCTCATTATTACAAGATGTAGTGGGAACTCGGTCTCCATTGCCGTCTGGTAGCTTCTGTCACAATTAAGCAAATTAAAGATAATATATCTATTTTTTAGCAGTGACGCTTTATCGATCTTATAATTATAATATATATATATCCATCCATAGTAATTCTGCCCGAAGGCAGGTCCTTCACTGTAATTATAGCATTTTCATGCTATACTTGCAGCTTTACTAGGGAATTGTAGGTGTGGTAGCTTCCCGTTGCTTTCCACACCGGTGAAGGATGATGATGGTGATGATGATAATGATAAGGATGATGATGATAATGATGGCCATATGATTTCGGGGACCGTTTGGACCTTAAAGTTTTCCTGACATTTGTCTTACAGGTGAGGAAAAACCGCGATAAAAACCTCACCCAGAAAAACTGCTCCGACCGGGGATCGAACACGGGCCCGCTGCGTAACAAGGCAGCACGCTACCTCGAGACCACAGCGGTGGAATATATATATATATATGTATGTATGGAACTTCAGTCAAAAAAACCTGGTGTGGCCACTTTTTTTTATGCTCTTATATTTTTGCAACTTTTGTCTAAAAAATTAATGGCCTAGAATTCACATATTTTAAATTTACATTACATGTATGGAGTTTCTGAAATATTGGCATAAAATTGTGTGTTTGGCTCTTGAACAGCGATTCTAAAGTAGTTTGTGTGAGTGAATTCATAGCAAAGCAATCAATGTGTGTCGCCATTTTCTATATAAGACTGTGATATCAAAATGGATAATAGCTAGACTTGTAGTTTCAAATGTGAAGTTTTCAATCAAATATAATGTTACATTGTATGTAGGCCTATACATATCCCATGTAAATAATGTACTCTATTTGGTGTGGTTTTATTTTAAATAATTTTAAATGTATATCATTTAAATAATAAAAGTTAATATTTTTATGGTTACACTTGGATTAAAAAATATATATTACTATAACTTTCCCATGGCTACTGCTGTAATTACAACACCTTTAGCTGCATTTTAATTCCTTAAAAACCCTCTTAGGATCATAAGCATTCCAATTGTGCCTGCCTAATAGTCTCTTTTTATTCTAGATACAATTGTATTTATAATAATAATAATAATAATAATAATAATAATAATTATTATTATTATTATTATTATTATTATTATTATTATTATTATTATTATTATTATTATTATTCCATCCATAGTAATTCTGCCCGAGAGCAGGTTTTTCACTGCAATCATAGCATTTTCATGCTATGCTTTGCAGCTTTACTAGGGAATTGTAGGTGTGGAAGCTTCCCGTTGCTTTCCAAACCGGTGAAGGATGATGATGATGATAATGAAATGGATGATGATGATGGTCATATGATTTCGGGGACAGTTTGGACCTTAAAGTTTTCCTGACATTTGTCTTACAGGTGAGGAAAAACCCCGATAGAAACCTCACCCAGAAAAACTGTCCCGACCGGGGATCGAACCCGGGCCCGCTGCGTGACAAGGCAGCACGCTACCTCGAGACCACAGCGGTGGACTTAATAATAATAATAATAATAATAATATATTAATAATAATATTATTATTATTAATAGTATTATTATTACTGCTACTACTATTTTGAATAAGGATATGTCCAATTGTAACATCTGACGACGCATTACATTATAACTACACCAAGTAAACATTTTAGAAGAGTTGTTCTAAATTGAATCAAGAAAGAAATAGAAAATATTTGCATCATTTTCACTTCAAGGATTTAGGCGATTCGCCTGTTCCGAATTCACAGTGATTCCTTCCATCTCTTCCTAAGTCTTCCTACGTCCCTTAATCCCTTTTATTTGGGTTTATAATGATATGCTGTCTTGAGTAATCTTGTTTCTTCCCTTCTCTGAACATGCTCTTCCTAGCCGACGCGGTGTTGTTGAATTCTATCATTTATTGAATATATTTCTAATTCATTTCTTATTTTTTAATTTCTTATGTGGTCCAATTTTGTGCATCCTTTGGCCCTTCTTAGAAAAGTCATTTCTGTACTTTGTATTCTTCTCGAATTCCTCTTATTTGTTACCCAGGACTCACTACCGCATAAAAGTAACGGGGCCGCCATTGTTTTGTAAATAGAAAAGATAATAAAGAAAACATAATATGGTTTTGGACCACAACGATTTTGTGTGGACCGTATAAATACAATTCAAATTTTAAATGTATAGTCCACTATATTTGGATTTTGTTGATTTTGCAAAGTATTTGATTCCATAAATAGAGAAACCGTATATACGAATTTAAATGCAGTTGAAATGCTTATATGAATTATGTCGTCATATATGTACAATAATTACACTTAATATGTATACGGAAGTGAATGCTGGACACTTCGAGCAAAAGATAAATCCCGCATTAATAGTTCACAAATGAGATTCCTCCGATCACTAACTGGAGTAACATTAAGGGATAGAATGAAAAGTGATGAGATAAGGATGCAGTGGAATAGTAGGGAAATGGTTGAACATATACAAAATTATCAGATTAAATGGTTCCAACACGTCCAGAGAATGTCAAATTCCCGTTTACCAAAGATGATTTACCACCTCAACCCTAAAGGCAAAAGAGACCTCGGAAGACCCTTCAACCGATGGAAAGATCAGTTTTTGTAGTCGCAGAACGGGCATCATCACCCAATACTGCATTCGGAAGAAGAAGAAGAAGATGTGAAACATCGGGTAAATTATCTGAATCTTTCAATGTAAGAGTGCAATGGGGCAGGATTAATATCGCCAATTTTGTTAATTTTATTCTTCGTTAATATAATGGAAAGAACTTGTCACAGGCGACGTACCATAAATTTGTGCATTGTGTAGTATCATAACAAACGGAGCTGGATCAGATGAATATGTGGAAGCAAGAATTATGAAAGCAAGAAGTCATTGTAGTGGTAAGATATAACTTCCTAGATTGCCAAATATTATACACAGCGGAAACAGATATAAATAACAAAGTAAATAATTTTAATTATATAACAGAAACACTAAAAAGAACTTTGAAAAATAAAGCCAGGAAAGACTCTATAATGAAATTATACAAGACAATGGCAGCGCCTATTATTACTTATGGATCCAAAACATTGACAGCGACAACACAACAATCTGCCAGAATACAAGCTGCTGAAATGAGATTCCTCATACCAATAGCAGGATATCAAAGAACAGACAAAAAACATAATACAGAAATAAAACAACAACTAAAAGTAGAGCAATTAAACACAACTATAGTGAAATACACAACAAACTGGAAATAACACTTGGCAAGGATGACTGAAAATAGAATACCAAAAGCAGCATATAGCTATTCACCACGAGGAAGAAGAAGTTTGGGAAGACCAAAAAAAAGATGGAAAGAGCAGCAATTTGGAGCCGAAACAGGCTAGTAAATAAGCCTAAACCGGCTAGTAAATAAGCCTAAACCGCGATGATGAAGAAGAAGTCATTGTGAAAATCTCTATAAATCTCACTTAAAGAGGACGTCATCCTAACAAGGGTGTATGATTGAATATAATGATCTGAAATAAATGAGGTTTAAATTATAGTACAGTACTTTGGTCCAAACATATTCATTTGAAGAAAAATGAAATATCAATCTTGATATACACCACTCCGATCCACATAATTAATACAGAAAGAAATTTTATGAGGACTGAATATAAATTTACAGAAAACAGAATATATGTGTTTGAGAAAGGATATGGGTGACCTCATACTCGAAACAGGGAAAATAAAAAAAGTGATTTTTTTAAATATCTTGGGTCAATAATTACAAGTTAAGGTACATATGAAAGAGATGCACACACTCAATGGTAAAACATGCAACTAAGACATTACATGGAATAATTTGGAACAAAAATATTACAAAGGAAACTAAATTAAAAATTATAAGAGCATAATGAAGAATATTTCGTCAGATGGAAGTGAAACTTGGTCTTTGACGGAATTGCAAAAGAATAAAATTAGAACAGTTGAATCTGATTACCTTAGAAGAAGTCTTCAAAAAACACGACAGGATGAAATAAGAAATAAATTCTTTTAGGAGAGAAATGAATGTCACTACATCTGTTGTTAAGAGGATTGAAAATCAAATTCTTAAATGGTACGGCCATGTAAAAAGATTCGAAAATGAAAGATGGCCAAAAATATGTATAATATGGTCATCCCACGGAAGAAATAAACGTGGCAGACCAAGATGGAAATGGAAAACCTATGTCAGAACTACAATGGATGATAGGAATTTGAAAGAAGGAGATTTGAATGATAGAAATAAATGGAATCAGAAGACGGCAAGCCTATAAGTGGGGAAAGCTAAGAAGAAGAAAATTTAACAACATATTATATTAAAATAAATAATAGTTTAAAAAACTAAAACAACACGCTTTATTAGAAAACAGAACTAAAAAGTGAAAAATAATTTTAATTTCTAACACGCTTGGGATAAAATTAAAGTGGTCAACAAAAATCATCTCCAACACATGTAGAATAAAACTAGAGTTATCTAAAAAAATAATTTTACCATCAAAGGCGTGGGGTGCTCTATAACAATTAATATATTTGATAATAAACAGATATTGGTAAGAGTAAAGTCTCTAAGAAGAAAACGTAAAAACCATAAAAAGCACCCCACGCTTTTGATGGTATTTTTTTAACCACTCTAGTTTTATTCTAGATGTGTTGGAGATGATTTTTTTGTTGGCCACTTTAATTTTATCCCATGCGTGTTGGAAATTAAAATTATTTTTCATTTTTTAGTTTGGTTTTCTAATAAAGCGTGTTATTAAAATTTTTTTTCATCTATTATTATTTTTTTTAATTCTTAGTTTAATTGATTGTCATAAGCTGGAATCCCATGAAAATTTAATTGCTTACAATATTTTTAGTATCTAGGCACCAATATAATTAATTTTTTTAAAATTATTCTTGTCTAACATTATTATAATATTTTTGAATATGTTAATATAGATAAATAGTTACAGTTAATCGTATCCTTCTCATATTTTTGGATAAATTACAATGTGGTAAGTTTACAAAATTGTCATAAATATTTTACAGAATAAGATAAAAAATGTAAATATCTTTAAATTCGATACTATTGTAGTATGAGCTAAAAGTAATACTCTTCTAAAAAAATCCTCCGGGCCGGATTTGAAATTATATACCACTACAGTCCACCGCTCTACCAACTGAGCTACCAGAGGATATAATATAAATTTCTTACAACGATGGACTAAAAAGTCGATAAATGCGCAATCTATTATATCGGTCTTTATTTTTATTTTTTTGATGTCCTGATGATCCTGGCCAGGATCATAGAACAAATTATGAAATTATTGTATTGGCATTGGTCCTTTACAAGTATACAAAGTTTCAAGTCGACCCATTGTTTTTAAGTGGATGAAAATCGTGTTGAAACATTCCGTTACATGTCATACAGGTCAAGCCAATATAAAGTGTGTAATAATAGTCATTTCTTTTCATTGCTGCATACGCCCTTTCTTATGGTGAACATACAAGTTAGATGGAAATTGAATTGTTTTACAATATTTTACATAGAAATAATAATTATAATGAGGGAACATTGTACAAAGTTTTGAATGCATCCCATTTAAAACACAGAATATAAACACCTTTTCCTAATTAGAAAACTCAAACTTACCTCTCTCTCAATGTTTGAACTAAATAACAAATGCTACAAAAGCCACTGGTAATATAAAGTTTGCGAATGTTAACAAAATAATGACTGCAGCTAATTAAAAAAAATCGTGGTTAGTGCATATCACGTTTCCGTCACTTCATTTTCTGTTTCTTTATCTGGAGGTCCTAGTTTTGTCTCATCTATTAAATATTCATATACAACAGAAACAGATATAAATAACAAACTAAATAAGTTTAATTATATAATTAACACTAAAAACAACTTTGAAAAATAAAGCCAGGAAAGGCTGTATAGTGAAATTATACAAGACAATGGCAGTTCCTGTTATTACTTATGGATCCAAAACATGGACAGTGACAACACAACAATCTACCAGAATACAAGCTGCTGAAATGAAATTCGTGAGACAAACAATAGGATATCAAATAACAGACAAAAAAAACACAGAAATAAGACAACTAAAAGTAGAGGAATTAAACATAACAATAGTGAAATACAGAACAAACTGGAAAGAACGCTTAGCAAGGATGACTGAGAATAGAATACCAAAAGCAGCATATAACTATTCACCACGAGGAAGGAGAAGTTTGGGAAGACCAAAGAAAAGATGGAAACAGCAGCAATTTGGAACAGGCTAGTAAATAAATCTAAACCCTGACGTAGAAGAAGAAGAAGAAGCAGGCCAGTTCCTTGAGTTTTCATTCAAGAAGGGAAACAAGTCTCTAATATAATATTCCTTAGCTTGATCTTTGGGGGCGTGACAAGATGAGTTTGCTACATTCTCTCTTTTCCAAAATATGAATTCATTTGATTGTCCATCAATAGTAATTGTGCCCGAAGGCAGGTCCTTCACTGCAATCATAGCATTTTTATGCTATGCTTGCAGCTTTACTAGAGAATTGTAGGTGTGGTAGCTTCCCGTTGCTTTCCACACCGGTGAAGGATGATGATGATGATAATGATAATGATGATGGCCACATGATTTTTGGGACCGTTCGGGCCTTAGAGTTTTCTTGACATTTGTCTTACAGGTGAGGAAAAACCCCGATAAAAATCTCACCCAGAAAAACTGCCCCGACCGGGAATCGAACCCGGGCCTGCTGCGTGACAAGGCAGCACGCTACCTCGAGACCACAGCGGTGGACCATTTGATTGTATTGCCCTATAATTTAGAAGCACTCATCCTGAAGGCTCACAAAGGATTTAGCGGTATTTCTGAATCTCAAAAGGAGACTGCTTACTTTATTGGTTTCTTGTTGAGGTATGGATTCAGTGTTCCTGATCATTCTTTCAAAATGGAACTATTCCATTGAACTGGATATATTTTTTTTACAATATGAAATAACTTCACGATATATTCTCTATCAATTTCCACTGTCGACATTTTTTGCATCTTAATGCTACATAAGTCAAAATGTTGGTCAAATTGTGATTAGCTGTGGCCTCTAACTGGAAATGTGTGCAACATTTTGACATTGTAAAAAAAAGTAATGAATTTAACATTTTTATTCTGGCCACCAGCGCCATCTGAAAAGGCGTCCTGAACATCGTCTGGGCATAATAATCACTAAGGGGAGGATTTCTATGACTTAAAAAATGGAAAATTTGCATGCATTTATGACCTAAAAAGACAAAAATATGACCTTATAATTGAATGAATTTTTTACCCTTACTATATTAATGTAACACCATCAGTACTAAAAATATTCTCCCCAAACTCTCGATCAAAATTCCTTGATTTTACACCCTACAATAAAAAATATTACACGAAAATGATCCTAAAGAATCAGAGTTATTGAAAAGCAAATCAACAAAAATTCGTTTTTTGCCATTTTTTTCAACATTTCACCATTCGGTGCCATTAAAATCCCCCTCCCGACAGGTCGTGTCACTGTAAGACTCCGGTGGCGCGTGGCACGTACAATGTACCTATCTATAAGGTGAAAGGTTAAACTGAGTTAATGTAAAATGGAATTACTATTATAATTGTTGTTATTATTATTACTATTATTATTACTATTATTATTATTACTATTATTATTATGGGGCACGCCGTAGCGTAGTGGTTAAGGCACTGAGCTACAAGCCGGAGGGTCGAGGGTTCAAGTCCCGTTGGGGTCAGGATTTTTAAACTGACCCAAACCCTCTGGCGGCACTATGGCCCTGGGGTCGACTCAGCCTCTAACGTAAATGAGTACCAGACGCTTGTTCTGGGGGTAAAGGCGGCCGTCACGCAGGGCTGACAACCCGGCTGACATAAAGTGTCGATTGTCTAGAAAAAGTGGGAGCCTTAACCTCCTACTACCCCAAGGGCCTTCGGGTCTGTTGTGGGATCACTTTTACTTTACTTTTACTATTATTATTATTATTACTATTATTATTACTACTATTATTATTATTATCATTATTATTTTATTATTATTACAAATAGAAAGGACAAGTAAAATATGCACGTGATAGATAAATGTAAAAGCAATTTAAACATTAATTGAAAAAAATATTCGTAAATGTTGAAACCCCACCTCCTCATTAACACTGCTGTGGTATTTACGATGTAAATATGGACGCCCGTTTTTCTGAACCATGAACCAACTTAACAGTACGTTGTTAAATTAAAAATCTGTCATCGAGTGTAATTAAAATACCATTATTTAACGAACGCAGCTGATTTATCGATTTTAAATGCGGAAAGTGATTAATAAAAATGTAACATTTTCATAGCAATGCGATAGAATTAAAATTTTATTTAATATAATTTCCATGTATATACCACCACATACAGCAGCGCTCAAAGAGGATCGCGGTCATAACGAGAACTGGTCATTAGGTTTGAAAATATAAAAACAGCTAGAAAACATATATATTTTTTTTTAGTTGTGGTTATTATATTTGTAGTTAGCTATTTGATATTCAGGGTGCCCCAAAACTCTTGATTTAAGTTACAGATGATAGAAAAGTCCAAAGTTGTATGTTTTATAAGAAATTACTGAAGGAAACTTTCATTTGAAGTTAATTTCAAAATATCAAAGTCGTATTCGGGAATTGTGGAATTACACTTTGATCCCTACAAACCTGGATTTTTTTGTTGGTTTTTCTTGCTTGTGGAGTGAAATTATTTTAATTCTATTACCACGGTACATTTCGCCACAATAAAAATGTTATCATCATCGTCATATTCTTTAGCGTGGTCTGTTACAATCTCTAACCATCGACTTTCTCGTCTTCCCAAGTTCCTTTGCCTTATCAAGTTTTTTTTGAGCCTATATATATATATATATATATATATATATATATATATAGGATAAGAAAAATAAATGCCTGGATAAGATATATATATCTTACCTCAATTTAATGTTGATTTGTTCTCGAACATGTTTCGATATATTCTTCTGTTTCATCGCCAGGTATAATAGACTCAAACTATTATAGCCGACGATGATAGAAGGATATATCGAAACATGTTCGAGAACAAATCAACATTAAATTGAGGAAGATTTATATAGACTCAAAAAAAACTTGATAAATAGAACCTTGAAATATTATTTCCTAATATAAAATAATTCCTTTGCCTTCTTTGGGCATATAAATGAATATTGATAGAAGATATTCTGGCACGTTTCTTCAAGTTCAGTCTGTATTGTTCTTTGTGCTGGTATTAGATCTGTTTCAATGCCTTTAAGAATCTTAGCATTTCACAATGCTATAATTAAAATAAATCAGTTAATCACTCCAAATGGTATACCAGGAGCCGGGTACGATTCCTAGCTATATCATATGTTTTCCTTTCAGTATAGAGTCTGGAATGGACTCCATCCTCCCTCTTGAGGACAAGTGGGTTAGTATTTGAATTAACAAGTAGCTAAAACTAAAAATATATAAAACCTTTATTCTCCCAGTTATATTATATGGGTGCGAAATATGGACTTTAAGGGAGGAAAGGAGATTACGAGTATTTGAGAATAAAGTTCTTAGGAAAATATTTTGGACCAAAGAGAGATGAACAGACAGGTGAATGGAAAAGACTAAGTAACAGTGAGCTACATGGGCTTTGTAGGAAGCCAGATTTAATGAGAACAGTGAAGTCTCGCAGATTGCGATGGGCAGGACATGTGGCAACAATGGGTAATGAAAGAGGTACATGGAAGCATCTTCTAGAAAAACCATTGAGAAAATTCCAGTTGGTTGGCCAAGAATGAGGTATGAGAATAACATTAACCATGATTTGAGAGAAGTAGATTACGCAGGGGATGGTTGGAAAACATCTCACGATAGGGATGTATGGAGAGCTTATGTCCGGGTGGTCATGAATCTGCGGGTTCGATAGTGCTAAAGTTAGTAGCTAAATTTAGTTAAAAACTTGAACAAAGGTTTTGTGGGACTATGTCACACTAACCACTTGGTTATCTGCAGATATCTGCTAGCCTCTGAAAGCAACCACTTCAATAACGCTTTTACTTTTATATATATATGTATGTATGTATGTATGTATTGTAAGCCTATGTTTTCCCTTTACAGAGATTTAGGCGCTCTCCCCCTATAGGGAAGAATTTGAACCATACTAATTTAGTTACACTTGTTTTCGTATAGATGTAATTTTGAGTGGTCCGTGGTCAGCGTTCCGCCTCATACTGACATCTAGGAAACCAAGGTAGTACTAGGACGGGAAAATTCGGTAAATTTTGCTTAGAGGCCTTTTCATTCAGGCTTAAGGATTTTTTACGAGCCTGAAAATCTTCAGACTCGGCTTAAAGTCCCTCCCGGAGGACTTGCTCCTTGGATTTTTCCATCCTAAAAAATCCACGACCCTCGGGACCAGAGGCAAGGAGCATAACCACTAGTCCACCGTACTTTTTATGTTTTTTTTTTATATTTAATATAACTTGCCGATAATTTTTGGGGGTTTTAAGAATTCATTAATGGGCTTGGAATGTATTCATTAAAAATAGATTGTTTTAAGTTTAATGCGGAGGATATTTTGATGCCGATAATATATTTGTAGCTACTCTAGTATCAGTGTTTTATGTATTTATTTTATATAGATATTTTTCATATTATTGAAATTGGGTACCTGGCTCTTATATCTGTAATCGCTTAAATAGTTTTGAAAGAAAGGTACTGAGAAGAATATTGGGAGCAGTTTGTGTAGATGACATCTGGAGAAGAAGATATAATAGAGAATTAATACAATTATTAGGAGATCTCGATATTGCCTCACACATAAGGCTTGACCGTTCAAGATGAATTGAACATATTATTAGAATGCCAAATAATAGAAAGGCGGAACAAAACTTGTATTCACAACCTCAAAGAACCTGATTAAGAGGACGATATAAGAATAGGTGATGGGATTGTGTGCGCTAAGATCTTAAAAAAGTTAAATAAAGCGTTGGGAAAGGTTTTCTATGGAGAGGGATGTCTGGAGGAGGCGAAGGTCCTTATTGGGATGCAGCGCCATTTAAGAAGATTATTATTATTATTATTATTATTATCATCATCATCACTCCAGGGATTAGGCAATTGCCCGTTCCGACTTCATAATGCATCAGCCCAACGTCTTCTAGGTCTTCCAACATCACGTGGTGGGGGGGCTTAGTACCCGATGAACCAGACGACTCTACTGGGGAAGATTGACTTAGGTTAATCTTGCTGGTGGGTAAGAGGCGAGGGGAACTAAGTATAGCTCACAACGAAGGAATGGCGTCTGTATCCATATTGGGCGGCCACATCTTCGTCAAGTCTTCAACGGTCAGGCGACAAGGAATAGCACAGCTAAACTTGTAGGGCTTGAAGAGCGGAAGAAGCAGCCCTCTCTTGGGGGTGGATACCCAGAGGAGCATGTTTGGAGGCTCAGAGGAAGCAGCCATTCCACCATTCTTGTCCTGCGAAGCGCTCGTAACGCTTCCAGGAGACATTTATCTTACTGAGAAGCTTCATGGAAATCAGCCGGATTGTCATTATTATTATTATTATTATTATTATTATTATTATTATTATTATTATTATTATTATTATTATTATTATTCCTTTCATGTGATAGACCTAGCGGTCTTACGGTCTAAATCCAACGTTTGAAGGGTCTGCCCAATGATCTCTAGCCTGGTGGCTGGTAATTTAAGATTTGACGTGGTATTCTTGTTCTGCTCATTCTTCTTACGTGAGATTTCCAATTGTTTCTGTTTTTTTGCACATATTCCATGATTCTGTTTGTAATTCTTTGAGAATCTCAGAATTCTTTTTATGGTCTGTTCTTGAGTAACTTACAGTACGTCTCATAAATTTCATTTCTGCTGCAGTTAGTCTTTGTTCATCTACACTGCGAATTGTCCAGGCCTCACTTCCGTAACATAATATGCGTCTGGCCAGTGTTTTACAGTTCTATTACGTGTGTGTTGCTGTAATGTGTTTGGTCACGTCATGCCAGTAACATGTTGTGAGGACTTACCTTACTGAAAAGTCTCAAAGAAATTATTTTTTTATTGCGGATGAGCCCATGTAGGACTACGCAAATTGCTTAGAGGCGTTTCCTTTGAGCCCAAATTTCTTTCATTCTTTTGCTATGAGCTTGTTTTCTATCATCTGTCCAAGTTATTCCAGTTTTTTTCTTCGGTTTGTCCTCTTGGTCAACTTGCCACTTATTCACCTTAATTCTAAATATATCTCTGTTTGGGATATCTTCTTTAGTAATTCCTGCCAATTTTAAGTCCTTTTTGACTTCATCAATCCACTTCATAGTATCCACTGGAGCTATACTTCTGTTTTCGTAGAATTCCATTATCTGTTTTGTAAGCCTATTTGAGTTCATTCGTTTAATGTAGCCATAAAATTTTAACCTTCGTTTTCTAATGTCACTATGAATGCCTGTATATATTTTTATTTCCTTTTTACTTCTGAGTCTAAATGCTTCATCTATGACTTGTAGACCTAAAACTTTTCTTATAATTTTGCATTCTTTTTTTCACTATATTTTCGATATTTTTTTTCTCCTCAAAATTAATGTTTCTGCTCCACAGAGGCACTCTGGTTTAATTACAGGTTATTATTATTATTATTATTATTATTATTATTATTATTATTATTATTATTATTATTATTATTATTATTATTATTACTTGGTTCGTGGTAGGTCTTGTTGCTGCACACCTTGTGGTGAAAGCCATGGGTTACCAATCTTGTCGTCACGTGTCGCATTTCATGATTAGCTTCCGTCCAGGTCCTATCTTGCATTGCACACATTGCATAGAAGTCATCCGGTATGCTGTTATTCTTCTCGTGCAGGTGTCGTAGGAGCTGTTTGTAGGCGTCATTCGCTGGGAGAATTATCTCGCATCTTAGATCCTCTATCAAAAATGTCTCCCTGGTGAGCTCATACACTAGCCTCGATCTTGAGTTCTGTGGTACTCCGAGAGCTCTCTTCAGATATCTAGCTTTCACCCGCTCTAGTTATTCCACCTGTTTGCATGTGAGGTATTCTTCCACTGATTCTAGGTCATATGTCAGGACGGGTAATATTTTTAGCCAGAACAGGTCCTTAGCTGTGCTTATAGTAAAGACAAGTAATGTACTAAAATCCATGTATGGTGTGTGCTTATTTCAACTTATTATTATTATTATTGTTATTATTATTGTTATCATTATTATTATTGTTATTATTATTGGCCGACCACGTAGAAGATGGACTCCACTTTTAACTTCGCCGGAACAGGCTGCATAGCCTAAACCTTGTAGTAGAAGATTATTATTATTATTATTATTATTATTATTATTATTATTATTATTATTATTATTATTATTATTATTATTATTATTATTATTATTATTGTCATCGTCATCATCTTCTTCTTCTTCACTTCACTTCACGGGCTAGGCAAATTGCCTGTTCCTCCTCACAGTTGTTCTGTCCATCTTTTCTCTGGCCTTCCTACATTCCTTGAACCTCTTGGCTTGTAGTTGAATGCTGCTCTTGGTAATCTTGTTACATTCATTCTTTCCACATGTGTAAACCATTTCTCTCTATATTCTCTGATTTTCTCATCCAATTGATATATATATATATTTAACTCTGTCCTTATAGCTTCATTCCTTATCCGATCCAATCTTGTGCAACCTTTTGTTCTTCTAAAGAAGTTCATTTCTGCGCTTTGTATTCTACTTTGCAATTTTTTGGTCATTACCCATATTATTATTGTTGTTGTTGTTGTTGTTGTTGAAAAACTGTGTTAGAGTTTGTATCTGCTCTATATAATACCTATATTTGTGTTAACCCTTAAATTCGTAATGTAACCTTTTGGATACATCAGTTGGTTTAATTAATTTAATATTTTTAATAAATCAGAAGAAAACGAACAAAAAGAAACCACTGAAATGTGTGTCTAATTATACAATATACATAATAATAACAGTTACACAAGATTTCGTTTTCACTGCGGTCCGCCACATTCAAATAACTAACAAAAGAAATTTGTGTTTTGCCAATTTAAGGGTTAAATATTTCAGAAAGTACTAAGCATTTCGATTTAAAACTTTGCTTATGGCACAAAATTATGAACTTTGTTGCAGGCCTAATTAAATTGGAAATCCAACCCCGAATTATCGCGAGTTGACTTTGTCGACTAACTCCGGTTGGAATATTTGCTTGGGGTGTGTAAGGATTTGTGAACATTCAAGAAAGGCGAATCGGCTGGATAACAAGTAGACGTTGGAAGTTGTCACATTACGTGAAAGGATAGAGACAGTTTGAAATTGTACGTTAGACACCCTGGTTGGTGGGAAGAGAGCCGGCCATCACAAGTTCTGTGATGTCCGCAAATAGCTAATCGCAGACGACTCTTGGGTGGTTTCAGTACCACGCTCTCCGCCATCTTAAATGTCCTGCACTACACATGTGCTTCCGAAATTAACTTCCTACAGTAAAACTGAATGTCCCAACTATCATCAACTTTGTATCTCGGCACAACTCGAATTATATATTAAGATACTTTCACTTTATACTTTACAGTATATAATCATCATGACTCATGCCCCAAATGGGAGTCAATGACCAATCAAGTTTCAATGAATTTTGTTTTACAACCAATCACAGTCGTGTTTCACTTCGATAATTATCGAATTTTGATTACCAAAATAAAGAAAGCTCCACCTTTTTAATATTCTGATCAGGTCAGAGCATTATTTTGCAGTGACTGACTCTCCAACAAACACATTGTATATAGCAAATAATGAACAGATTCCTTCGAAAAACACATTCGATACTATTGTGTTTTTAAATAATAATTTTACTGAATTGTTTACTAAAAAAATAAATTAATAATCTGTAATGTTGGTTATAATATACAGTTTGATTCGTTTCATTTTTTCTCCACTAGGGCGCATTTTTATAATATTGCGATTCTATTTGGCAACAAATAATGTGATCAAGTTGCAGTAATGAACAAATATATACATATTTTAAAATAACTCTATTTAAATAATTATTTGTGAGTAAACAGCCAATCTTATTGATTAAATAGTCCTTACAAATGCCACTTTTGATTTCCAAATCCTCTAGATAAACTGGAAATCACTCGTAGCATTACTTATGATAAGTAATGTCACATGTGATTTCCAAATAATAGATAAATTCACAAGTCACGAAGTGAGGAGTGAATTTATCTAGAGGATTTGGAAATCAAGAGTGGCATTTGTTAGGACTATTTAACGAATAAAATTAAGCTGTTTACTCAAATATCATTATTTATATACAGTTATTTTAAAATATTGTATTTAATGTAAACGGCGATGTTTGAAAACAAATCGGAAATGTGTGGTTATTATTTAATTTTAGGAAGTTATATTTTGAGGTTATTTTAATTATATTATTTTTGGTCTGGACATCTTACCTCTGGGAAAGCTGACGATAAAACAGAATTGTTTTGAAACATGTCCAAGAACAAATCAACATTAATATTGAGGTAAGATGTCCAGACCAAAAATAATATAATGTGTGGTTATGTTTCATTTGTTTATTCACTGCAACTTGATCTTATTATTTACTGGCAAACAGGATCACAGTATGTAAGAGATATTGTAATGGAGGAAAAATTAAACACATCAAACTGTATAAGTTTATAACCAACATTATAGGTTATTAATTTATTTTTTTTGTAAACAACTCAGTAGAATTATTATTTAAAAACACTATTATTTAACACACAATTATCAAATTATAGTTCGAAGGAATCTGTTCATTATTTGCTATATTCAATGTATTTGTTGGTTGTGTGTCTTGTCCTTGTGTCTATATGTGAGAATAACAGAAAGTTAACAAAAAGGTAAAAAAAGAAGGAAAATAGTGTAAACGAAATGAGGGGAAAAAAACTAGACCAAGTTAATTTTTAGTTACCTTATTTGCTTGTAGATGTCGTGGATGGCATGCGGTCAACACACCGACCCAATGAGACATCTAACAGGCAACTAATGTATTACTAGGACGTTGATGTTAGTAAATTTTGCTTAGATGCCTCTTTATTCAGGCTTAAGTATCTTTTACGAGCCTGAAAATCTTCAGACTCGGGACCCACGGCTTAAATTCCCTCCCGGAGGACTTGCTTCTTGAATTTTTCCGTCCAAAATAGTCATCGAACCCGCAACCCTCGGAACTAGAGGCAAGGAGCATATTCACTAGTCCACTGCTCTAAAAACATTTATATTAATCTAGAGATTATATGACCTTAGGCATCTGTAAATGAGGAGGTTAGAAGCAAAGAGATGTGATTTTTTTCGCAAAAAAACGAGTTTGGTGTATAATTACATTTTTCGAGCATAATATTATTTAGTGGCAAAGGGATATGAGTAAATGCATTAGGAATATATGTAGTACTATCTAACACCCGGCGTACGCTGCTACGCCTAAATAAATTAAAATGAATGTGCTTTTATGTTTAGTTGAATAAATAAAAGGAAAAATAATTATGAATTTATATTTTTTAGGTAGGCCTACCCCGTGCTGATTACCCGTTGTTGCCCAGGAATCTACTTATTCCGATCTTCTTGGCATAAATGAGCTGAAATACGAAAATTAATGTGTTTTATGTTTAGTTAAACAAGCAAGAGGAAAATTTATATCATAATTATTTTTAGATACCCCATGTTGATTACTCATTGTTGCCGGGAATTTGTTCATCCCGATCTTCTTGGCATAAATGAGCTAAAAGAAAAATTATTGTAGTTCTTATGATTAGTTGAATAAGTAAAATGAAAAATAATAAAAAAATGTATATCGTAAATATTTTAAGATTCCCCGGTGTTACCCGGGAATCTACTTATCTCGATCTTCTTGGAATAAATGAGCTAAAAAACAAAAATTCGTTATTGTGAGTTATCCGAAAAAGAATACCCGCCATTTGCTGCTATGCTTGCACAGGAATCTACGTACTTGTCTCTTATCTTCTTGGCATCAATGGAGTGCAAAAATGATTATTGTGAGTTATCCGTAAGAGATAAACATATGGCTGTCGCGGACTTTTTTTTTGTAGAGCTTTTTGAGATATTCAATTCTGAGTCGGCCTACATTAATTTTGTGTATTTGTTATGGTTTAGGCAGCGTAAGCCATTTAAGCGTCCGAAGAGCTTTTTTTTTACGTTTTCCACTACAAAGGGCGACTTTTAAGGGTGTAGGAATTGAGTATCACAACTCTTATAGCCTATGTTCATCCCGGGAATCTCCTGAACATTTTGCAAAAAGCCCCATCACAATAGGATCTACGGTATGGCCGTGCATAAAGTACGAACAAACAAACATACGAGTACATAGAAACAAACAAACAAACAAACATTCACTTTTATATACGCTGCTCAAAACAATTAGAGGAACACTATGAAATATGCAAATATTTTTTCATTGGATAAAGGTACAAACATGAAATTAATAAAGTACATTATTTGTGGTTGTTTATTTATTTATTTATTGCTCATTTCAGTAAAAACAAATGAATAACGCTGACAATTAACTTTTCAAATAATTCCGCTATATAAGCAATTGAATCTTGTGTTTAATTTTCAAAGTTAAACACTCATTATATAGAGTTAGTATCGTGTATGGCCTCCACGACATTCGATGACAGTTTGGCACCTTCGTAGCATGCTCGCAATAAGATTCTGGATTTCCTCTTGCGGGATATTCTCCCATTCCTCCTTCAGAGCATCTCCAAGTTGCTGCAGAGTTTGTGGAGCTTGATGTCGGTTCCTGATCTTCCTGTCTAGAAGATCCCACAAGTTTTCAATAGGGTTGAGGTCTGGGCTGACCGCTGGCCACTCCATTACCTCAATTTCATTCCTCCTCAGGAAATCCCTGGTGACAGCCGCAGAATGTGCCCTGGCATTATCCTGCATAAACAGAAATCCAGGGCCTACTCCAATGGCAGCACGTACTACATTCTCTTCCAGAACGTGCTCGATATACCGGAGAGCATTCAGTCGCTGGGAATAAGTACAAGGTCCGTACGATTGTTGTACATAACTCCGGCCCACACCATTATGGAACCTCCTCCGAATCTATCAATTTCCTGTACAGCCTCTGCAGAAAATCTTTTTCCTGGCCGTCCCCACACCCTCAATCGACCATCACAACGTGTAAGACGATACCTGGATTCGTCCGAGAAGAGCACAGACTCCCACTGGTTCAGGTTCCAATCAGCATGGTTTTCAGCATACGTACGTCTTGCTGCCTTATGCCCATTTGTTAAGCGTGGTTTTTAACGGGCCTTTTTGGACGAATATTCTCTTTCCTTAATCTGTTCCTTATGGTTTGGTCTGAAACCCGGATTCCGGAAGCCATATGAAGGTCATTCTGCAGGTTTTTTTTTGCAGTTTTTGTACGCTGTCGAAGAGCAGAAAGAACAACGTATCTGTCATCCTGGGGGCTTGTTTTAAATTTACGGTCCTGGCCACGTCTTCTACAATACTGACCTGTCTCTCTGTGCCTGTTGCGTAACCTGGACACCACGGAAGGAGAAACCCCAAGCTCTCTAGCCACTTGTCGCAGAGATTGACCTTGTCGTAAAAGATGTAGAGCATGATACACTTCAAACTCATTTAAATGCCTCATTTTTTCAGAGACTTCAATAAACAAGGCAATAATCAACATTCGTCACTATAGCAACATCAGGAAGCTTACCAATTAGAAGTGGCCAGTGCCTTCCAAAATAAAAAAAAAATCTCTATATTTGTTGTTTGAGGTAATTTCTCTGTATCTAGGCCATGGATCTTTAAAATTTGTATCCAATGATAAAATTAATAATTCAATTTACATATTGTCCAACTTTCAGCATCACAGCTTTAAAAAACAATTACTTATTCAATTTATTACAAGTGTTCCTCTAATTGTTTTCAGCAGTGTATTAGATGATTCCATTTTTAATAACCTACGTTTTTCTTATAGAACTTCAACTTTAAACCAGTTTTTCTCTACTACAAAATATACACCCGCACCCGTTTGCTTCTAACCACCTCAAATAAAATAAAATTGAATAAGAGAACTGCTATTGTAAACAAAATAACATATTAAAGTCATGATTATTTTATTACAACATGTTTCAATAGCTATATTTACTTCTTCCTCTAGCTCAAAAGATCTTGCTATTTTCTTCCATTTTCTGTCCATATTTTTCGTTTTCATTGTATTCAGTATGCATGTTGATTGTTTGCTATTGTGTAGCAGTCTCCATCTTTCTGTAGCAAAGGGAACTAATAGAACACGTCTTTCTATTATTACTGAATGCACTCTTTGGCTTGAGGCATTGAAAAAGCAGTGAATAGGGGAATACATATATATAAGAATCCATAGGGCAATAAAATTAGATGTAAAGGAAACGCGTATAAATAAAAAATGGAATGGAATATGACTAAAAATGAATTAAATAAGATAGAAAAGACTCGGGTGGGAAAGAATAAATATTACAATTGAGAGGAATTATAAAAATAACTTTTCAAGTTTTATTAAAACAATGTAACCGGTTTTATGTAGATTTTTCCATCTCTCTTTCATACATAATTCAGTCACCTAGATAGATGTTTGGAACCAGGAATGAGTCCGAAAATCTGAACAAAATCAGCAGCAAGACATTTTTTAGAACTCTTTGGAACAAACGAATGCTTCTGATTTCTACCAAATAGACGCTAAAATACAATAATAAAATAATAAACTCATTTCAAAAAACTATAAGAGGTTACAATATAAAAAATACAGCAAAATACACAATAGGTAAAAATAAAATTATCTTATCATATTGTATAGAATATGAATGGGGCCCGAATTTGCATGCACTAAAATTTTTAAATCTATTTATTCTGCATGTGCTTAAATTTCTAAAAACATGTAACAACTAATTAACTCACTGGCACTATCGAACCTGTAGGTTCATGGCCGCATGGACATGAGCTCTCCACATATCCCTATCCTAACCAAATGTGTTCTAATCATCCCCAGTATAATCCACTTCCCTTATATCATGGTTAACATTACTCTCCCACCTCATTCTTGGTCTATCAACTGGGCTTTTTCCCTCTGGTTTTCCTACAAGAAACTTCCAAGACCTCATTCATTCCCCATTCGTGCCACGTGTCCTCCCACCGCAGTCTATGAGACTTAACTGTTCTTATTATACGTCATTTCCTATAAAGATCATGTAGCTCATTGTTGTGTAGTCTTCTCCATTCTCCTGTCTATTCAACTCTCTTTGGTCCAAAAAAATTGTCCGAAGAACTTTATTCTCAAATACTGATAATATAACGGTCCCCAAAATCATATGGCCATTGTCATCATCATCATCATCCTTATCTTTATCATCATCATCATCCTTCACCGGTGTGGAAAGCAACGGGAAGCTACCACACCTACAATTTCCTAGTAAAGCTGCAAGCATAGCATGAAAATGCTATGATTGCAGTGAAAGACCTGCCCTCGGGCAGAATTGCTATGGATGGATGACTGGTAATATTTTCTCCTCCCTTAATATAAGAGTCCATGTTTCGCGCCCATATAATATAACTGGTAGAATACCACTTTCATGTATTTTTAGTTTAACATTTTTTAGATGAGCTGGAACGACAAGAGTCCTGTAATGCATAACAGCATGCATTTCTAGTATTGAGCCTATGTTTAATTTCTTTGTGGATCTCATTCCTATTTGTGATTATTGTTCATAAATATTTGAATTCAGCCACTTCTTCAAAATTTCCCTCATTTGTCATTAATTATCCATTTCCATTATATTATGTATTTTTATGTGTGAACATATATTCAGTTTTATTGATCTTTACTTCCAGTCCCAATTTCTTACTGAATATTTGCAAACAACTGAGGTGTAGCGCACGCCGGGCATTGGTTTTAGTTATTAATAACTTGTCAAGTGGTTTGGTTAAGTAAAGTCCCACTACAGGCCTCAGGAGGCCCTTGGAGTAGTAGGAGGTTAAGGCTCCCACTTTTTCTGGACGGCACTTTATGCCAGCCGGGTTGTCAGCCCTGCGTGACGGACGCCTTTACCCCCAGAACAAGCGTCTGGTACTCAATTCCGTTAGAGGGTGAGTCGACCCCAGGGCCATAGTGTTGCCAGAAGGTTTGGGTTAGTTTAAAAATCCTGACCCCACCGGGACTTGAACCCTCGACCTTCCGGATTGTAGCGCAGTGCCTTAAACACAACGCCACAGCGTGTCCCTTCAAGTGGTTTGTTACCTTGTGAATCGTGCTTTTTGTCTGTATTTGCTTCTGTTCTCAACACATATGGAATGCACTGTACATAAGCTGCAGGTAATGATTTAAGACCCCCACTTGCCCTCTCTATAATAGTTATCAAACAATGGACCACTTGCTGTACCGGTGTAAAATATTACAAAAATGAATATTAAAAAAAGTAAAATTCAGGCAGCGGAAATGAGCTTCCTACGGGCTGTGAAAGGTTGTACAAGAGAAGAACATATTAGAAATGAGAATATTAGAGAGGGACTAAAAGTACAACCACTTCTTCAACAAATAGAAGAACACAGGAACAATTGGATAGAACATATGCAAATAATGACAGAGGATAGGATACCAAAGATGACACTGCTGTATAATCCTGGATGACGAAGATCGGTAGCAAGACCAAGAAAGCGCTGGGCTGAACAGATGTGAAATCGGAACAGGCAAAGACCTAATCCGTGAAGGATGATGATGAAGTTTATTTTATCATCATCATCATCATAGTACATTCACGAATTTAGGCCATTTGTTGGCCTGTTTCGGCCTCAAGAGAAACTCCATCCAAAAGTCTTTTGAGTGGACGTCCTGGTCTTCTTCTTCCTGCAGGTTGATATCTTAACATTTGTTGGGTACCCTGCGATATTCCTTTCGATGAACATGTTGCATACATCTTGACTTATAATCAGAAATTTTGTTTTCTAAAGGTTCCATGTGTAATTTTTCTAAGATATCTTCATTTATTTTGTGATCTAGTAGTGTGTATCCTGCAGTCCTCCGAAGGTATCTCATTTCAGCAGGATATAAGTCCCTGTATATCCTACTGTTTCAACGTCCATACTTCGCTACCATACAAAAGAGATGGAAGAGCCAGTGTTTTATACACTTTTAGTCTTGAATATTTTTGGACTAATAGTGGCTTAAAGATATAATTTATTAACCCTAAAATTCTTAAAAATTGAGATATTTTTGCATTTACATCCTTTTCTTCTTCATATGAGATAGTGCATCCTAGATATGTAAAATTATTCACCTGCTCCAAAATTTTATTGTCAAGTACAATTTTACTTCTGACAGGTTCTACACTTTTTTTTATTTTACAATAATATTAATTAAGTTGATGTAGAGTTAATTTTTCTTCTGGGTTAATTCCTGGACATTCCAGAGGACGAGACACCACTGGAATGTACGTACATTCGTAAATTTGGCTACTCTACAAACCCGTCTCCCATATTCAAGTGTTTGTTAGCATGTATGAATGAGCTACTCGGAATGGTTGAAGTGTCATTCAGTTGGCCACAGATTACCAGAATTGGGAGTGTTTAAATGTGTGACACATGTTGAGAACCTCTGCACCAGAACCTGATTAATGTTGATTTACATTTGTCAGTTAATCGCGGTATTTGTAATGGAATCCGTTCACTGAATACATTTGTAAGAATGCCAAGAATTCCCAGCCATTAAAATGTTTCGCGTGGAAATAAATACCACTGAATTATCCTGCAGATGACGAGAAATGCATCATGCCACAGAGAAATTAACTTGGAATTTTATTGAAATTTGAATATATTTATTCTTAGTGGCATTTTAAAAATCTACAGTCAGAAAGTAACTTATTATTTATAGATTAGCGTTTATCAACCAGTGTGTCGTCATATATTAGTGTGCCGCAAAAAAAAAAAAAAAAAAAAAAAACTGACTAATGCCCGGCGTGCGCTGCCACGCCTAAATAAACGAAATATGTTTTTATATTTAGTTAATTAAGTAAAAAAATATAAGTAATTATACATTTATATCGTAATTATTTTATATACCCCATGCTGATTACCTACAATACCCGGGAATCTATAGGCCTACTTAAGTAAAGTAATCCTACTACAGGCCTCAGGAGGCCCTTCGGGTAGTAGGAGGTTAGGCTCCCACTTTTTCTGGACAATCGGCACTTGATGTCAGCCGGGTTGTCAGCCCTGCGTGACGCCCGCCTTTACCCCCAGAACAAGCGTCTGGTACTCATTTCCATTAGAGGCTGAGTCGACCCCAGAGCCATAGTGTCGCCAGAACGTTTGGGTCAGTTTAAAAATCCTGACCCCACCGGGACTTGAATCCTCGACCTTCTGGCTTGTAGCGCAGTGCCTTAACCACTAGGCTACGGTGTGCGGGAATCTATACTTATTCCGATATTCTTGGCATTAGTGAGCTGAAAGGCAAATATTGTTATTGTGCGTTATCCATGAAAGATAGACATGTGCTGTCGCGGACCTTTTTGTAGATTTTTTAAATACTTATTTCTGTGTACATTAATTTGAAGTATTTGTTATGGTTAAGGCAGTGTAAGCCATTTCAGGGTCCAAAAAGCTACTTTTTTTAGTGCACCGATTCACTTTCTTTTTAGCTCCGGTCCTATATTATGTACGGTAATATGTTATATACATTAATTGTCCGAAAATAATTCTCTAAACAATGTTAAAACCCCATTCAAATCGGTGAAGTGTTTTTTGACTCCATAAAGGACCGACAGACTCTCAGTCTCACAGAGTTTCATTTTTATATGTAAGAATGTTATTTATATAACATAAGTCCACCGCTGTGGTCTCGAGGTAGCGTGCTGCCTTGTCACGCAGCGGGCCGGGTTCAATAAAATTAAAAATAAAGTAGGAATTAAACTTCTCTCAAAAAATAAATAAAAAGTAAAAAATCTTATTCTCGGTCGGGACAGGCTCCTGGGTGAGGTTTTTTTCGGGGTTTTTGCTCACCTGTAAGACAAATGTCAGGAAGCTTAGGGCCCAATGGTCCCCGAAAATCATACGGCCATCATCATCATCATCCTTATCATTATCATAATCATCTTTCACCAGTTTGGAAAGCAACGGAAAGCTACCACACCTATAATTCCCTAGTAAATCTGCAAAGCATAGCATCGAAATGCTATGATTGCAGTGAAAGACCTGCCCTCGGGTAGAATTACTATGGATGTAAATAAAATAAAGATTAATTCTTAATTCTGGAATCTCTTTGGAAAGAATTACCAATTATTTCTACAAAGACTGAGAAACTTCTGAAATAAATATAAAAATTAATATTGATTTTCTCATTTATAAAGTATTAGGCCTATACTTTCATTGCACAACCATTTTCTTAAAAAAAGTTAAGTTCTAGAGCATTAAACCGAAAATGATAAATTTATTATCAGTTTTTCATCCTTCCAATGTTAAGAAGTTGTTTTTCATTAATTCTTTTAATTCATTTTTGCCTTATATTGAACTACTGGTTTGCCATCCGCATGCAATATTTCATACAACTAAAATACAGATAACGCTTTTTATTAAGTAAAATCTCATAATATTACTTGCTATTGTATTTTCAAACAAAGACTATATTGGATGGATAAAGGTCGGTTATTATTCGTCGGGGTTAACTTTGCAAGAAATTTGTAGAAAATGACAGCTGTGCTCATCTCTCTCACTCGCACCAATGATGTCAGTATTTCTTCACCAGACGTTAATAGGGGTAAGGGGAAGACGAAAATTGACAACAGGGTGGGTTCATTCTTTTCTATCTGGGTCTTATATCTCCATCTCTGTCTTTGCCAAGTTAAGCCAGATATACAATAATATTTGCACACGTCCCTTTTTATTCAGACTTGCGGTTCTTTTACGAGCCTAAAATCTTGAGACTCCCCCTCGGATGACTTGTCTCTTGAATTGTTATATCCCAAAAATTCATCAACCCTGGCCGGGTTTAATCCGCGTTTCTCGGTACTAAGATTACAATTTATATATATTTCAATTCAAATTCTACCCCCTAAAATAAAACTTTCTAAGTACAATGCCAGTCTATGGATCTATTATATTTCATAGGATCAAAAACTGAGAAAATATTTGTTATCATTTTCAGTTTATTATTTTAGAACTTTTTTTTTCGGAAAATGGAGAGTTTGAGGAGGATTTGCAGTAGACAACGCTACTTTAAATCGATTTTTTATTTTCCATTTTCAATCTTCACTTAAATTTAATTAAGACTAGGTTGAAATGAATCTTCTTTATTTATCTTACAAATCTTACTAACTCACTATAACAAAGGAATATTTATAAATTGTGGATCCCATCATATGTTTACGGAAGGAATAGACGTCGATACTCGAGCATATTTTACATCAACAAAA
Organism: Diploptera punctata; assembly: GCA_030220185.1. Classification (NCBI taxonomy): domain Eukaryota; kingdom Metazoa; phylum Arthropoda; class Insecta; order Blattodea; family Blaberidae; genus Diploptera; species Diploptera punctata. Next base: position 814,669 of record JASPKZ010006086.1, read on the forward strand.
ATAATTATTGCAGAGACAAGGAACATAAACACTAGATCACCGCGGCCGTCTTAGTAGTATAGTAAAAACTTTATTAAATAATGAGTTTTATGTACTATTCAAATAATTATTAAATAAAGATATTTTAATGTTTAAAAATCATCGTAAACACTTTCTTCCTTAATATTTAATTTTAGGAAGTGTTATTTTGAGGTTATTTTAATTATATTATGTTCAGTCTGATCATCTTACCTCAATATTAATGTTGATTTGTTCTTGGACATGTTTCAAAACAATTGTATTTTATCGTCAGCTTGTCCAGACTGGTTTGATTTATGTTGCATTATGTTGCACACCCTGGATGTCGATGTCAGCTCCATCTTGTGGTTGGCCAAAGAACCTCCAAACAAGCTCACGCTCCGTCGGTATTTCAAAATTCATAACTCTCAAAAACAGGAAATTAAAGCCATGTGTCACGTGGCGTAGATTTACGGCAAGTAAAAGAACTTTGAATCTGGGAAGGGAAAAAATATATAAAAAAAAAAAAAGGAATTTGAAAAAAAAATGGTTGGAGATTCACACCCAGATTTCAATTTCGACATTAAATAAACCCTGTCCGTAGATTCTGAAGAGAAACGGTTCCTAATAATCCATCTACGCAGGAGGCGAGCAAAAAACTCACGCCCAATGAGGCCGAGGAAGGAAGTGCAGGAGGGGGAACATATTCATTTCGCTCTTGACCATCAAGCTTTCCAGAACGCAACACAGTGCCAGACTTCCGATTAGGCATCACTCTTAGGCTCCGCCCTGTCTCCCACTAACACAATGCGCGAATTTCTCTACACTTTTCACGGACAGACTGTATGTCCGCTGTCTGTCTACAATGACGTAACAGCCCAATATTAATCCTTAGCCTCTTCTTTGTTAGGAGTTACTGGACCATGTTAATTTAGTTACCATTATTCCCTTACATATTTTATGAATGGTATACGGCCAACAAACCGACCCAATGAGACATCTATTAGGCAACCAAGGTATTACTAGGATGTTGAAGGTCTGTTAACTTTGTTTACATGTCTATTTATTTAGGTTTAAGGTTCTTTTAAGGACCTGAAAATATTCATGATATGGGACCCACGTCCTACCGAAGGACCTGCTTCTTGAATTTTTCCATCCTAAAAAATGCATCGCCCTCCATGGTATCTTTACCTTGTCGTGGTGGAGTGGCTTGCGTGCTTAAATGATCCTAAGAGCTATGCCGGCGGTAGCATTGCTGCCGATAGGGTTATCCATGCCGGACTGATCGAAGGTGATAAGCCAGACGAAAAAAGTGCCTTGGTCGAAAGAGTAACGATCTTTCACCGTAAAAATACAACCGTCAAGAAATGCGGACATGGGTTCAAATGGGGTAAAATTTTCCGGAGGCCATTTATATTATATGGGTGCGAAACATGGACTCTTTCTTTAAGGGAGGAAAGGAGATTACAAGTATTTGAGAATAAAGTACTTAGGAATTTTTTTGGACCACAGAGAGATGAACAGACAGGTGAATGGAGAAGACTACATAACAATGAACTACGTGGTCTTTATAGGAAGCCAGATATAATAAGAACAGTTAAGTCTCGTAGACTGCGATAGGCAGGACATGTTACACGTATGGGGAATGAAAGACTTGCATGGAAGCTTCTTGTAGGAAAGCCAGAGGGAAAACGCCCAGTTGGTAGACCAAGAATGAGATGGGAGAATAACATTAACTATGATTTGAGGGAAGTAGATTATACAGGGAATGATTGGAAAGCACTAGCTCAGGATAGGGATGTATGGAGAGCTTATGTCTGCGCGGCCATGAACCTACGGGTTCGATAGTGCCAGTGAGTAAGAGCAAGTAAGTAAAAAATTCATCGACTCGGTCATCTTTGAACACGCTATCCTCGAGACCAGAAGGAAGGGACATAACCACTAGACCACCCATCCCGTCATTATTAGCTGTTAAAGAGTTCCTGAAAATGGTATTTGCATTCCGGTGTTATTTGAGTGAATGATTTCTAAGATTGACAAAACGTATGTTGTGAAATGGTAAAATCTTTTGGCATGACGTCATGAAGAAATGCGCAATGCTGTAAGTTTTGTGGTCACGAAATTCTATATGGCGTATGTGGTATAAAAAAGTAGCCTTAGTAATTTATAGGATGTGATTTATTAAAATGCTGTGTAGAGGAGGCAATTTTTGCAATACAAAGTAATATTCAATAACTACCTACTTTCACGTGCATGTATGCTATATATTTTTATATGCATTTCTAAGATATCAGTTTAATAGAATCCTTTCATAGCGAAGTTTTTGAAACATTAAACTGACTCTCGAGAAGTGAATGGGGATAAAAATGCAGTGGAGACCTCTTACCTCACCCTCTTTATTGCACTTTGTAGTCCGGGCTACTCCATTACACCTACTTGCCTCTCACCAACTAACTTCATTTGTTACTTCAAAGTTGTGCCGCGAGAGGCGCTAATATTACCAAGTCTTACATCCACAACAAGGTAAAGTTTTATAACTCCTGCAAGTGCTCTAATAATAATAATAATAATAATAATAATAATAATAATAATAATAATAATAATAATAATAATAATAATAATAATAATAATAATAATAATAATTTTAATTTTATTAGGAATATTTCACGATACATTATTTCTCCTTCAACCCAACGTGATTTGTCGCCAGAGTTTCCTGTCTAAAGCATCTTCTTCCCTCAAATCTCTAGCTTCCATACTTCTCCTCACTCCATCTATCCAATGTTCTCTAGGTCTGCCTTTTCTACTACCACCACTAGCTTTCCAATCAAGGATCTTCTTTAGTATTCTATCTTCTTCCATTTTTATGAGGTGTCCATACCATTTCAAACATTTTTTCTTCCATTTTTCCTAATATTATTTTTTCAACTTGCATAATTTCTGTTATTGTGCTGTTTCTTATTCTATCCCTTCTACAAATTCTGGTTGATCGCCTCCAAAAATCAATTTATACGGCTGATGATGATGATAATAATAATAATAATAATAATAATAATAATAATAATAATAATAATAATAATAATGTGTCTGGTTTCAAATATTTGGGCTGCGATATTAGCTTCAGTATGGAGAGAGATACTGATTCCAAAGTGAATAAATATCAGACCGTGTGTGGATCAATACAGATAACGTTCAAATTTTTTAAGGACTTTGTTCTCAAATACTCGTGATACTTCCTTCTCCTTGTTTAGCATCCATATAAGTAAAGTAGTCCCACTACAGGCCTCAGGAGGCCCTTGGCGGAGTAGGAGGTTAAGGCTCCCACTTTTTTCTAGACAATCGGCACTTTATGCCAGCCGGGTTGTCAGCCCTGCGTGACGGCCGCCTTTACCCCCAGAACAAGCGTCTGGTACTCATTTCAGTTAGAGGCTGAGTCGGCCCTGGGGCCGACTCAGCCTCTAACTGAAATAGCATCCATATAACTGTAACAATAACAGTTTTATACTTTTTTGTTTTAACATTTTTTTTGAGAGAAGGTGGGATGATTACAGGGCACTTAGTTTAATTGAGTCCCGGTAATGTAATTCTAACCCATAATTTTATTTGAATTCTAAGAAAAAACAGATAAAAAACTACAGCCAAGTTGGTCGTCTCGGACATGTTTTTAAGAATAAGAATAAGAATAAATCCCGCGCAGTAGCCGAGCGGTTAAGGTAGGAAGCCTTGGCGCAGAGCTACGGGACTTGCGCTGGTTCGAGTCTCCATGGGGGAAGAAATTTTCTCATGGTATTTCGACCAGTATGGGACCGGTGCCCACCCAGCATCGTGTGAGGCAATTGGGTAGCTACAATAAGTAGCGGCTCCAGGTTGAGGAACCAGCTATAACGGCTGGGGGACTCGACATGCTAACCACATGTCACCCCTACACATGCTGTTGATCATCTACCTCTGTGATTGACACATGTGGATGTGAAGGGCCAGCAGCCGGCTGGTAAAAGGGCAACCGCTGAAAAGTGGAAAGACCCTCAATCGGAATAAATTTTATCTACAAATAAATGTTATACACAGTATTGACACCCGAATGAGCAAGTGCTCGTGCTCGGGTGCAGTTCAGTTACATGAATAATACAAATAGAATATATACATTTAAAGTTAGGGGCCAGTTTCATTTTTACATAAATTCTAACACATATAAATAAAAAATAATAACCTAAAAGGTTCGTCTCCTCAACTTAAAAATTATGATTATCTGTAGCGCTTTCGGGACTAGTCCCATCATCAGCAGAAGTAACAGGATATGGGTTCTTATTAGTTGATCCCTTATTCAACACGGACAGGTAAAGGGAGAAGACTACATAAAAGTGATGTACATTATCTTTCTAGGAAACCAGATGTAGTAATATCGATTAAATATTGTAGACTGTGCTCGGTTGGACATGTAGCATGAATAGGGAATGAAGGAGGTGCATGGAAAAGAAGAACGAAAAGTGCATTAAGTAGGACAAGAATAAGCTCTGAGAGTATCACTAACCACGATTTGAGAGATGTGAATTATACAGGAGATGATTGAATAACATTAGTAAAAAATAGGGATGTATGGGGAGCTTATGTCCGCGCGTCTTCGGGTGTGATAGTGCGAGTGAGTTAAATATAAAATTCGAATACCAGTAATGTTAAATTAACCACATTTTGTCCCATTTTATCTGCAAAACTTTAAGAAAATATTTTATGGTGTAGAAATTAATATATTTTAACCCTTAAATTGGCAAAACACAAATTTCTTCTGTTAGTTATTTGAATGTTGCGGACCGCAGTGAAAACGGAATATTGTGTAACTGTTATTATTAGGTATATTGGCATAATTAGACACACATTTAAGTGGTTTCTTTTTGTTCGTTTTCTTCTGATTTATTTAAAATATTAAATTAATTAAATCAACTGATGTATCCAAAAGGATACATTACGAATTTAAGGGTTAAGTCCACAGATCTATTCTCATTCTATAGCAATTAATTTCTATTAAATGTTAAAAATTTACGGAAATATCTAGCACTAGAGTGAGAAAATCTTCAGGATATAATATCTCTGAATTTACAAGATACAAATCTATACATTGGCAAAATATCATTAATTTATCTTAATAGAATTTACAACTGTATGGTATTAATAAGCTGTTAGTTTATGCTGATGATGTAGTACTACTGGCCGATAGCGAGGAGATACTAAAGGCCAACACGCACACACTATTGAGTAACACTAAGAAATTAGGACTGGAAGTAAATATCAATAAAACTAAATATATGGTCACACGTAGAAATTCAGTATATAATGGAAATGGACAGCTAAGGACAAATGAGGGAAATTTTGAGGAAGTGGTTGAATTCAAATACCTAGGAACAATAATCACAAATAGGAATGAGATGCACAAAGAAATTAAACATAGGCTCAATTCTGGAAATGCGTGCTATTATGCATTGCAGAGACTTTTGATGTCCCAACTCCTTTCAAAAAACGTTAAGCTGAAAATGTATAAAACTATTATTCTACCAGTTATATTATATGGGTGCGAAACATGGACTCTTACTTTAAGGGAGGAAAGGAGATTGCGAGTATTTGAGAATAAAGTTCTTAGGAAAATTTTTGGACCAAAGAGAGAAGAACAGACAGGTGAATGGAGAAGACTACATACCAATGAACTACATGGTCTTTATAGGAAGCCAGATATAATAAGAACAGTTAAGTCTCGTAGACTGCGATGGGCAGGACATGTTGCGCGTATGGGGAATGAAAGACTTGCATGGAAACTTCTTGTAGGAAAGCCAGAAGGAAAACGCCCAGTTGGTAGACCAAGAATGAGGTGGGAGAACAACATTAACTATGATTTGAGGGAAGTAGATTATACAGGGAATGATTGGAAAGCATTAGCTCAGGATAGGGATGTATGGAGAGCTTATGTCCGCGCGGCCATGAACCTACGGGTTCGATAGTGCCAGTGAGTGAGTAAGTAAGTAAGTAAGTAAGAATTCAAATAAAATTAGGTAAAAATTTGGTTAGTTTGACGTTACCGGAATACGCCATTCATACTACTCTTAGTGTTAACAGTAGTCAACATGATTTTTCTCTCATGAGTACCAATAGTTGTAACTTAACCCTTAAACTCGTAATGTATCTTTTTGGATACACCAGTTGGTTCAATTAATTTAATATTTTTAATAATCAAAAGAAAACGAAACAAAACGAAACCACTTAAATGTGTGTCTAATTTTGCAATATACCTAATAATAACAGTTACACAAGATTCAGTTTTCACTGCGGTCCGCCACATTCAAATAACTAACAAAAGTAATTTGTGTTTTGCCAATTTAAGGGTTAATGCAGTTTTTTATCGTGTTTTCAAATATGTATTCGGAATTTCTCCATCACCCACAGTTTTTTTTTGATTTCAATTAATGGATTTAAATAATTATTTTTTCGTCCAATTGTCCATTGTAAAAATAAAACCAATTGAGCTAACTCAGGAGATTTCAGCTATGGAAAAGAGATATCAAGGCAAATGGAATCCTAATATGCTGGATGATAATTGTTGGACCGATTATTGTTGGACCATGCTCCACAGGCGAAATATAGCAGAAAATCGTCATTTCTTACTTTCTGGGAGAGTCCGAATGTTCGAATATTGTGTAGTTACGAATGTAGAAAATATTAAAGTGTTTGAAATTATAAATGCCTGTCTCTCGGAAACCTTACTTTATGGAGAAACCCCGATATCATATTTGAATTCAGGAGAAAAAATACTATCAGAACCACGTATTTTTCTTTCTGAGACAAACGAAGTTTATTTTTTATTGCTCAGTGTTATTGGTACTATTATCATCCCAACATATCCTAATATATGTTAAAATAAAAAAGTATATAAAACTATTATTTCCCCAGTTATATTATAAGGATCCACGACATGATCTACTTTAAGGAGGATAAGAGATTACGAGTATTTCAGAATGATAAAATTTTGAGTAATTTTCCCCTATCTATAAATCGAATGATCCCGGCCGGGTTTGAACTCACGACCATCGGGACCAGAGGCAAGGAACATAACCAAAAGACCACCGGGCCGGACATAATGCTTGATAATAATTTTCAAAACTTTCTTATGGGATAAATTTTTAGTATTAAGTAAATTTTACACTATTCAACATTAAAATGTTTAGGTTACATTCGTGCAAAAAGTATCATGTAATGCATGTTTGCTTTAACCCTTAAATTATCATTTTATGCTGTAAGATCCATCCATCCATCCATAGTAATTCTGCCCGAAGGCAGGTCCTTCACTGTAATCATAGCATTTTCATGCTATGCTTGCAGCTTTACTAGGGAATTGTAGCTGTGGTAGCTTCCCGTTGCTTTCCACACCGGTAAAGGATGATGATGATGGCCATATGATTTCGGGGACCGTTTGGGCCTTATAGTTTTCCTGCCATTTGTCTTACAGGTGAGGAAAAACCCCGATAAAAACCTCACCCAGAAAAACTGCCCCGACCGGGGATCGAACCCGGGCCCGCTGCGTGGCAAGGCAGCACGCTACCTCGAGACCACAGCGGTGGACTAAGATACATCAATTGTTTTAATTTATCTAATAGTTTTAAAACAGAAGAAAGCTAAAACGATAATAAATTACTAAAATGAGTATGGAATTACCTAATAATAAAAGTTATGAATGATTTCGTTTTCAGTGCGGTCCGCCACATTTAAAATAACTGATACCAGAAATTACTGTTTTGCAATTTAAGGTTTAAATGTGTAAAGTGATTTCCGAAGTTGAAAATATTCTACTGACCTTATTTTAAAATGGCCTTCACCCATTTTACTGTAGTGAATTTATCGCGCCTCTCTGCTGCATCAAACCACTTAATCGCATTATACGAATAGTAAAACCTCATTAATCCTCATATCGCTTAATGCGGATCTGCTTTGAAAAAAATTAAAATGAAAATTCTCGAATAATTTACTGCAACCATATTTAAATTAATTTTCTCTCTTCACAAACTGTTCAGATAGAATTTAATTACTTTCAGAAAAGTTGAGTAGAAATGACAGGATATTCCCATCAATCAGTTGTTCCTGTTGATGAATTCTGCTAAAGGTGCAATAACACTTTTCTGTCTCGCTTGCTTTTAGTACCAGTTATAGCATATTTAATGACGTGATGTTATTATCATCATCATCATCCTAAGGCGCGACAACTTCAAAAGTGAAAGTTTTGGCCTTCCCAACGTTTAGGCTATTAAAAATAATTATTTAAACCCAGTAATTGAAACTGAAATAAAAAAAACTGTGGGTGATGGAGAAATTCCGAATACATATTTGAAAACACGATAAAAACTGCATTAAGTACAACTATTGGTACTCATGAGACAAAAATCATGTTGATCATTGTAATTTTTTTTTACCCCACCCCTGATTCTCAGTAACACCCTCGCACATACGTACGTATCCAAGGCCAAGTTTGTATTTGTACCTTTAATCATATAATATTTCTAAAATTCCTTATCTAATGGCCAGGATTTTGAAAAATGTTGGACGTAAAGTAAATTGATTGGGACCGAATTGGAAAAATAAAATGTTAAATTACAATCCCACATATTGAATAATAAAATAAGCGGAATGAATAACAAACAGTTGACAAACATTTATAACAGTGGTAGCAACTTTATGATTCAGCACTATACTTTATTATTATAATTATTATTATTATTATTATTATTTTGGTTTATTTCTTGATGTCCTCTGATATCAAGCCTATAACATAAGTAATTCAGTTACTTTCTACATTAGACTGAATTCAATCATGTACATGGTGGCGTATGATTCAAGTATCATGGCACTGGTGAATAGGGAAGTACTGCATAGTCAAGCTAGGCAGATTATATTTGACGTGATTAAGTTTTGTGGAGTAAAAAGTTATTGTACCGCGATAATTCCGGCTATAAGTTGCACAAAAGATAATTGACAATTTCCGTACGGATCAACACTTTTGAAATGCATATTAAAGCACCGTTGAGGTTATGTAATAAGATGTTAATTATACATAATTATGAAAATTTTCAAAAGTTTTATTAATAGGCCTAATGAATAAAAATCAAGTTTGCCAAACATATACTAGAATACAGACGGCGGAGATGAGGTTCGTAAGACAAGTAAAAGGATGTACAAGACTTGATAGAATAAGAAATGAGGATATAAGAGAAGAATTGAAAGTACAGCCTTTATTGGATAAGGTCACGAATTACAGACAGAAATGGATTGATCACATGGATGGAATGAGTAAGGAGAGATATTCATTGTTAGCAAGAAATTATCAAGCAAGAGGAAGACGTGATGTTGGAAGACCTAGAAGACGTTGGTCTGATGCATTATGAAGTCGAAACGGGCAATTGCCTAATCCCTGGAGTGATGATGATGATGATATAGTAGAAACAGGTAACCGATTTGAAAAAATCGATAACTCTCTGTCAATACTACACAGAGTGTATAATAACAACAGGGTCAGAATCCTTGAAGACATAGAGGTTCTAAAAGTAGCAAGAAATAAAGACCTATTCAACGAGATCATAACCGCAGACATAAATCCGTTATACAACCTATATAACACAATCATTTCCAGTTAAAACGCAAAAGATGAAACATTGTTTTCGAAAGGCCTCCATATTAGAATAACTTGAAGACTTTTAATAATTTAGTTGAGGACGACTGACTCACCAGGTAAAAATTATATAATTAACATCCTAATCCGTATGGATACCAAATTAAAGACTCCATAGCACTCCTAGAAGGTAGACTTCTTCCTATGAGACGTTAAAAATGTATTAAAGGGAATCAATACCGCCCCAACATAATTTGATAGTATTGTATTGTAAGCCCATGTTTTCCCTTTACAGGGAAGAATTTGAACCATACTAATTTAGTTACATTTGTTTTCGTATAGATGTCATTTTGAGTTGTCCGTGGTCAGCGTTCCGCCTCATACTGACATCTAGGAAACAAAGGTGACGGGAAAATTCGATAAATTTTGCTTAGAGGCTTATTCATTCAGGCTTAAGGATTTTTACGAGCCTGAAAATCTTCAGACTCGGGACCCACGGCTTAAACTCCCTCCTGGAGGACTTGCTCCTTGGATTTTCCCATCCTAAAAAATCCATCGACCCCGGCCAGGTTTGAACCCGCGACCCTCGGGACCAGAGGCAAGGAGCATAACCACTAGTCCACCGCGTAGTAAAATAAAAAAAAAACTTTAAATATTTTTCCCTTTACAGAGATTTAGGCGCTCTCTCCCTACAGGCAATAATTTGAACCATACTAATTTAGTTACACTTGTTTTTGTATAGATGTCATTTTGAGTGGTCCGTGGTTAGCATTCCCCCTCATACTGACATCTAGGAAACTAAGGTAGTACTAGGACGGGAAAATTCGGTAAATTTTGCTGAGAGGCCTTTTCATTTAGGCTTAAGGATTTTTACGAACCTGAAAATCTTCAGACTCGGGACCCACGGTTTAAACTCCCTCCCGGAGGACTTGCTCCTTGGATTTTTTCATCCTAAAAAATCCATCGACCCCGGCCAGGTTTGAACCCGCAACCCTCGGGACCAGAGGCAAGGAGCATAACCACTAGTCCACCACGCAATAAAGTAAAACAACCTTTGTCGTTCATGCCTTAGATATTCTAGGATTTTTTTAATTAATGCAAAACATCAAGGTAGTACTAGGACGGGAAAATTCGGTAAATTTTGCTTAGAGGCCTTTTCATTCAGGTTTAAGAATTTTTACGAGCCTGAAAATCTTCAGACTCGGGACCTATGGCTTAAATTCCCTCCCGGAGGACTTGCTCCTTGGATTTTTTCATCCTAAAAAATCCATCGACCCCGGCCAGGTTTGAACCCGCGACCCTCGGGAACCAGAGGCAAGGAGCATAACCACTAGTCCACCACGCAATAAAGTAAAACAACCTTTGTCGTTCATGCCTCAGATATTCTAGGATTTTTTTAATTAATGCAAAACATCAAGGTAGTACTAGGACGGGAAATTCGGTAAATTTTGCTTAGAGGCCTTTTCATTCAGGTTTAGAATTTTTACGAGCCTGAAAAATCTTCAGACTCGGGACCTATGGCTTTAAATTCCCTCCCGGAGGACTTGCTCCTTGGATTTTTCCATCCTGAAAAATCCATCGACCCCGGCCAGGTTTGAACCCGCGACCCTCGGGACCAGAGGCAAGGAGCATAACCACTAGTCCACCACGCAATAAAGTAAAACAACCTTTGTCGTTCATGCCTCAGATATTCTAGGATTTTTTTAATTAATGCAAAACATCAAGGTAGTACTAGGACGGGAAAATTCGGTAAATTTTGCTTAGAGGCCTTTTCATTCAGGTTTAAGAATTTTTACGAGCCTGAAAATCTTCAGACTCGGGACCTATGGCTTAAATTCCCTCCCGGAGGACTTGCTCCTTGGATTTTTCCATCCTGAAAAATCCATCGACCCCGGCCAGGTTTGAACCCGCGACCCTCGGGACCAGAGGCAAGGAGCATAACCACTAGTCCACCACGCAATAAAGTAAAACAACCTTTGTCGTTCATGCCTCAGATATTCTAGGATTTTTTTAATTAATGCAAAACATCAAGGTAGTACTAGGACGGGAAAATTCGGTAAATTTTGCTTAGAGGCCTTTTCATTTCAGGTTTAAGAATTTTTTCGAGCCTTGAAAATCTTCAGACTCGGGACCTATGGCTTAAATTCCCTCCCGGAGGACTTGCTCCTTGGATTTTTCATCCTGAAAAAATCCATCGACCCCGGCCAGGTTGAACCCGCGACCCTCGGGACCAGAGGCAAGGAGCATAACCACTAGTCCACACGCAATAAAGTAAAACAACCTTTGTCGTTCATTGCCTCAGATATTCTAGGATTTTTTTAATTAATGCAAAACATCAAGGTAGTACTAGGACGGGAAAATTCGGTAAATTTTGCTTAGAGGCCTTTTCATTCAGGTTTAAGGATTTTTACGAGCCTGAAAATCTTCAGACTCGGGACCTATGGCTTTAAATTCCCTCCCGGGGACTTGCTCCTTGGATTTTTCCATCCTGAAAAATCCATCGACCCCGGCAGGTTTGAACCCGCGACCATCGGGACCAGAGGCAAGGAGCATAACCACTAGTCCACCACGCAATAAAGTAAAACAACCTTGTCGTTCATGCCTCAGATATTCTAGGATTTTTTTAATTAATGCAAAACAATCAAGGTAGTACTAGGACGGGAAAAATTCGGTAAATTTTGCTTAGAGGCCTTTTCATTCAGGTTTAAGAATTTTTACGAGCCTGAAAATCTTCAGACTCGGGACCTATGGCTTAAATTCCCTCCCGGAGGACTTGCTCCTTGGATTTTTTCATCCTAAAAAATCCATCGACCCCGGCCAGGTTTGAACCCGCGACCCTCGGGACCAGAGGCAAGGAGCATAACCACTAGTCCACCACGCAATAAAGTAAAACAACCTTTGTCGTTCATGCCTCAGATATTCTAGGATTTTTTTAATTAATGCAAAAACATCAAGGTAGTACTAGGACGGGAAAATTCGGTAAATTTTGCTTAGAGGCCTTTTCATTCAGGTTTAAGAATTTTTACGAGCCTGAAAATCTTCAGTCTCGGGACCTATGGCTTAAATTCCCTCCCGGAGGACTTGCTCCTTGGATTTTTCCATCCTGAAAAATCCATCGACCCCGGCCAGGTTTGAACCCGCGACCCTCGGGACCAGAGGAGAGGAGCATAACCACTAGTCCGCCGCGTAGTAAAGTAAAAAAAAAATCTTTATGTCGTTCATGCCTCAAATATACTAGGATTTTTTTTAATTAATGCAAAAAATCCTTCTGATTGAATTATGTGGCGGTGTGACTTATGTGAGTAAATACAGTATTTAAATTTATCTTAAGGTTATGTACTTTTATCAGTGCTATGTGTCGCGTCCTGTCGCTGTTACTTGGTAACGCTCGACCATATACTAAGTTAGAAATTTGTTTCACCCCAAGGAATCCTTGTGGGGGATTTAGTCCTTTGCAGAAGTGTACAACTTGCTAAATAATTCAAAGACTTATTCAAGTGGCACTGACCCTTTCCCATATGTAATTGCATGGAAACACATGTTACACATCTTCACCACCTCAGTCCACTGCCGCATGAGCTTTCAAATTACATATTCCCAAGATGCTCAAACTTACTTACTCACTTACTCACTGGCACTATTGAACCCGTAGGTTCATGGCCGCGCGGGCATAAGATCTCCATACATCCCTATCCTGAGCTAATGCTTTCCAATCATTCCCTGTATAATCTACTTGCCTCAAATCATAGTTAATGTTGTTCTCCCACCTCATTCTTGGTCTACCAACTGGGCGTTTTCCTTCTGGCTTTCCTATAAGAAGTCTCCATGCACGTCTTTCATTCCCCATACGCGCAACATGTCCCGCCCATCGCAGTCTATGAGACTTAACTGTTCTTATTATATCTGGCTTCCTATAAAGACCATGTAGTTCATTGTTATGTAGTCTTCTCCATTCACCAGTCTGTTCATCTCTCTTCGGTCCAAAAATTTTCCTAAGAACTTTATTCTCAAATACTCGTAATCTCCTTTCCTCCCTTAAAGTAAGAGTCCATGTTTCGCACCCATATAATATAACTGGTAGAATAACAGTTTTATATATTTTCAGCTTAACATTTTCTGAAAGGAGTTGGGACATCAAAAGTCTCTGCAATGCATAATAGCATGCATTTCCAGAATTGAGCCTATGTTTAAAGATGCTCAAACTACAAAGTGATAACAAATAAAATAATATTTTTACTAACTTTTGATAATAAAAATAATACTGATAAAATTCACACTAAACTCCATTGAGGTAAATAACTACAAAGTAATACATCATAATCATCATCATCCGGTATCATGGCAGCTGCCGCCGTCTTCCGGAAACCAAACGCCATTCCTCTCTGCCTCTCCGATATATACTAGCTAATACCCGGCGTGCGCCGCTATGTCTAAATAAATTAAAATTAATGTGCTTTTATGTTTAGTTGAATAAGTACAAGGAAAAATAGTTATACATTTATAATCCCCGTGCTGATTACCTGGCGTTGCCCGAGAATCTACTTATCTCGATCTTCTTGACATAAATAAGCTGAAATACGAAAATTAATGTCTTTTATGTTTAGTTAAATAAGTAAAAAGTAAAGTGATCCCACAACAGGCCCGGAGGCCCTTGGGGTAGTAGGAGGTTAAGGCTCCCACTTTTTCTAGACAATCGGCACTTTATGTCAGCCGGGTAGTCAGCCCTGCGTGACGGCCGCCTTTACCCCCAGAACAAGCGTCTGGTACTCATTTCCGTTAGAGGCTGAGTCGACCCCAGGGCCATAGTGCCGCCAGAGGGTTTGGGTCAGTTTAAAAATCCTGACCCCCAACGGGACTTGAACCCTCGACCCTCTGGCTTGTAGCTCAGTGCAGTTAAATAAGTAAGAAGAAAAATTTATATCGTAATTATTTTTAGATAGCACGTGCTGTTTACCCGGCGTTGTCCGGGAATCTACTCATCCCGATCTTCTTGGCATAAATGAGCTGAAAGACAAAAATTAATGTACATCTTATAATTAGTTGAATAAGTAAAATGAAAAATAATTATAAATGTATATCGTAATTATTTTAAGATTCCCCGTGCTGATCACTCGGTGTTGCCCGTGAATCTACTTATCTCTATTTTCTTGGAATAAATGAGCTAAAAGGCAAAATTCGTTATTATGAGTTATCCACAAAACAATACGCGCCATGTGCTGCTTATGCTTGCACAGGAATCTACGTACTTGTCTCGTTCTTCTTGGCATCAATGAAAGACAAAAATGGTTATTGTGAGTTACCAGTAAAAGATAAACATGTGCTGTCGCGGACTTTTTTTGTAGAGCTTTGTAAGACATTCAATTCTATGTACATTAATTTGTGTATTTGTTATGCTTCAGGCAGCATAAGCCATTTTAGCGTCCAAAGAGCTACTTTTTACACGTTTTTCACTACAAAGGGCGATTTTTAAGAGTGTATGAGTTGAGTATCACAACTCTCTTATAGCCTATGTTCATCCCGAGAATCTCCTGAATATTTTGCAAAAAAACCCCACTATCACAATCAGATCAAGGTATGGCCGTGCATAAAGTACGAACAAACAAACAAACAAACATTAATTTTTTTATATTAGATGTATGTCTTTTGGCCGTCATTCTCAACTGTCATTTTTTAATTGTTAGAACTGTAGGTCTTTCTGATGCCGACTTCCATCATCAGCAGAATGTGCTACTGTTTTTGTTATGTGATGGTTTTGACAATAGAAACATTTCCTATAACCTGACCGAGAATCGAACCCAGGACTCATGAACTGTAGTCAGAAACTCTGATTACCAGCCCATGAGGTTTTAAAAGGCAGACAATTTTTTTCTCACTTATCTTTTATTTCAGACTCTATTTTTTAAAATGGTGCAAATTTACGTCATGGGACTACACCGTTAATTCCTTCCGAAGGAAGCCTTAATGAGGTTTTTACTCCCATAAAATCTATCAACTAGGCAACATTTGAACCCGCCGTAAACCTCGAAACTGTAGGAAACATGATAATCACAAGTTAGGCCTTGAGGTCTAGATACTCAGTGTGAACACACCTCTTTTTACACGCTTTATATTAGCTTGACCTACGTATGTAACGGAATCTTTCAACACGATTTCCACCCACTTAAAAACATTGGACCACTTGAAACTTTGTGTACTTGCAAAGGACCACTGACAATACAATGATTTCATAATGTTTCTAAGATCCTGACCAGGATCATCAGGACATCAAAAATAAAATAATGACTGGTATAATAGATTGCGGACGTATCGACTTTTTAGTCTATCGTTGTGGTAGCTCAGTTGGTAGAGTGGTGGGCTGTAGTGGTATATAATTTCAGTAATACATAGGTCGCTGGTTCAAATCCGGCTGGGAGGATTTTTAGAAGAGTATTACTTTTAGCTCATACTGCAATAGTATTGAATTTAAAGATATTTACATTTTTTTAGAAAACCAAACAAAAAAATAAAAAATAGTTTAAAAAAACTAAAACAACACGCTTTATTAGAAAAACCGAACTAAAAAATGAAAAAATAATTTGAATTTCCAACACGCTTGGGATAAAAAATAATCTCCAACACATCTAGAATGGAACTAGAGTTATCTACAAAAAAATAATTTTACCATTAAAAGCGTGTGGTGCTCTATATCAATTAATATATTTGATAATAAACAGATATTGGTAAAAGTAAATTCTCTAAGAAGAAAACGTAAACACCATAAAAAGCACCCCACACTTTTGATGGTAAAATTATTTTTTTTTGTAGATAACTCTAGTTTTATTCTAGATGTGTTGGAGATGATTTTTTTATTGACCACTTTAATTTTATCCCAAGCGTGTTGGAAATTAAAATTATTTTTCTTGTTTTATTCGGTTTTCTAATAGAGCGTGTTGTTTTATTTTTTTTTTAAACTATTATTTATTGTGTAAAGTTTTCGATAAATGGTATGAAATTGATCAACGCAATGCATTTTACGTCACCAGTACATTTATACTACAGAATGCGCATTTTAAAATACGCAACATTGAACTGGTTTGTACTTTCTCTCATCTGTTGTCAGTGCTGCAATGTTTGTGTGAGCGCACTGGCGCGCTCGGAGAATATAACCTCCAGCCATGCACTAGGCCACTGTACCTGACGAGAGGGAAAATATTGAAACGAAAAGAAAACTACTGTGGTTGGATTTATTACACTTCCTCTTCGCTAAAAGTGAAAATAAAATTCAAAGATGTCATCGTGAAATGAAGAGCTATATTTCTCAAAGCCCGGAGGTCATGGCTTTATTGAACGTGCAGGGCGCTCCTTCCGGTAAACTTAAAAACTAATTAGAACAGATGAAGTCGATAACGCAATGAAACTGCGAGACAAAAGAGCACCGCGCTGTGACATAAATATGAGCTAAACATTACGTAATAAAGATAAAAAGACGAATATTAAAACGTTTTTAAAACTTTAAATTAAAGAGAAAAAAGTTAGCAGATAAAAAAATGCTGATCTAATTCATACAACTTAAGAGAGTTATAACGAAAGAATTAAAACAAAACATCCAAATAAAACTGTTCTAAACTTTAAAAGATGCTTTATTATTCGCTGACGATGTTGTACTTTTAGCAGAATCTGAAAATGAGCACCAAATGTTAGCATATAAATTTAAATTAATAGCCAATAGATATAATTGTAAAATATCAATAAATAAGTCAAAAGTAATGGCATTTATTGTTAAATATGGAATTAGATCAAAAATTGTACTGGCTAACAAAATAATAGAACAAATATCACATTTCCAATATTTAGGATGTGATATAACGTATAGAGAAAAATAAAGATATAGAAAATAAAGTAAATAAATTTCAGGCTATTTGTGGAACCATAAAAAGAACCTTAGGTCGGAAAACAAGGAAAGATACGAAACTTAAATTATATAAAACAATGGCTGTTCCTTTGTTGTTGTATGGAAGTGAAAATTGGATAATGAAATCAAGGGATAAAAGCAGGATACAGACTGCAGAAATGCTGTTTTTACGTAATGTGAAAGGATGCACTAGAGCGGATAGAATAAGGAATGAAACTATACGAGAAGAATTAAAATATATATAAAATTGAAGATAAAATCAGCGAAAATATTAAGAAATGGACAGGAACACTTAATGAGAATGAACAACGAAAGAATACCAAAAAGAACCTTCCTGTATAATCCCAGAGGAACAAGAGATGTTGGCCGACCACGTAGAAGGTGGACTCCACTTTTAACTTCGCCGGAACAGGCTGCATAGCCTAAACCTTATAGTAGTAGAAGAAGAAGAAGAACTTTAAAATATAAAATGGGACAAGAGAGGTGAAACTTTTAGGTGGGCAAAAGAGAGATGAATTGACAGGTGAATGGAGAAGACTACATAACAGTGAACTACATGAGCTTTCTATGAAACCAGATATAATAAGAACAATTAAGTCTCATAGACTTCGATAGGCAGGACATTTGGCACGAATGTGGAATGAATGACGTGAATGGAAGCTTCTTGTAGGAAAACCAGAGTGAAAACACTCAGTTGGTAGACCAAGAATGAGGTGAAAAAATAACAATTATGATTTGAGGAAAGCAGATTATACAGAGAATGATTAAAAAACATTAGCTGAGGATAGGGATATATGGAGAACTTATGTCCGCGCGGCCATGAACCTACGGGTCCGAAAGTGCCAGTGATTTAGTTAGTTTATATTAACTTCGGTAAATGCATATTTCCTGTAATAGGCTTGTAGTCTTTTATTTTATATAGGCTAAAAGTTTCCTGGAGATTCTCTGACCGTGTACCACGTGATTATGGTGATGCTCTCAGCAATGGAAACAAACGACGGCACAAACAAAACACTGCGATGTGCTAACGTAATACAAAAGAGCACGCTTCATGTTTTTGTTCCCTGATCTCTTTCTGAGCTGTTCGTCCATACAACACTTCTCCCATTCATGTCTTTTAATTCCCAGTTTACAATGCATATGTAATACTCTAAATGTAAATATTTTTAATGTATTTACCAATTGTGACAAGATTAAATTACTCTTTTTTATTATTTATAGCGTTCTTTATAATTCGTAATCCCTCTGCCACACAATGTAGGCAACGCAAAATATTGCAGTTTAGTTTCACATAAATACAGTATGTTCCATAATCACGATCGTGAACATATTATCTTTAGGTTCTTAAGTCTCAACTTCGATTACTGCACGCTTTATATTAGCTTGAACTGTATCTATCTATGTAACCGAATCTTTCAACACGATTTTCACCCACTTAAAATCATTGGATCGACTTGAAACTTTGTATACTTGTAAAGGACCAATGACAATACAATAATTTCATAAATAATATACAATAGGTTGCGGACTTACTCACGTTTTAGTCCATCGTTGTAAGAACTTAATATTATTTCCTCTGGTAGCTCCGTAGGTAGAGTGGTGGACTGTAGTGGTATATTCCGATTGAGGGTCTTTCCACTTTTGAGCGGTTGCCCTTTTACCAGCCGGCTGCTGGCCCTTCACATCCACATGTGTCAATCACAGAGGTAGATGATCAACAGCCAGTGTACGGGTGACATGTGGTTAGCATGTCGAGTCCCCCAGCCGTTATAGCTGGTTTCTCAACCTGGAGCCGCTACTTATTGTAGGCTACTACCCAATTGCCTCACGATGCTGGGTGGGCACCGGTCCCATACTGGCCGAAATACCATGAGAAAATTTCTTCCTCCATGGAGACTCGAACCAGCGCAAGTCCCGTAGCTCTTCGCCAAGGTTTCCTACCTTAACCGCTCGGCTACGGCGCGGGACTAGTGGTATATAATTTCAGTAATCCATAGGTCGCTGGTTCAAATTCGGCCCGGAGGAATTTTTTAGAAGAGTATTGCTTTTAGCTCATACTACAATTGTATCTAATTTAAAGATATTTATATTTTTATCTTATTCTGTAAAATATTAATGAGAATTTTGTAAACTTGCCACATTGTAATTCATCCAAAAAATATGAGAAGGATACGATTAACTGTAACTATTTATATTTATTAAAATATTCAAAAATATTGTAATAATGTTTAGATAATAATTTTAAAAATATATAATTATATTCGTGTATAGCCACTAAAAATATCGTAAGCAATTAAATTTTCATGAATTCCGGTTTATGACAATCAATTAAACTAAACATTAAAAAATAAATGATAGTTTAAAAAAACTAAACAACACGCTTTATTAGAAAACGAAACTAATAACATAAACATAAATAATAGTTTAAAAAACTAAAATAAAGCCCTTTGTTTGAAAATCGAACTAAAAATGAAAAATAATTTTAATTTCCAACACGCTTGGGATAAAATTAAAGTGGTCAACAAAAAAGTCATATCCAACACATCTAGAATAAAACTAGAGTTATCTACAAAAAAAAATAATTTTACACATCAAAAGCGTGGGGTGCTTTTTATGGTTTTTACGTTTTCTTCTTAGATACTTTACTTTTACCAATATATGTTTCTTATCAAATATTTAAATTGATATAGAGCACCCCATGCTCTTGATGGTAAAATTATTTTTTTTGTAGATAACTAGTTTTATTCTAGATGTGTTGGAGATGATTTTTTTTGTTGGCCACTTTAATTTTATCCCAAGCGTGTTGGAAATTAAAATTATTTTTCATTTTTTAGTTCGGTTTTCTAATAAAGCGTGTTGTTTTAGTTTTTTAAACTATTATTTATTTAGAGTTTATATATATATATATATATAAATAATGACTAGGACTAGGATTAGTACGTAATTTCGAGGACAAGGATTTTTTAATGCACTGAAAGTTAAGATTGCAACACAAATAGTGTGCATTATTCAATTGTTTCTGTGTGAAACCAAGACAAAACACAGTCAGAAGTCTAACTTACTATATTATTCAACTGTTTGTATGTGAAACTAAGACAAAAGAAAGTCAGAGGATTTATTTCTAATTATACTATATTACAAGTCCACCGCTGTGGTCTCGAGGTAGCGTGCTGCCTTGTCACACAGGGGGCTCGGGTTCGAGGAGAGCAGCAAGATGTTCAAAATTAGAAAATATAAGAAATAATGTCATACGAGAAAAAATGAATATTAGATATTCAAAAGTATATTACTTATATAAGATATCCATCCATAGTAATTCTGCCCGAAGGCAGGTCCTTCACTGCAATCATAGCATTTTCATGCTATGCTTGCAGCTTTACTAGTGAATTGTGTAGGTGTGGTAGCTTCCCGTTGCTTTCACACCGGTGAAGGATGATGATGGTGATGATAATAATGATAAGGATGATGATGATGGCCATATGATTTCGGGGACCGTTTATATAAGATATAAACAATTAAATTGGTATAGACATGTACGACGAATGCAACAAGAAAGGTTACCCAAAAAAACATTAGAATGGTATCCACCTGGGAGAAGGAAGATAGGAAGATCTCAAAACTCGTGGATGCAAGGAAAAAGTACTGGAATGAGACCAAGAGGACTGGATATTTCATTGGCATAGTTAGCTCCAAAACTCACAATTAACACGAATATCTCTCTCTCTCTCTCTCTCACTCTCTCTCTCTCTCTCTCACACACACACCACAGAGAGAGAGAGAGAGAGAGAGAGAGAGAGAGAGAGAAACTCGTGTAATATATGTTCCGATAGATTATATTAAGTTAAAATAGAATTAGGGATAGCGGATCTTGAAAACGCAATTAAAGTTGAAAAATTAATTTGGTTGTGAATCCAGCCGTATAAACGTATCGAGAACACCATCTGGTGGCCGTATCCTTCATTAAGATGGTAATGAGACTATCACAGGTGGAGAGAGGGGGGGCAAATAAATTGAATCGCGCTTGTTTTCACACCCCAATTACCGTCGAGATCGCCAATTTTAATAAACAAATCAACCCATAAATGTGAATCCATAAATTTCACATTTCTTTACATCAAAGTTTTAAAATTTATTTTTGACATGACTGAAAGCATATATATAACTGATTCACTCTATCGAGCCCGTAAGTTCATTGCTACGCGGACACAAGATCCCCATACATCCCTATCCTGAGCTAATGTTTTCCAATCATCCTCTGTATAATCTACTTTCCTCGAATCGTGGTATAGAAATAATAATAGGCTACAACATCTTCAGCGTATGGATCGATCTCGCATCCCTCATCAGATTTTGAATTATCATCCCCGAGGAAGGAGATCTTTGGGAAGACCACTCAAAAGATTGCAAAAGATCTTAACGGGCCACCAGGCCTAATACATGGAAGGAAGAAGAAGAAGATGATGATGATCATGAGCTTTGAGCTTCCATGTCCCTCTTTCATTACCCATTCGTGCCACATGTCCTGCCATCGCAGTTTACGATGCCTAATTGTTTTTATTATATCTAGTTTCCTATAAATGCATGTAGCTCACTGTTACATAGTCTTCATCTCTTTTCGGTCCTCAAAGTTTCTAAGAACTTTATTCTCAAATATTCGTAATCTTTTCTCCTCCCTTAAAGTCAGAGTCCATGTTTCGAATCCATATAATATAACTAGTATAATAACAGTTTTACATATTTTCAGTTTAACATTTTTAGAGAGAAGTTGGCTCAACAAGAGTATCTGCATTGCATAATAGCACGCATTTCCAGAATTAAGCCTAGGTTTAATTTCTTTGTGCTTCTCGTTCCTATTTGTAATTATTATTTCTAGGTATTTGAATTCACACTTCTTCAAAATTTCCCTCATTTGTCATGAACTGACCATTTTTATCATATTTATCATATAATGTATTTCTATGTGTGAACATATATTAATTTTATTGAGGGAATGAAAGAGGGGCATGGAAGCTTCTTGTAGGAAAACCAGAGGGAAAACGCCCAGTTGGTACACTAAGAATGAGATGGAAGAATAAAATTAACCATGATTTGAAGGAAGTGGATTATACAAGGGATTATTGGAAAACATTAGCTTCGGATAGGTATGTATGGAGAGCTTATGTCCGTGCGACCATGAACCTACGGGTTAGATAGTGCCATTGAGTTAGTTATTTAGAGAGTACTGACTCACGGACAACTACGAGCTCCTGTAATATCAGCACAATATTTTATATTCATACCATATTCGAATGATTGTGGCTATTCTTGGATAAAATGATAGAATTGAACTAGAAAATAAAGAGTCAAAAGAGATGAAACGAAAAAGCAAAGATAATCTTGGTAGCGTCTGATTCTACCATATTATATGGATGCGAAACATTAACTCTTACTTTAAGAGAGGAAAGGAGATTACGAGTATTTGAGAATAAAATTTGGACCAAAGAGAGATGAACAGACAGGTGAATGGAGAAGACTACAAAACAGTGAACTATAGATTTAGATTTTTTTTATGATCCTTATAGGAAGCCAGATGTTATAAGAACAGTTAAGTCTCGTAGACTGCGATGGGCAGGACATGTGGCACGAATGGGGAGTGAAAGACATGCATGGAAGCTTCTTGTAGGAAAACCGGAGGGAAAACGCCCAATTGGTAGACCAAGAATGAGGTGGGAGAATATCATTAACTATGATTTGAGGGAAGTAGATTATACATGAGATGATTGGAAAACATTAGCTCAAGATAGGGATGTATGGAGAGCTTATGTCCTCGCGGCCATGAACCTACGAGTTCGATAATGTCAGTAAGTTAGTTAGTGACCAGACCGAAAGTTCTATAGTTATGCATAGAAGAGGAATTAAAAAAACAAAGCATACATCTGTCTTATAAAGCTTTGTATTTTGACAAAGAAAATTAATAACCTTTTCAACAATTCATATCAGAATTCCACGCGACTTTATCAGAGCATATTTTGAGACGACGTAAAGCTGGGGATAAAGCAAACTGTGTCCCATTTCTTGACAAATCCGCTTTTGCTCTTGTTCATTTGTCTTCTGCTCCATTGCTTCTCAATGCCATCTGTTGGCACAATCCAGGTACTATATTAAATGGTTTAAATTTTCATGACATATTCCAAATGGAGATAGAAATATTCCCCACAGAATGGAATAAGTTATGACTACGTGGAAATGTGCCAAAGATAGTAATATCACATAATTTACAGCAGGCTTTTTTAGCGGATTAGGGAAATTTTAACACTTCACATTGAGTAATAAAAATTCCGTTGCGCAGGAACTGTTTGTCAGAAACACAGATGATTTATATTATTAGTTTTAATGTTATTGTGTGTGTATTATACAGGGTGTTTCTGAATAAGTATTACAGAATTGTAGGGGTTGTAGAAGGGACTAAGTAGATAAAGTTTTTATAAATAACCCATGTCCGGAAATGTACCATTTCGATGTAAAATAAGATTGAAGATCAAAACACAATGGGCTAATATTCGATGTCTTGTGTATCAGAATTAATTATTACAGACTTCTAGAGGTTGTACTACACCTGTCGAGACGGAGGAAGATCTTCACTGAAACTGTGTAAATTAAACGAATTCCTCGGGAAATCGAATTTATATTCCGATATCTTTCTTTTATTAAAGTTTGAAGACCGAAACACAGTGGGCTGATACGAGAGTCTTGTGTTTCAGAATAATTATTACAGACTTCTAGTCTGTAATCAATAATGAAATAATAGAACAGATAGCACACTTTAACCATCTTGGTTCAGATATAACATATAGCTACGATTGGGATATACATAATAAATTAAACCGATATCAATTGATGTGTGGCACCATAAGAAGAACCCTCCGAAAGACTCGAAGAGAAACTCAGCTCAAGTTTTATAAAATCATGGCTGTTCCTATTCTTTTATATGGATCTGAATCTTGGGTACTTACAAAAAAAGATATCTCACACATTTAAGCCACTTTAATGAAATGTTTAAGATCCGTAAAAGGATGTACACAATGACTTAATAAGAAATGAACTGGAGATATTTTCAATAGTCGATAAACTAGAAGAACACAAATACCAATGGAAAGAACATTTAACCAGAATGGACAATACAAGATTACCCAAAAAGATCAACACCTACAAAACACATGGAAAAATATCTTTGGGACGGCCAAGGAAACGATGGACTTGAGACCGGGACAGGTGGCATTGACCTAATCCTGGAAAGGAAGAAGAAGAAAAAGAAGAAGAAGACTTCTAGGGGTTGTACTACACCTGTCTAGTCGGAGGAATATCTTTTTGCACGAATTCTGTCGGCAGCAGAAATTACTGAGCAGACACCAGGTCTTGTGAGGCTTGTGTATGAAAACATGCGTCGCAGGTACACTTTGTGCAATGAACAACAGGATCGTCACGTGGAATCACACTTGTGGTACAAACCCTAGAAGTCTGTAATACTTATTTTGAAATACTCTGTATATCCCATGCGTCCATCATAGAGACATGGCAGGATTTTCTTGGCCAAAGTTAATTTAGATTCTTTTATTCCTTTACAGATGTCAGTGAGGGACATATAGTCAGCATATCGTCTCAATGATACATCTCGTAGGCAACTTAAGTATTACTTTGATGAAGAAGGTAATTTTGCTCAGAGGCACTAATTTAGGCTTAATGTTCTTTTACGAGAACGAACATTTTGAGACTCGGAACCCACGGCTTAAAGTTTCTCCCGGAGGACTTGTCCCTTTGACTTTTCTTAAAATTCCATCGATCTCGGTCGTGTTTGAACCCGCGAGCCTCGGATTACAGGCAAGGAACGTAACCACTACATCACCTCAGCTGACACACACACACATTATATATAAATGGCATGATAAGAAAAATAAATGCCTGGACGGAATTCGAACTCGCAACTCTGAGTCTGTACCTCAGCGTGTCATCCATTACACCACCAGGCGAATCCAATTCAAACACTTATTTTTCTTATATATGTATTATATTCTCCATGATTACTAGATGTCGCGAGAACTCGGTCTTCACTGCCATCTAGTAGCTGTCTATAACAAGTAAGCAAATTAAAGAGAATATTTTTACTTTATAGCAGTGACGCTTTATCGATGTTATAATTAAATGTTTAACATTCAGCAATGCAAGCTTAATATGGTATGATAAGAAAAATAAATGCCTGGATGGGATATATATACAGACTGTTCTGAAACTATTCATTCAAATTAATATAGGAGGTAGAAAACTTCTAAACAAATATATTTCGATAAGGAACATTTATGGTCTCAGAAATCAACTTGTAATGTTAGGGACGATTTACACAGACTATTTAACTCATGCCCCGAATGGGAGTCAATGACCAATCACATTTAAATTAATTTTGATTTACAACCAATCACAGTCGTTTTTCACCTCGATTTTATCGCTTTCATTTTATCGAGTGGCTTCCAGATTGTATATATATAGTGCACGAATGTAACCAGATCCTGCTTGCGAGATATAATAGAAACACATTCGTTGCAATTGATTATACCACAAAAAACCACTGTTTCCACTTTCTTAAACGTATTTATTTCCAGGAATTAACGTTGCAGAAAGATATAATTGACATATTTACATCAAAGGACATAAGAAATTAATTAATAACCTGTAATGATGTGTTTCATTTATTTTCTCCATTAGGGTGCATTCTTGCAATATTGCTGTCCTACGGTATTTCGCAATAAATATGATCTGGTTGCAGTGATGAACAAACGAAACATAACGTTTCTCATTTGTTTTCAAATATCGCCGTTTACATTAAATATATAAATATTTTAAAATAACTATATTTAAACAATGATTTGTGAGTAAACAGCTTAATTTTATTCGTTGAATAGTCGTAACAAATGCCACTCTTTATTTCCAAATTCTCTAGATAAATTGGAAATCACTCGTGGCATTACTTATGAATATAGTTTACCATACTAATTATAGCAGTATCATCACAGGAATTGCCTAATTCACGACCATTGACATGTATGCACGCAGTACATCGTCTGACCTTTGATTGTCGTTTTCGTTCGAAGATTCCTGGCATGTCCGCAATGGTCCCTGCAGCGACGGCAATTCTAGCGACGAGGTTTTCTTCTGTTTCTACAACGTTTTCATATACCAGCTGCTTCATATGCCCCTAGAGGAAGAAATCTGGACACGTGAGGTCAGATGATCTAGGTGGACAGGCCACAGGGCCACCTCGGCCGACATAACAGCTTATGTCAGCGCCGTTAACAGAATGTTCTCTAACATTACAAGTTGACACTCTGAGACCACGTGTTCCTTATCGAAATGCATTTGTTTTGATACTCTCTACCTCCTGTATTAATTTGAACGAATAGTTTCGGAACACCTTGTAGAGAAAGATAAAATGTTCCAAGAGAGGTTAAACTAAGGAAGAGAAAGAAATAATATTCTTATGTAAAACCAATAATTTAATGTAATAATCTTCGTTGAGAACAATTTAAAGATAGAGAGAGAGAGAGAGAGAGAGAGAGAGAGAGAGAGAAAGAGAGAAAGCATGATTTAGAACGATCGCAAGCTAAAACGATAGACGAAAATATTGGAAAGGTTATATCGAAAGAATGGAAAACAACGGACTTGCAAAAAGAGCTAAAAAAGATAGACCAATGGACGGGAGAAGAACAAGAGGAAGACCAGCCAAGATATGATAGACAGTGAATGCACATCCGCCGTTATGACCTTTCCGAACACTTTAATAACCTCCCTTGGCTCCGTCTTACTGACAGATGTAAATTGCACTCTCTTTCACTACTTTTTAAGCTTCTGAATTCCTACATTCCTACTTACCTGGCGTCCAGATTTGAGAAGTTATCCTTGTACCATAACATTGACACTAGGCCACAAGTTAACAGTCTGCCTAACAAGTCTACTTGATAGCACTTCCTCTTATTCTACTTGCCTGCACAGTAGGCGCCTATGCCACTCTTCCTGGGCATTGTCCTTCCTGCAAGATATCAGGGGTATGCCGGCCCAAGCTTGCCACCCTTTAGTCACACGTATAAGTGACCTGTTGTCTAATAATTAATTTTTCTTGATTAGTTTAAATTTATACAAGTGTCATTAATCATCTTTTTCTCGTTTTTCTATACTCACTATGTCACCATATTATAGATTAATTTGCGTTAGGAAATTTGAGTAAATCAAAATACATTATAAAATATTAATTGCATGTATTTATAACATGTAATCGTTTATGGATATTGTAATTTAGATCTTGTAAGAACTTTTTGTTTGTATTTTTTAAAAACCTGGTTGAAGTGGCAGACAATTGCCTTAAGGCCTTATCTTAACTCTGCGGTAAATAAAGCTGATATTATTATTATTATTATTATTATTATTATATTATTATTTCATTACTAAGACTATTATTACTAGTATTATTATTTATTATTATTATTATTATTATTATTATTCAACACGTCTTCATCCGGAGAGTGATTTTGGGAAATAAAAACAGGATGACAATCCAAATATATAATTAAGAAGAAGAAGAACAGAAGAAGAAGCAGAACAGGGAAGAAGAAAAAAGATAAAAAAGATAAGAAATGAAATCTACAATACTGTACTTGTAGTTCTTACCGAAAGAGCGTATTGGAAAAGACACAAATTCAGATATATAAGATGTGAATCCATGCGTTCTACAGGCCAAAAGCAATTTAGACATCGGCTGTCGCATTTACTGATGGATGTTTTGTGTTTTATTGTTTCGCAATATAAAAAAAGCAACGTGCGCAGTGGAAGAGAGAAAATGCGCAGCCTAATATTTTATGAAAGAGCTGCCGATTGTTTCATCACTCAAGCGATATTTTTCTGTCCACTGAATCGAGGAACAACATTTCGATAAATCGATTCCAGATATTTGACATGTGTTCTGACATGCTTATTCTGATCTCCAGACGGAATTTCCATCCCAATATATTTTTAATACATATGAATTGTTTTTTAGGTCTCTCTCAATAAATGTGTTAATATAAAAAGCTAGAGTCTACCAGAATCAACTTTTGTTTGTCTTACAAATTATATTTTTTACATTTTACATTGTTCAGTGTAGTATTTGCACATTTTACCGCACTTGACAGCTCCCGTTTCGTAGTGCGAACATCGATGAATATGAATTGAACCTTTCAGTCAATTCTGGAAATGCATGCTGTTATGCAATACAGCGGACTCTTGTCGTCCCAACGTCTCTAAAAAAAAGTTAAAATGAAAATATATAAAAATGTATTTTCCCAGTTATTTAGACGCGAAATATGGACTCTTACTTTAAGCGTGGAGAAAATAATACTTTAATTATAATATTTAATAATTTACAAATAATTGATGAATAAGTTCATAGGAAAATTTTGGACTAAAGAGAGATGAATAGACAGGAGGATGGAGAAGACTACATAACAGTGAGCTACGTGATCTTTATAGGAAACCAGATATAACGAGAATGGTTAAGTCTCATAGACTGCGATGCGATGGACATGTGGCACGAATAGAGAATGAAAGAGGGGCATGGAATCTTCTTGAAAGGAAACCAGAGGGAAAACGCCCAGTTAGTAGACATAAAGAGAAGGGAGTATAACATTTACCATGATTTGAGAGAAGAAAATTATACTGATAATGATTGGAAAACATTAACTGAGGATAGAGATGTATGGAGGGATTGCATCCGCGCGGCCATGAACCTAAGGGACAGTGCCAGTGAGTTAGTTAGTTGCGAGAAAACAAACATGACAGCTGCTTGACAAAAATTTAAATGTCGGTTTCCAGATAAATTACCACTTCTATAGGTAGGATTTCGCTGATTAAAAAAACTCGTTTAATTTCAGTGGGACATACCGAGTTTAGTTACAAATAAATAATAGTTTAAAAAAACTAAAAGAACACGCTTTATTAGAAAACTAAATAATAAAAAATTGAATTTCCAATACGCTTGGGATAAAATAAAGTGGTCAACAAAAAAATAATCTCCAACACATGTAGAATAAAATTAGAGTTATCAACAAAAAGAAAATAATTTTACCATCAAAAGCGTGGGGTGCTCTATATCAATTAATATATTAGATAATAAACAGATATTGGTAAAAGTAAGCTCTCTAAGAAGAAAATGTAAAAATCATAAAAAGCACCCCACCCCGATGGTAAAATTATTTTCTTTTTGTTGATAACTCTAATTTTATTCTACATGTGTTGGAGATGATTTTTTTGTTGACCACTTTATTTTATCCCAAGCGTATTGGAAATTAATTTTTTTATTTTTTAGTTTTCTAATAAAGCGTGTTCTTTTAGTTTTTTAAAACTATTATTTATTTTTTATTTTTTAGTTTTAATATTTTACAGAATAAGATAAAAATGTAAATATCTTTAAATTCAATACTATTGTAGTATGAGATAAAAGTAATACTCTTCTTTTAATACACAAGTGATCTTCTTGGTGATATAATATTAAAATATATATGTAGTCAATATGCCCATTTCACCAATTAATGTTTTAAAATGGTCAACAAGTTTCTACAGCCAAGCTGTCATTCTCAAGACCAGATATTGACTCAGTCAATATCTGGTCTTGAGAATGACAGCTTGGCTGTAGAAACTTGTTGACCATTTTAAAACATTAATTGGTGAAATGGGCATATTGACTACATATATATTTTAATACTCTTCTATAAAAAAAACCCTCCCAGCCGGATTTGAACCAGCGACGCATGGATTACTGAAATTGTATACCACTACGAGTTCACTGCTCTACCAACTGAGCTCTTACAACGATTGACTAAAAACTCGACAAGTCCGCAACCTCTTATACCAGTTTTCAGTTTATTTTTGATTTTCGGATGATTCTGGCCAGGATTTTAGAAACAAAATATGAAATTATTGTATTGTCACGGGTCCTCTACGCGTATCCAATGTTTCTAAGTGGGTGAAAATCGTGTTGAAAGATTCCGTTACATTGATACAAAAACACTTTTTTGATTTTCTGATAATTATGCCCAGGATTTTAGAAAATAAATATGAAATTATTGTATTGTCACGGGTCCTCTACAAGTATACAAAGTTTCAAGTCGATCCAATGTTTCTAAGTGGATGAAAATCGCGTTGAAAGATTCCGTTACATTGATACAAAAACACTTTTTTTTTTATTTTCTGATGATTATGGCCAGGATTTTAGAAAATAAATATGAAATTATTGTATTGCCACGGGTCCTCTACAAGTATACAAAGTTTCAAGTCGATCCAATGATTTTAAGTGGGTGAAAATCGCGTTGAAAGATTCCGTTACATAGATAGATACAGGTCAAGCTAATATAAAGCGTGTAAAAATACAAAATTGTGGCCGCTGTATATCATCGCTTCAGGTGAACCCCACTTCTAATGTTGTGATTCTGTTGTTTAACGAACTACATCATACCTATATATTTATTTATGTCAGTATTGTTTCTATTATATGCACAGGTATCCTCAACCAAAATATTCTTTTTTCTTCCACACTTCCCCTTCTTGCGTGTCTGTTTCTGTCATATTTCTCTTCTTCATGTTGTCTTGAATTCCCTTTATCCACGTTGGCTTTGGTCTACCACATTTCCCTTTTCCAGGAGGTGTGTATTTCAATGCTTCTTTGTTTGCTTCTGTGTCCCTTCTTCTCATTATATGCCCATACCATCTTAGTTGGATTTCTTCAATCTCTTGTACAATATCTTTTTCTACATTCATTATTTCTCTTATTGTGTTATTCTTTTGTTTTGTCTAATTTTGATATTCTTGCCGATCTTCTTAAAAAAGTCCATTTTTGTTACTAATAATTTATTTCTGTGTGTTTGCTTCAACGTCTATGTCTTCTTCTTCTTCCTTCCAAGTATTAGGCCAAGGCCTGTTACGATCCTATAGAAAATTTTCCCTCCAGCGTTTCATAGGACGGCCCAGTGATCTTCGTCCTCTTGGTATATAATTATAAACAGCTTTGGGGATCCGATTTGAACTCATTCTTTCAAGATGGTGTTTCCAATTTAGTTGGTACTGTTTAATATATTCCAAAATTGGCGTAGTCTTCAATTTTTTTAAGATATCGGTGTTCCTTTTCCGATCCCATCTGGTGTAACCCGCTGTTCTGCGCATGAATCTCATTTCACAAGCCGTTATTCTGCTTCATGTTGTTTTCTTAGTGTCCATGCTTCACTACCATAGGTCAACACTGGTCTAGCCAAAGTGTTATATAAACGTAATCTGGTGTTTTTTTGTACAAGGGATGGTTTCATAACTTGATTAATAATTCCTAAACTTTTATTATAACTAGTAACTTTTTCAGGGATATCCTTTTCATCCCAGATAGAGAGATAATATCCAAGATATTTAAATTGATTAGATCTCTCTAAAATTTTATTCTGAAGACAGATTTTACTTTGTATGGGGTCCTTCCCATGAAATGCCATAATTTTAGTTTTGTTAATTGATATTTCCATATTAAATTTGGCACCTATTTTTTGTAAATTATAAATTGATCGTTGCAAATCATTTTCGGAAAGTGCCTGAAGAGCTAAATCGTCTGCAAAAAGAATAGCATCGAGTTTGTTTCCGCGTCATATAATAAAATACTCTTCATAATTGTGTTACATATTAATAATTTAGACGTCTTGATTATATTCCTACTCCATAAAATAGAATTTATTATGCCAATAACTTTATTTGTCTCTATTATTCTTTTTCTCGATGTCTAATTCAGATGACAAACGCTAAAGATGATTCTGTAAAATTTGAATTAAAAAACTTGAAAAATGATGAAATGCGGCAGGAATACCAAATCAAAATTGCTAATAGATTTGAAGTACTGGAATCTTCAGATGACAATGTGACAAACGAAGAAGAAACTGATATAAATAAAGAATGGGAGGCTGTAAGAGATACTATTAAATTGTCAGCATCAGAAAGCATTGGTTGTTTAAAAAAGAGGCAAAACAAATGGTTTGATGAGGAATGTGCCGACATTGTAAAGAAAAGAAAGCTAGCAAAAATGAAATGGTTACATGAGCCAAATGAGGTAAATTTAGAGCAATTGGGTAGTATTAGACGGGAAACCACCAAGTTACTAAAGATAAAACTATTATTCTACCTGTTATATTATATGGGTGCGAAACATGGACTCTTACTTTAAGGGAGGAAAGGAGATTACAAGTATTTGAGAATAAAGTACTTAGGAAAATTTTTGGACCAAAGAGAGATGAACAGACAGGTGAATGGAGAAGACTACATAACAATGAACTACATGGTCTTTATAGGAAGCCAGGTATATTAAGAACAGTAAAGTCTCGTAGACTCCGATGGGCAGGACATGTTGCACGTATGGGGAATGAAAGACTTGCATGGAAGCTTCTTGTAGGAAAGCCAGAGGGAAAACGCCCAGTTGGTAGACCAAGAATGAGGTGGGAGAATAACATTAACTATGATTTGAGGGAAGTAGATTATGCAGGGAATGATTAGAAAGCATTAGCTCAGGATAGGGATGTATGGAGAGCTTATGTCCGCGCGGCCATGAACCTACGGGTTCGATAGTGCCAGTGAGTAAGTAAGTAAGTAATTCAGATGATCCATCTCTTTCAATTATTGATCCCAAATACTTAAAATATTCCACTATTTTAGTCTTTATTCCATTTATTTCTAATTCCTTGGAAAGATCTGTGTTCATATACTCTGTTGTATTATAATCTAATATATAAAAATGTTTGTTTGTTTGTTTGTGCTTTATAGGCGGCCATACCGTTGATCCGATTGTAATGGGGCTTTTTGCAAAATGTTCAGGAGATTCCCGGGATGAACATAGGCTATAAGAGAGTTGTGATACTCAACTCCTACATCCTTACAAATCGCCCTTTTTAGTGGAAAACGTGAAAAACGTAGTTTTTTGGGCTCTTAAATGGCTTACGCTGCCTAACCATAACAAACACACAAATTTAATGTACACAGAATTGAATATCTCAAAAAGGTCTACAAAAAAATCCGCGACAGCATATGTTTATCTCTAACGGATAACTCACAATAACCATTTTTGTCTTTCATTGATTCCAAGAAGTTCGAGACAAGTACGTAGATTCTTGTGCAAGCATAGCAACACATGGCGGGTATTCTTTTACGGATAACTCACAATAACAAATTTTGTCTTTTAGCTCATTTATGCTAAGAAGATCGAGATAACTAGATACCCGGACAACACCGGGTAAACAGCACGGGGAATCTAAAAATAATTAGGATATCATGTTTTTCCAACTACTTATTTAACTATACATAAAACATATTAATTTTCTTTATTTCAGCTCATTTATGTCAAGAAGATCGGGATAAGTAGATTCCCGGGCAACGCCGGGTAATCAGCACGGGGTCACAAGATAGCAGTCTGCTAACAATTCCTCTTCATAGCACTTCCTCCTATTCTACTTCCTTCACAGTAGCCTCCACCCGCTCCTGGAATCTCCTTCCTCAAGATATCAGGGGTTGCCGCACACTTGGCACCTTTAAGTCACGCTTATACAGTTACCTGTTGTCTAATAATTATTTTTTCTCTATTTATTTAATTTTATACTATGTCATTAATCTTTTCCTCGTTTTTTTATATATCTTGTACATATTATATATTTAATTCGTTAAATTTAGAGTAAATCAAAATACATTATAAATATTAATTGTATTGTATTCATAACTTGTAATCGTTTATATATATATTTGTATTGTAATTTAGATTTAAGACTTTTCTTTTGTATTTTTTTAAACCTGGTTGAGTGGTAGACAAGGCCTTAAGGCCTTAACTCTGCCAGGTAAAATAAAGCTATTATTATTATTATTATTATTATTATTATTATCTAAAAAATATAAATTTATAATTATTTTTCATATTCTTATTCAACTAAACATAAAAGCACATTAATTTTAATTTATTTAGGCGTACCAGCGTACGCCGGGTATTAGCTAGTTGAATATATATATATATATATATATATATATATATATATATCCATAGTAATTCTGCCCGAAGACAGGTCCTTCACTGCAATCATAGCATTTTCATGCTATGCTTGCAGCTTTGCATGTCCACACCGTGAAGGATGATGATAATGATAAGGATGATGATGGTCATATGATTTCGGGGACCGTTTGGGCCTTAAAGTTTTCCTGACATTTGTCTTACAGGTGAGGAAAAACCCCGATAAAAACCTGACCCAGAAAAATTACCGCGACCGGGAATCGAACACGGACCCGCTGCGTTGACAAGGCAGCACGCTACCTCGAGACCACAGCGGTGGACTATATATATATAGTCGCAGTCGTTGCTTCATGGGTGTCACATGAACTTTCTTCTGAATAATCACAACATCTTCAGAGAAAATTTTCAAACCCACTTTGTTACACAAAATTCTGCTGATACTTTACATACAAATTACTGACAATGATGATTCTTACTTTACGTTTTAATCAGCACACAATTATTTCCAGTCACTGACAGCACCATCTAGATTGTCTTATCCCTTGAAGTCACTTCGTCGTCTTGCATTCTTTACACGACTGCCTATCCGACCATCGCGACGGTTTATATATGCGAGGGCAGGAATATTGTTGACCCCAAGTCGAGACTTTTCTAGAATAGAAGTCTCGGGAACCGAACCTTCTGGACGTGGAGGAAATGCGTGTATAGAACTTTCTCCGCGGACGTTTCGATTAGTGAGTCGATAACGCACGAATATGTTCTACCGTACAAGGAGAGGTCCTACTATTCCATCCATAGTAATTCTGCCCGAAGGCAGGTCCTTCACTGCAATCATAGCATTTTCATGCTATGCTTGCAGCTTTACTAGGGAATTGTGTAGGTGTGGTAGCTTCCCGTTGCTTTCCACACCGAGGATGATGATAATGCTAAGGATGATAATTATGGCCATATGATTTCGGGGACCGTTTGGGCCTTAAAGTTTTCCTGACATTTGTCTTACAGGTGAGGAAAACCCCCAATAAAAACCTCACCCAGAAAAACTATCCCGACCTGGGATCGAACCCGGGCCCGCTGCATGACAAGGCAGCACGCTACCTCGAGACTACAGCGGTGGACGTCCTACTATTAGGAAAGGCAATGTACCTGATAATCTTAATTTAAAAATCCTTCTAGCGTTTGTTTTCTCGCAACATAACTGGATATACAATTAAAATTATAAAATTATTATCTAGTAGGTCCTTCTCCTCAACTTTGTAAACTATTAATTCTCTGTAGGCATTTCGAGACTAGTCCCATCATCAGCAGAAGGAGAAGGTGATAGGCCTGTATCTACTGATCCTCTATACAATACTGGTACACTAGTGATGATTTGGTACAGAGGATTGAATGTAGTGGGTATGTCTCTTTTAAAAACAGGTTGTTGTTGTTGTTGGTTTCTTTTAAAATTTCTATTTCTTCCAGTAAGTTTATTTTTGTTGGGTTATTCTCCTTATGCAAAATTGTGAGGATGTTGGCAATATCTAACGTGCGATGTCCTGGCTAAATAATATGTTTAGCATAACTTGATTTTCCTTCCTCATAATTAAAGTTTTTAAAGTGTTCCTTGAATTTATTACAGAAGGAGCAGGAGATAGGCCTGTATCTACTGTCCCTGTATACAATACTTGTACACTAGTGATGATTTGGTACAGAGGATTGAGTGTACTGGATATGTTCTCATTTAAAAACAGATTGTTGTTGATTTCTTTTAAAATTTAAATTTCTTCCAGTAAGCTTATTTTTGTTGGGTTATTCTCCTTGTGCAGTATTGTGAGGGTGTTAGCAATATCTAACATGCGATGTCCTGGCTGAATTATATGTTTAGCATAACTTGATTTTTCTTCCGCATAATTAAAGTCTCTAAAGTGTTCCTTGAATCTATTATTAAATCGAATACATACATCTACAGAACCATATCAAAAAGCAGTAAAAGTGAGGGAACAGAAACGGAAGGAAATAAATGAGGAATTTTACACTTCCAGTGCCATGACAGACAGAAACTGGACAAGAGAATGTCAGACACTGAGACACGTTGTAACCAGACTAGCAATACATGGCTTTCATCACAAGGTCTGCGAAAATAAAAAATTCCACCAGCCAACTGAAGACTGCAGTTGTGCACTGTGCGGTGATAAGTGTAAACTTTATCATAACACAGAGTGTAAAAACAGAACAAAATCAATTAATGAATACAGCAAAGAGTGAATACAAGTGATCAGTGGAAAAGAACGTAAAACTTTCGAAACTAATGCTCTTCTGAGTGCTCCTTTATATTATTATTAAATCGAATACATACGATTTAATTGAAAAATTAAAATATGTTTGGCAACCAGCGAAATCGGATCACTAAATTCGATTTGCTGAGAAATTCACTTAGGCCTTAGTTTACGGAGTTTCTCGGAATGGAGTTTTTTTTCGAATTTTACACAATAAAAGGACATAGTAATCTAAGTTCATATCCGTAGATTTGTACTTGTTTGAGGGCAGAAGTACTTGAATGAAGGCACGTAATGAGAAAGAAGCGTAATATCCCTCCATGTCGACTTCAACCCACTTTTGTTTTTTCTATCTTGTTTTAATTCTTCTTTTTCTCGTCGCCAGGCTAGCGTGAAATGTTTACTTGTGATTCTTTTGTTTTTGTATTTCCTTCTCTTCTGCTCAGGAATCTTCACTGCCACTAGGATTCTCCTGTTCGCATACAATACACAACTTTTGCAGTTTTTTTAATGAGATCTGTTTACATTCAAAATAACAAAAACACATAAGAATAAATCTAAAATGGGAGATACAAGCAAGATTTATGCAGTCAGTTGCGGCTCGAAACCAGTTGCCATTTATTTATTAGAAATAAAGAATACCACTTTTCATTTTTGAAATTCCTTATTCTCAATAAATAATTAACAAAAAATATTAGTGGTATTAATAAGCTGTTAGTTTATGCTGATGATGTAGTACTATTGGGCGATAGCGAGGAGATATCAAAGGTCAACACGCACACACTATTGAGTAACACTAAGAAATTGGGCCTGGAAGTTAATATCAATAAAAGTAAATATATGGCCACATGTAGAATTATATTATATAATGGAAATGGACAGCTAATGGCAAATGAGGGAAATTTTGAGGAAGTGGCTGAATTCAAATACCTAGGAACAATAATCACAAATAGGAATGAGATGCACAAAGAAATTAAACATAGGCTCAATTCTGGAAATGCGTGCTATTATGCATTGCAGAGACTTTTGATGTCCCAACTCCTTTCAAAAAACGTTAAACTGAAAATATATAAAACTATTATTCTACCAGTTATATTATGTGGTTGCGAAACATGGACTCTTACTTCAAAGGAGGGAAAGAGATTACGAGTATA
The DNA here is from genome assembly GCA_030220185.1 of Diploptera punctata. Classification (NCBI taxonomy): domain Eukaryota; kingdom Metazoa; phylum Arthropoda; class Insecta; order Blattodea; family Blaberidae; genus Diploptera; species Diploptera punctata. The sequence continues at coordinate 852,674 of JASPKZ010006086.1, forward strand.
TGAGAATAAAGTTCTTAGGAAAATTTTTGGACCAAAGAGAGATGAACAGTCAGGTAAATGGAGAAGACTACATTACAATGAACTACATGGTCTTTATAGGAAGCCAGATATAATAAGAACAGTTAAGTCTCGTAGACTGAGATGGGCAGGACATGTGGTAGGAATTGGGAATGAAAGACGTGCATGGAAGCTTCTTGTAGGAAAACCAGAGTGAACACGCCAAGTTGGTAGGCCAAGAATGAGGTGGGAGAATAACATGAACTATGATTTGAGGGAAGTATATTAGACAGGGAATTATTGGAAAACATTAGCCCAGTATAGAGATGTATGGGGAGCTTGTGTTCTCGCGGCCTTGAACCTACGGGTTCGATAGTGCCAGTGAGTTAGTTAGTTAGTTATTAGGAAAAATAGTAAACGTGGATTATTAATGCTTAAAATGACGATGTTTCTTACAAGGTAACTTACATTCGTTTAATGTATTTAATGTTTTAATAAAACGACACAAAAACTAGCAGGTAGAAATTAGTGAAATTTGTGTTTAATCGCACAAATATTACACTGGTCAACATGATTTTTGTCTCGTGAGTACCAATAGTTGTACTTACTGCATTTTTTATCGTGTTTTCAAATATGTATTCTGAGTTTCAACGTCACCCACAGTTTTTTTTTATTTCAATTCCAATTAATGGATTTAAATAATTATTTTTAACAAACTTTTTTTTTTCCATTTGTCCATTGTAAAATAAAACGGTGAACACATTCATCAGGAGATTTCAGCTATGGGAAAGAGATATCAAGACAAATAGAATCCTAATATGCTGGCCGATTATTGTTGGACCATCAAGATGGATGCTCCACAGGCAAAATATAGCAGAAAATCGTCATTTCTTACTTTCTAGGTGAGTCCGAATGTTCGAATATTGTGTAGTTACGAATGTGGAAAATATTAAAGTGTTTGAAATTATAAATTCCTGTCTCTCGGAAACATTTCCTGATGGAGAAAAGCCGATATCAATTTTAATTCAGGAGAAAAAATACTATCACAATCACATATTTTTCTTTCTGAGACAAAAAATAGTTTATTTTTTGTTGCTCAGTGTAATTGATTAGAATACAGTATACACCTGCATGCATGTTTCGTCGAAGGTCGCAGAGTAACAAAAAATTCGTATTTGTTTGAAACTGATTTACTCTTGAGAGGAAGATGAATGCTAGTTAAACGATATGGCGGCTGTCGTATAGTAAGGTAATTTAATTCGGTGATAAAATGTGTATCAAAAGTATAAAAAAACACACTGAAGGGAATGTTTTAAGAGTGATAAAAAACAAATGGTGTTAAATGCATTTTCTAAATTTATGGATCATAATCTGTAGTTCACTGTAGTGAACGATATAGTTAAATTAACTGCAGAATATTCTGATGTGCCGGAGTGTTGTGTTACAGGAAATTAAAAGAAATGGTAATATCAAAACGCCAAAAAATAAAAAGAAAATGCCTAATTCCTTTATACTTTAAATAATATCTCTTTAAAAATACAATTTAAGAATATCTACATCTAAAACAAAAATATTAGCTCTGAAAGGAAAATGTGTAATAAGAACAAAAATAGTGATAAACAATGTAATAACAGACCAAGTTCAGAATTTTAATTATTTGAGATGTTATTTACGTAATGACAGAAATTTAGATAAACACACTAAAATACAACGATTGAATTATCTATGTGGCACAATTAAATGTACGTTATTGAATAAAACTAGAAAAGAAACGATTTTAAAATTTTACAAAGTATTGGCAGTTCCATCTCTTATCTGTTGATGCGAAACCTGGACATTAACATAGGCAGATAGTAAACAAATAGAGGCTGCAGAAATGAAGATGTTGAGATCAATAGCACGATACCAAAGGACCGATAAAAGGAAAAACGAAGATATAAGAACAGAACTTAATATATTTAATCTCTGTGAAAGAATAAAATACTATCAAAATGCTTACCTTCAGCACGTATTACGAATGAATGAACAGCGCATACCAAGAACAATATATAATTATAAACTAAAGGGGAGAAGATTGTTGAGAAGACCATTGAAGAGATGGAAGGACCAATTCGACCTATAATGAGATCGGAACAGGCCATTGGACTTAATCCTTGGTTGTTGATGCTGATGATGAAAATGCCTAAACCTGTTTTAGGAGTGGTGCACGATTTTTTTAACGTGCAGTTCATTACAAGGTGCATAGGTTTCACTGTAACTAGATAGATAGATAGATAGATAGATGGAAAGCTCTGCGGCCATCACTTAAGTGTTGGCGGTAAGCGATCCATTTTGGTCCTCCTTAATAGGTAGAATCCCGGGTTCCTGTAAAATACATTATCCCCGGTTTAAATTTTGAAGTTAATTAGCAGAGTGAAGTCGGAAGCGGACCTTTTGGGGTTCTATTCCAGCATTTGCTCTTTGGATTGAGGGAAACCGCTTAAAACCTCAATCGGAATAGTCGATCACGCGGGATCTTGCCAAGTTTGGCTTTCGGATGACTCTATATTGGGAGGGCATCCAGGCTTCTCTTTATTTAAATATAATGTGCGTACATTTCAGATTATTACAATTAATCATACAATTATTGTAACGTGCATTTTTTAATATATATATATATATGTATATATATATATATTTTATTCTTCAGTTGTTGCTGTTCTATCTGTAGTTGTCAGGTGATGTCAGTTTCTCTGGAACTGGTTGGATGAACCTGTAGCAGTAAGATTAGTTATTAGTTTTTAATTTGTTGTGTTAATATATTTTATTAATGTACATTATATGCTAATGTTGTAATTGAATAATTGTGTAATGTATTTCTGTGTGTCTGTGTGTGTGTGTGTGTGTGCCCTATCAGCTTTCACTGGTCAAGTGTTCTCCAGGATCCATTTTGAACGCTTGTGTTTGTTGTTGGCTGTTTCATAGGTTCCCATCGATGCCACAAGTGGATTATCATGACCTTCACATGTATTATAAAATTTAAGAGCCATGCGTTTAATATACTCTTCGATTGTTTCTACACCCGTTTGATCGTGTAATATGTCAACCGGTGTTACACGCGGTAGTTTTGTAATCATATATAATAATTTGTTTTGAAAAACTTGCAGTTTCTTTATGTGAGTTCTAGCGGCGTGTCCCCATATGGGGCTTGCGTACGTGAGGTAACTACAACTATGCCTATTTTAATTTAAATGTTTGATTTGAATTAGATTATTTTGTTTAATATTAACAATTATAATTGTATTTGTTTTCGACATACCATTGTGTGAGTTAATACATCTACAACATTAAAAATTGTCCACCGCTGTGGTCTCATGGTGCTGCCTTGTCACGCAGCGGGCCCGGGTTCGATCCCCGGTCGGGACAAGATTCCTGGGTGAGGTTTTTTCGGTGTTTTTCGTCACCTGTAAGATGAATGTCAGGAAACTTTTAGGCCTAAACGGTCCCCGAACACCATCTGACCATCATTATCACCAATATCATATCCATCTAATTAGCTTAAGTTTAGTTGAAGGTCTCTCCTGGCGGATCATTACAATCATCATCAACTCTCATATCATCGGGGCTGCATAACCCCGCCTTCTAGGCACCCCAACCTCTTAAGTGGATAAAAAGTACGCCATGTCAGGAGAAAACACCAGGAATTGTCGAAATGACAACCTGGGGCATTTGAAAATAAAAACATTAATAAATAGAAATAAACATTAAAATGAAATCTATTATTGTACATTATAGGTAGCTCGCTGCCTTGTCACGCAGCGGGCCCGGGTTTGATCCTCGATCGGGGCAGTTTTTCTGGGTGAGGTTTTTATCGGGGTTTTTCCTCATCTGTAAGACAAATGTCAGGAAAACTTTAAGGGCCAAACGGTCCCCGAAATCATATGGCCATCATCATGATCATCCTCATCATTATCATCATCATAATCATCATCTTTCACCGGTGTGGAAAGCAACGGGAAGCTACCATACCTACAATTCCCTAGTAAAGCTGCAAGCATAGCATGAAAGTGCTATGATTGCAAAGAAGGACCTGCCTTCGGGCAGAATTACTATGGATGGATTGTACATTAATTTATCGGCTTGTAATAAGCTGTTGACTGAGGTCGCATGTACTTTTGCACGTGCTGCGCGGAGTAATACATTTCATTCATTTTGAGAATTTTCCTCATCATTGAGGGTTTTCTCCAACCAATGTTAGTAATCAACATGAATTTTAAAAAAATACGTAAATGACAACGGACTTATAGACTATCAGTTTGCAACAAACATTCGGAAGTTAAATGTCAAAGTGTGTTTCTTAGACTGGACAGACAATAGGCATGGTTGAATACATCCCCTTGTCTTTAGTGAGAGGTGACTTTCCGGACACACTGTAGTCACCACTGGATTGACGTTGTGATAGTGCGAGGTGAGTGATGGCTTGGTGTTTATCAGCTCCCCCTTGTCCCATATATCATGCTCCGTACTTCAATACAACCTAACTGTCATATAAAAAGCGCAGCTCATTATAAAGTTTAGTGGCGCATTTGTCTACTAGAGTGCAGTACTGTGTTATACCTGACGCGTGTTACATCATTCCTCCAGTTCGACGCCAACCTCATCAATATCTTGTCTACATACCCGTATAAAACTACTTCACAAAGAGAAATTTCTCCCTTCTCGCCCCCACTATTTTTAAATACACAGAGTGACTCAAAATTCTTATTACACGCTTCTGGAGTTTGAAAGTGCACTAAGGGTCGGTTTCACCAACAGAGGTACCTGTATTACGCCAGTTAAACTATGCATTATACACGGGGAAAACTGGCGTAATGCAGTTACGGTCTGTTGGTGAAATTGGCACTTACTAGATAAGGTTTTGACGAGAAATACAGAGTGATTCGGATTCCTATTACACGCTTCTGAGGATTGTATTGCAGAACACACCGTAGATACAACAAAAAAGTAGAAAAGAAAGAACACACGGTTCAGGGTCATTAAATTCCAAATTCTAAATTAACATAATGAAACTTAGTCTTCTTCTTCTTCTTCACTTCACGGGCTAGGCAAATTGCCTGTTCCGCCTCACAGTTGTTCTGTGCATCTTTTCACTGGCCTTCCTACATTCCTTGAACCTATTGGCTTGTAGTTGAATGCTGCTCTTGGTAATCTTGTTACATTCATTCTTTCCACATGTGTAAACCATTTCTTTCTATATTCTCTGATTTTTCTCATTCAATGGATATATATTTAACTCTGTTCTTATATCCTCATTTTTTATCCGATCCAATTTTGTGCAGCCTTTTGTTCTTCTAAGGAAGCTCATTTCTGCGCTCTGTGTTCTACTTTGTAATTTTTTTGGTCATTGCCCAAGTTCCGCTCCCATAAAGTAATGCAGGAACTGCCAATGTTTTATAAAACTTCAATCTAGTCCTATACTTATTATAATGTAACGAATATTTAGCGAAAAGTGAAATTATCCTCTACCTCTGTGATGAATACATGTGGATGTGAAGTGATGAGCCGGCTGGTAGGTCAAGGACCTTCTTGGCCTATCGCGTTCATGGAGTTTAGTTAGAAATTATCCTAAAAGTGAAAAGTTAGATAAAATAAGAATTTGATTTCTAGGTAGCACAGTGTTTTCATTGCCTAGTGTTTATATTAATTGAATCAGTCATTTCGCAAAGGGACCATCTCCAATTTTTCTGAAATTCAGTTATTTCATTATTCCATGTTTACAATCCATCGTTTCCGTGTGAGAACGGATCAACTACACTATTCCTTTACCACTTTCTGACTTTATTCAGTAGCAATTTCAGATTCAATGCTTTATTCTGAACAAGTTGAATCAGTTTTTTTCCTCTCCTGTAAAATTTGATCAGCTGTAGATGATCCATTTTCGAAATGACTGATTCAATTACAGTCCACTCTACTTAAATTAAATCCTGAACCTTTTTAATTAATTTGTTTCTTGTATTTTTTCATCCCAAAAATATATCGACTTTGAACCCGCGACCCTCGGGATTAGAGGCAAGGAATCTAACCACTAGACCATCTCGGCCGGCACTAGTGCTTATTTATTGGTTCATCATCATCATCAACTTCACGGTATAGGCGTTCTAGCCTGTTCTGGTTCTTCATTCCACCGCCTTCTTGGTCTTCCTTGGGATCTCTTGCCTATACGTGCATATTTCCATGCTCTTTTCTATTTATTTATTGGTTCGACAATTAAAACATGTCAACACATATGATGAAAAAATACAAAATAGCAAGCCAAAAGTCGTGAAAAAATATAAATTAACAATGACCTAAAAATAAAATATGTAATTATCAAAATCACGTCTCTAAAGACAAATAATAAAACATTTTGATATGAAGTAGGTAAGCTGCCCGGACATACTTATTGTTTTCGTCATAATGTTAAAATATATTATAGTAGTTCTTGAATGTATGCAATATTCATTGTTCACTTTAGTAGTACGAAAAATTAAATTATGTTGAGTCTTATATCTTACCTCATTAATGTTGATTTGTTCTTGAACATGTTTCGATTAGTCTTCTAATCATCTTCAGCATCTTGGACACACTGGTTGCATTTATGTTGTAAACCCTGGATGTCGATGTCAGCTCCCCCCTGCGGTTGGCCAAAGAACTTCCAAACGAGGTCACGTTCAGTCGGTATTTCAAAATTCATAACTCTATTTTTGTTCTTCTGAATATAGACTGTTTCTCAAACAGTCAGCTCTTTTGTATTTTCTAACTGTTTTAATAATTTAGTGTCCGAATTTATATTATGTTTTTCAGACCAAACATGAGCAGCAACTGCAGATTTTTCTATTTTCCCATTTTTAATACTTCTTATGTGTTCTTTGGTTCTAATTTTTAGGTTTCTTTTTGTTTTTCCTATATGTATCTTTTCACAACCAGTACATTCAATTTGTTATATTCCTGATTTTTTATTTTTATCAGTTTTTTTATTTTTGTTGGTTTTTATTAGTTTATTTAAACTGTTTTTTTGTGCTAATTTAATATTAAGCTTCTCAAATATCTTTTTTGGAATTTATTGTGTGCCTAATAATAATAATTATAATAATAATAATGACAAAAATAATAATGATAATAATAATAATAATAATAATGATAAAAATAATAACGATATTAATAATAATAATAATAATAATAATAATAATAATAATAATAATAATAATAATAATAATGTTTTATTTATTCTGGCAGAGTTAAGGGTGATATGTGAATTTCCTGTATTTTTATAGGTGGTTTTTCTTTTTCAAGAGTACTTTTATTGATAATTTTTGTTTTTTATACTTTTCTATTCTTTTGTGTACCATTTTTTCATCAAATCCGTTTTCTCTTGCTACTTTGATTGTGTTTTGTTTTCTCCTGTTTGAAATCTTCTTCGTTTAAAGGTAAGTTTACCAATCTATGAGTTAAACCATTGAAGGCTGCCAATTTATGTCCAATTGGTTTGAATCCTGTTGATTTAATAAAATTTTCCGTATGACTTTCTTTCCTATGAATCCCAAATTATTATTTCCTTTTTTTTCTTCGTTTCTAACCAATTTTAATATCCAAAAAAGGTATGTGTTTATTTTCTTCTATTTCTTTGGTATTTTTTATGTTTGTACTCAATTCAACATTCATATTGAGGTACGACTCAAAATAATTTAATTAAAAGAGCCTCAAAATATTACTTCCTAAAATAAAACATTAAGTAGGGAAAACATTAAAGCGTTTGTACAGACACTGAGATCAGACATTCAGACATGAAAAGAAATTTTACAAATGAGGATGTTATGATACTTTGCCACCATCTGGTGACTTCTTTTTGAATCTCATCTCTTCTGTTTTAATTACACGGCGCGGCGGAACCGATAATAAGGGCGTGTTGGCACCACGGGGCACTGCAGTAATCAAGCCACTTACTGTAATATTCTAAGGTTATACTGCATGTTCCACGATTCCAATAATAATATTTTTGTACTTAGGGGCCGCTTAATATAATATTAAGGTTACATCGCTAATTTCACAAGTTATTAAACAACTAGTTCTGAAACTATACCGAGTGTCCCGCATATTCCACAAGTTTAAATAATTATAGTGTAATCAGACCACTTAATGTAACATGAAGGATATATACCATATTTCACAATTTATATTCATACTGGCTAATACCCGGCGTGCGTTGCTACGCTTAAATTAATTTAATATTAAAGGTTAATTAAATTTTATTGGTAGGCCTATATGCTGAGACGAACCAAACATGGCGCTTACTAGTCAGTTTTTAATTTCGGGTTTCAGGAAAACTTCCAGTTTTGTCGGAATTCGGTCATTTTTTTGATAATACCTAAATCGGTTTATTTTAATAGGATATACTGAGTTTCGTGTGAAACATCGAAAATTGTGGCCGCTAGAGCGATTTTTAAATGTTCACTTCAGGTAAACTCCTACACCTAATGATTTTAGAGGATTCAATTGTAAATCTGAATCATCCAGGAATCCACTCAAACACACATAAACATTTTCATCAAAATCGGTCCACTCGTTTAGGCAGTTTTAATGGAGGGTTTCAAGTAAACCTCCGCTTCTAATTGTTGGATCTCGCTCATTTTTGGACGCTACCTACCTCGATTTATTTTAATAGAATATGCTTAGTTTCGTTGTGAAACATCGGAAAATGTGACCGTTAGAGCGATTTTTTTTCAATTTTCACTTCAGGTGAATTCCTACACCTAGTAGTTTTAGAGGGTCAAATTGTGAATCTAAACCATCGGGAGACTCAATCAGATACACACAAACAATTGAATCAAAATCGGTCCAGTCGTTTAGGAGTAGTTCAGTAACAAACACACATACAGAATGGTCACCGAATGAACACAATAGAACACACTCTATCGATAGTTCAGAGAGGAAGACTTCCAGCTAAAATTAATCTACTAGAAGACCTCGAAATCATGAAAGAGATCAACATCTTGCTACTAAATGAGAACACACCCCAAACGTACAATCTATTATACGAGATAGCTAAAAACCAGTCAGTTCCTATTGGCGACGCATCAAGACAATCAACGTCTACAGCGTCTTAAATACAACAACTAGTAGCGCATACCCATCCTGCTGATGATGGAAGTTAACTTCCGAAAGGCCTCCAATTGATAATATTTTAAATACATTATTTTAACAAAGTTGAGGATGACGACACCTGCCAACAAGTACATTTCAATTTTTAATTTTTGTCATCAATATTCACTTCAACGGAATTTGATATGAATTTTATTTGTATTGACATTTCACATGCTCCGCATATTCCCACAGTAGCCAAGTCATTTATGGGGGAAATGTTCTCCCTTGCGGGAGTCACTAAAACCAAGCTTATTTAGTTAAGCTTATTTCCTACAGATGTCAGCAGGTGACATCGCCACAAAGAGACACCTAGTAGAGAACTAAGGTACTATTTGGATAGAAAAGACCGATCGAACTTTATATAAATGTCAGATTCTTTTACAAACCATAAAATCTTCAGACTCGGGATCTACAGCTTAAAGTCCTTCTAGGAGGATATGTCCCTTTGATTTTTCGATTAGAAAATCCATTGACTCCGGTCGGATTTGAACGCCTGACCCTCGGGATGAGAAGCAGGAAACTTAAATTCCAGAGCATACTATATTACTATACTATTGTATTACAAAGCAAATAAATGTTTGACTTCTTCTTCTTCGTCATGGTTTAGGTTTCTTTACTAACCTGTTCCGGCTCCAAATTGCTGATGTTTCCATCTTTTCTTTGGTCTACCCAAACTTCTTCCTCTTCGTAGTGAATAGTTCTATATTTATGGCATTATAAAATTAGTACCATGAAATGAATCCTGGTAATGAAGTTCCAACCCAGCATTTGCCTTGAATAATAACGAAAACCAGGAAAAATCTTAGATTAGTCGACACCGGGATTTTAATCTCGGACTTCCCAAATCTGAGTCCCAAACGCTACCGGTACCGCTAGAGTTAATTTGTTCGGTTTTAGTTTTATTCACCTTAAAATGTTGAAATTTTAAACCCGTACTTGATGCAAACAATCTAAACTAAACTCCATGGCGCGACAGGCCTAGCTGCTGGCCTCACATCCACTTGTGTTAATCACAGAGGTAGACGATAATCCAACCAATGTAGGGGTGACATGTTGTCAGCATGCCGGGTCTCCCAGCCGTTGTAGCTGGTTTTCTCAACCTAGAGCCGCTACTAATTGTAGCTACCCAAATTCCTTGCGACGCTGGGTGGGAATTGGTCCCATTCTGGCTGAAATTCCATGAGAAATATTCTTTCCCCAAGGAGATCCGATCCAGCGCAAGTCCGGTAGCTCTGCGGCATAGCATCTTGCCTTAACCACTCGGCTACGGCGCGGGACTGATGTATCAATCGTCCTCAAGTAAAACAAACTTCTATTTATAAAACTTCGTCAAACATTAAACAATATAGGCCTAGGCCTTTCGGAAGGCAGTATTTCATCATCAGTTTGTTTTAGTTGAGGACGACTGATAAATCAGGTACAGATTTTAAATTCCATCATCTTAATCAATATCCTCAACGGTGATTTACTATGAATTTTCATCATCATCATCATCATTCCAAGGATTAAGCAATTGCCCGTTCTGTCTTCATAATGCGTCAGCCCAACGATTTCTAGATCTTCCAATATCACGTCTTCCTTCTTGCTTGATAATTTCTTGCTAACAATGGACATCTCTCCGTACTCATTCCATTCATGTGATCAATCCACTTTTGTTTACAATTCGTGACTTCATCCAATAAAGGCTGCAGTTTTATTTATTCTCTTATATCCTCATTTCTAATTCTATCAGCTTTTGTACATCCTTTAACTTCTTTGACGAACCTCATCTCTCCGCCGTCTGAATTTTAAAATAATTATTCATCTAGTCTATAACGTCGGTCCTGGCGGACTAATACTTAACACATCCGCCTCTGATTCCAAGGTTCCTGGGCTTAAATCTGGCAGGGATTAATATATCGTATTTAGGGCTTTAAAATGCTGAATACGTATCCTTCAGAAGGGAAATAAAGATTTGGATCCCTGTCGTACTTTTTCGGAACGAAAAAGAGTTTCCAGCCTGAAATTGAAAGTCTCTCATCAAATTTGTCGGTCCTTCTACGTTTTGAAGGCCCTTAGTTGTTAAAGAATATAATTAAATAAAATACTGTTAACTAATTTTATATTATGACAAGCGGAACCGGCAGACGTCCTGTCCGAACGTTCAATTCTCGTATCATGGCCGGACGATAAAAATGTGACTGTTTACCATAAAATTCACTATTTAACCCATTCCCTTCAGGTTTAAATGCTCAATGAATTACCCCAGAAACCGGATTTAAGGTACCGTAAATTATATTTTATATTTTCAGACATTCAAAGCAAGCAAAAGATAACGATGCTTGAGATCACGATAAGGGCGAAGGCCAAAACACAATCCTCTACTATTCACAAATGTTAACAAAAGATTACCCTGCCAAGGGATATACAAAATATTGCAAAATATATAACAGCAGAGTTAAGCGAGTGTACCTCGTCTTCTGAGTTGTAGGCCATTTAACTGCCGGCGAGTCTACCTCGTCTTTTGAAGCGAATGGGTTAAGACGTAATTAGATAGCATTAAATAAGTTCGCAAGAAAACTGCTCACTGCCATCAGTTGTGGCTCAAAAAGGCATGCATGATTAACTCACATTGTTTTCGCGCGGAATATGTCGATAATGCAGATGACTACACATCTGACATAAAAAAATCCTGTAACCGAATCGCAGCGCCACCTACCGAGTCCCATCCAGGGACCCAATCAAACACATAAGAATGTTATCAAAATCAGTCCAATTGTTTATGCAGTTTTAATTTCGGGCTTCAAGTAAACCTCCACTTTTAATTGTCGGATTTGGCACATTTTTATTAACACCTACCTCGGTTTATTTCAATACGATATACTGAGTTTTCGTTTTGAATCATTTAAAAAATGTGACCGCTAGAGAGATTTTTCAATTTTCACTTCAGGTGAACTCCTATACCCTAATGATTTTAGAGGGTCCAATCGTGAATCTAAACCATCGAGGTACCTAATAAGACGCATACAAAAAATTTCATCAAAATCGATCCAGTCGTTTAGGAGGAGTTCAGTGACAAAAACACGTACATAAGAATTGGATTTATAAAGATAGGAATTTCAATTTGACAGCTAGGTGAATTGTATTTATAAAGATAGGAAATTTCATTTGACAGCTAGGTGAATTGTATTTATAAAGATAGGAATTTCATTTGACAGCTAGGTGAATTGTATTTATAAAGATAGGAATTTCATTTGACAGCTAGGTGAATTGTATTTATAAGATAGGAATTTCATTTGACAGCTAGGTGAATTGTATTTATAAAGATAGGAATTTCATTTGACAGCTAGGTGAATTGTATTTATAAAGATAGGAATTTCATTTGACAGCTAGGTGAATTGTATTTATAAAGATAGGAATTTCATTTGACAGCTAGGTGAATTGTATTTATAAAGATAGGAATTTCATTTGACAGCTAGGTGAATTGTATTTATAAAGATAGGAATTTCATTTGACAGCTAGGTGAATTGTATTTATAAAGATAGGAATTTCATTTGACAGCTAGGTGAATTGTATTTATAAAGATAGGAATTTCATTTGACAGCTAGGTGAATTGTATTTATAAAGATAGGAATTTCATTTGACAGCTAGGTGAAATATTACAATGATATGCAGTGACATTTCGTATACAATGTATGACATTTATAACGAAGCCTTGAACTCTTTTGTAATTAACATCTAATTACTGCGTATCATAGTAATACAAATTGTTCAAATGTGACTTCAGCAAAAAAACTGACTTTTTCATCTCTAATAGCACATAATCCATACAAGCTAAACTTGAGCGATATGTCGGAACCATATACGAGTCTGAAACGCTAGTCCCTGAGTTAACTTAGTCCGTATTTTATTTAATTATAACAATACCTTTATTTTACCTGGCAGAGTTAAGGTCCAAGGCCTTGTCTATCACTCAACCAAGTTAAAAAAAAATACAAATATGATTCTCACATCTAGTTACAATAAAAATAAATATTACGTATTTATACGTAGATAGTGTTATATACGGCACTATATAACACGAGAATAAAACCTATGACTTAATGTCAGTGACAACCAATCAAAAAATAGCTCTAAAGTAACGAACCGTATAGAAAACATCACCATCCAAGACTCACCTAAAATAAGGATACGATTTCCAACACACAGCCAGTCTGCAGCCGACTGTTGAAGAGTTGGGAGGCCAAAGAACACGCAGAATCTCCTGAGGATGTCTACCGCAGTAGTAGACGAAACGTTGAGTGTTAAGAAAACTAGACCACGACCATTTAGCCCGAAAGACATGAATTACGTAGTACGTCTACATTATAATTATTATTTACAAAATTTTTTATTTAATCTGGAGTTAACAATTTAAATACAAGATAGAAAAATTAGGGGAAAATATTAATTACATGAATAAATTTAACTCTAGAGAAGAAGTAATTATTTAACAACAGGCAACTGTATAAAAGGTAATTTTACTTACTCACTGACACTATGGAAACCATAGGTTCATGGTCGCGCGGATGTAAGCTCTCCATACATAGACCTACATACCCTGAGCTAATGTTTTCCAATCATTCCCTGTATAACCTACTTCCCTCAAATCAATAATATTATTCTCCCACCTTATTCAAGTAAAGTAATCCACTACAGGCCTCAGGTGGCCCTTAGGGTAGTAGAAGGTTAAGGCTCCCACTTTTTCTAGACAATCGGCACTCGATGTCGATGTCAGCCGGGTTGTCAGCCCTGCGTGACGGTCACAAAAAAAGTGTCTGGTACTCATTTCCGTTATAGGCTGAGTCGATCCCAGGGCCATAGTGCCACCAGAAATTTTGGGTCAGTTTAAAAATCCTGACGACACCGGGTCTCGAACCCTCCTCGACCTTCCAACTTGTAGAGCAGTGCTTTAACAATTACGTTACGGCAGGGCGACTTAAATGTACCAAGTATGCGGTAACGTCTGATATCTTGAGAAGAAAATTCAAGGAGCGGGCAGTTATGGCGGCCACAGTGGACTAGTGGTTATGCTCCTTGCCTCTGGTAGAGAGAGTCGCGGGTTTGAACTCGGCTGGGGTAGATGGATTTTTTAGGGTGGAATAATCCAAGGAGCAAGTCCGCCGGGAGACACATTAAGACGTGGGTCCCGAGTGTGAAGATTTTGAGGCTCGTAAACGATCCTTAAGCCTGAATTAAAAGGCCTCTAAGCATAATTTACCGACCTCATATTCTAGTAATTCTTTAGTTGCCCGCTAGATGTCTCATTGTGTCGGTGTGTTGACCCATACCATTCGCGACATCTATGGGCAAATAAGCATAACTAAATTAACTTGGTCTAGTAACTGCTAACAAAGGAGAGACTATTGGAATATGCAATTGTAAATATATATATAAAGTAAAGTGATTCCACAACAGGCCCGGAGGCCCTTGGAGTAGCAGGAGGTTAAGGCTCCCACTTTTTCTAGACAATCGGCACTTTATGTCAGCCGGGTTGTCAGCCCTGCGTGACGGCCGCCTTTACCCCAGAACAAGCGTCTGGTACTCATTTCCGTTAGAGGCTGAGTGGACCCCAGGGCCATAGTGCCGCCAGAGGGTTTGGGTCAGTTTAAAAATCCTGACCCCAACGGGACTTGAACCCTCGACCCTCCGGCTTGTAGCTCACTGCCTTAACCACTACGCTACGGCGTGCCCCATATATATATATATGAAAAGAAAAAAAGAATGCTTGAGTCGGGATTTGAACTCGAGTCTCTAATATATATATATATATATATAGCCTATATATATATATATATATATAAAGTAAAGTGATCCCACAACAGGCCCGGAGGCCCTTGGGGTAGTAGGAGGTTAAGGCTCCCACTTTTTCTAGACAATCGGCACTTTATGTCAGCCGGGTTGTCAGCCCTGCGTGACGGCCGCCTTTACCCCAGTACAAGCGTCTGGTACTCATTTCCGTTAGAGGCTGAGTGGACCCCAAGGCCATAGTGCCGCCAGAGGGTTTGGGTCAGTTTAAAAATCCTGACCCCAACGGGACTTGAACCCTCGACCCTCCGGCTTGTAGCTCACTGCCTTAACCACTACGCTACGGCGTGCCCCATATATATATATATATATATATATATATATATATATATGAAAAGAAAAAAAGAATGCTTGAGTCGGGATTTGAACTCGAGTCTCTAATATATATATATATGTGTGTGTGTGTGTGTGTGTGTGTGTGTGTGTGTGTGTGTGTGTGTGTGTGTGTGCGTGCGTGCCTGTGCGTGCGTGGTTGTGTATGCATGGTTGTGTGAGTGTGGTTGTTTGTGTGTGTGGTTGCGTGCGTGCGCGTGTTAGGGGCAGTAATAAAATATACGAATAAAAATTATAAAATAGTCACCTTGTAGGTCCGTCTCCTCAACTTAAGATGTTTTAACACTCTGTACGCCTTTCGGGACTAGTCCCATCGTCAGCAGAACGAATTAGATCTGTATTTGTTGACCTCAATGCTTCAACAAGGATCAGTAACAGTACTCAGTAAACGTTTTGACAAATTTAGCCCACTTATATATAGGCTTGCATGCCCTGGGCGAAGCAGAGAACAAGAACTGTGATCACAGATACACCGTGATCTGCTATTAGTAATGGACCTATGCTAGGGTTATCGCCGAACATGTGCCAAGAACTGGATAACGGAACACACATCTAGTTCTCTAAAGTGCTTGAGATTTAAGAATGTGATAGACATTTATAAATTTCACTAGCTGTCTCTTGTTTTCAATGTCCAAACGTAAGTTATGTCTCACTGCGATACGATACAGGGATGATGTCAACATTCAGTCGTAAGTTCTTTGAATCTTGTATATAAAAATCAATGTTTGTTTGTTTCTTTGTTGGTTTGTTTGCTTGTATTCTATGCGCGGCCATACCGTTGAACCGATTTTGATGGGTTTTTTTTGCAAAATGTTCAGAATATTCCCGGGATGAACATAGGTTATACGAGAGTTGTGATAGTCAACCCCTTCACCCCTAAAAATCACCCTTTGTAGTGAAAAACGTGAAATAAATTCCATATTTTGAAGCTTAAATGGCTTGCGCTGCCTAAACCATAACAAATAAACCAAATTAATGTACACAGAATTGAATATCTCAAAACACTCTACAAAAAAGTCTGCGACAGCATATGTTTATCTTTTACGGATAACTCACAATAACCATTTTTGTTTTTCATTGAAACCAAGAAGATCGGGATAAGTCGATTCCCGGACAAGCGTGCTCTGCCATATTGTTCATCCGATTGAGATAGGGCTTCTTGAAAAATGTTCAGGAGATTCCGGCGATGAACATAGGCTATAAGAGAGTTGTAGTACTCAACCCCTTCACCCCTAAAAATCACCCTTTGTAGTGAAAAACGTGAAATAAATTCCCTATTTTGACGCTTAATGGCTTACGCTACCTAAACCGTAACAAATACATCAAATTAATGTACACAGAATTGAATATCTCAAAAAACCCTGCAAAAATGTCCGCGACAGCATACGTTTATCTTCTACGGATAACTCACAATAACCATTTTTGTCTTTCATTGATGCCAAGAATATCGGGATGAGCAGATTCTCGAACAGTGGTAAAAACATGTTAATGTTTATTTATGAAGTGGCAGCGCTCGCCGGGTATTAGCTAGTCAGATATAAAAAAGAAACTCTATTGATCAGCTAAATGCATATAAGTTGTCAATCACATACTTAGATCTCACGGACTATAAGTTTAATTTTTGAAACACCCTATCTCGCCGGGAATCAAACTCGCACTGCCGGAGTGCACGCTAGTGATTCAATCAACCATGCCAAAGCGCGGCGCTAGAATTATTATGACGTTACTTCCTTTAAAAAAGTTCTTGTAACGATAAGTTTGGTGTGGAGAGATCAGACAATGGCAGAGAACGTATGTTTGTGAAGGTTTGTGTATGGTGTCAGAAACAGCTGGCGTGGCAACTTGAGAATTAAGAACCAAAGCCCTCAGGATAAACCTGTCATAATCCAGCAAATCGCAATCCCTAACTATAACAAAACATGTCTCATTACAATTCAATCTTCTTCTATAAATATAATATAAATTATTATTAATTTCTCTGTTGACACTCAATAACGTGTGACAGAGAAATGAATCTAGCTGTATAGGCCTACTTATAGACATTAAAATTATGTTTAGTTTAATAGTGTTTCGTTTAATGATGCGAGATTGGGACGTGGTTTTTTTCAGAAGCGAGGAAAATGTTTAAAAATCGAGCGATAGCGAGGTTTTTTATTTCCGAGATTCTGTAAAACACTTCACAAACGTGCGTTGTACATTATTTTTTGCGTAATGGTGTTTTCAAAATAATAAATAATAGTAAAATAATATATTTGTTGGAAATATTTCCGTTCATTATTAACAACAGACTAACGTTAACAGTGTGGGCAATATATGGAACGTAGACTTTCACGGCCGGAGTTGCTATGATGATCTTGAAGAAGATTTTCGGGCTGTAGGCCGTGGTCGTGAGGCTTGTATCCCCGACGTTTCGCCAAAGACTGCGTCTGGCATCCTCAAGGGTTGTCTTGAGACTAGACAACCCTTGAGGATGCCAGACGCAGCCTGTGGCGAAACGTCAGGAAACTACAAGCCTCACGACCACGGCCCTACAGCCCGAAAATCTTCATCAAGATCATCACAGTGTGGGCAGTGTTTATTAGTTTAAACTAGAGGATGCCGTGACAACAATCAGTGATAAAATGGCGGCAAGTACGTTTTATTGTTTTATATTGTTTCAAATAAAGTTCAGTTCATTTAAAATGCATTGATTTGTTTCGTATAATGTATATTAACACTACCTTTTGCATACATTTTTTTGTATATACATTGTACGTAGTACACCTAGAGGGCAGAAGTTTTATTCCCATATGTGGTTTGTAATATATAATATTACAGTATAGTTATTTAGGTTGGCAACCCCGAAATGTTTGAAGTTGAACTTTCAATCATGGTCGTCATTGCTGTAAGTACGACGAAACGCACTATCGCGCAAAAAGTTATATTATTTTTTTAACATTTTTTTTTTCTTTTTCGGCTCAAAATTTGGAGGGTCTTTATGACTGCCTACTGTCAGAACTGACTTGTAGAGGTATAATTATGTGTTTCTGTTACATGAGTTATTCTTCTTAAGCCCTTTCCTTCCCTCTGCCGCGAAGGAAATTTCAGAAGCTGTAATTTTAATGGCTGCTGTGAATATCTTCTCTATTTGGCATGTAGTTCCTACAACCTGCAATGACTAACTCACTGGCAATATCAAACCCTTAGTCTCACGGCCATACGGGCATAAGTACTCCATACACCCCTATCCTGAGCTAATATTATCCATTCCTTCCTTGTATAATCTACTTCCTCAAATCATGGCTAATGATATTCTCCCACCCCACCCTTTGTCTACCAATTGTTTGTTTTCCCTCTGTTTTTCCTACAAGACACTTCCATGTCCCCTCTTTCATTCTCCATGATAAGGCGACGAAAATGATAAGACGGCGAGAACGATAATATGACGACGAATGATGATGATACGACGATGATGTTGATATATCGATGATGATGATGCTGATGATACGACGACGATGATACGAGATGATGGTGATGATACGACGACTATGATGATGATCCAATGACGATGATATTACGTGCACCCAGTCATTCACTCATCCTCCTTTACACAGAAAAACAAGGACTTTTATTAGGGTGAATAATGTATTAACCTGTAATTATTATCAGAAGTAGGGCATATTTATATTCAAATGAATTGTAATTAAAATAGGAATTCATTGGTGACAAAATCAAAATGATATAACCTACCATAAAACAATTTCGAATGCAATAAATGAAACACTAGTACCAAGTGATTAGCGCTCGGCCATAGACCTGAACCTTTGCTATTGTGGTGAACGACACTGGTAAACATCATACAATGGAACCGTAAGCCCTTATACAATGGGGAAAAGTCTGCAGTTTCCTTTGTAGAAAGGACTTACAAGACTGTGCTACTATTAAATAGTTATAACAATAGCTAAATCCAAAACTTCATACAAAAGGCTGGGTAGTTGCAAACAAGCAACCGGGTTTTCCTAGGTAAGCTGTGGAAAGAGTTGTCCCCAAGCCAATTTTAACTAGAACATGTGCAGGTGCCTTCTTTGGGGGCATAAGGTAGATGCCGACAAACGAAAACCGCCCTAGTAAATATTAATATAATATGGACAACCCTGGTAATTTGATGTTAGGGTGCGAGTAATTTAAAGGGAGGGGACAAGACCACAAACGCCTAAGTTTAACACCCCCGACAACACCCTCAAGGTATAAATTACAAATCAAAAGTGTTGTAACATATGAACTGTTTGTGAGACGCTAAGACTTTTGGTGGAAGGGACGGATGCCGGCCCACTCAGAAATAATATATATTCTTACTTAGCAAAAATTAAGTTAGTTCAGAGTTGCGAGTTGTGAGTGGCGAATGTGCCAGTACAGGGCACATCGCTTTGCATAAGCGAAAATTAGAGTTACTAACGCGAGTGCCAGTTGAGGCGGCACATCGCTTCGCATAAGTTTCGGCGCTATCATTCAGAGCGCATTTTTTTCAGTGTTATAAATATTGTTAGTTCTGGCCCTATAAAATCAAGCAACTATAATAACTGATAGCGCATTTGTTTGACTCAAACTTTGAAGTGAGAATAATTATTTAAACATGTGCAGTGTATAACAATAAGTTCCGCCCACCAAATAGCCTTCGTGTCAAATCGTCGTCCAATACGACAAGTGTAAGCCTTAGTGGCAATAAAAGTGCATCGACCAATTTAATTGAACACACCGAGTCTACTATACATCCCCAGTGAATATCCTTTCTCACGGATTCCCGAGATATAAGCCCATTGTTCTACCGAAACCTGAACCCAACTAGTCCGGCGCAACAATTGTCAATGAACCCTTATCCCTGGGCATATAATTAAAACCATGCCCCAAATACAAGTCTGTATTCAAACGATTGACTTCATATAGACGCCGTGACATCAACATATTATTATTATTATTATTATTATTATTATTATTATTATTATTATTATTAAGATTACGATTATGACGGGTCGATGACGACAGTAATTTAATAATAATAATAATAATAATAATAATAATATAATACATTGTTATTGTTATTATTACTATTATTGTTGTTTTACTTGTAAATTGTAATTATTTGGGACTTAACTTCCCGATATTATATGATGTTAATCATGGTGGTAGAATTGAATTACAAACACCTAGTAATTACACATTAAAACTATCATATTTCTAAAACGAGTTCGTATTTTAAAATCAGTCAATATTTCATTTAGTCAATAAGTTGTGTCGAGTTACCAAGTTTGCTATTGACAATTTTTAACTGTCGGCGCGGCTGCACCAAGCTACAGTTTTATGAGTTATATTTTATAAACTACACAACATAAAACTGCTCCAGTTTATATTTGTCCTAGCAAATGTTTCAGGCTAGCTGTAAAAAAAAAATATCTCACCAAAATTATTTTTTTTTTTTTTTTTAGTTGATTTCGCAAGACTCCGTTATCTCATTCGCCACGGAAGACGAGATATTTTCATGTCTTATATTTGGACGGCGTTATGCGTCAACCGGCTATGCGCCATTGTGTAAGTATTGAGAAACGCCTAAAGTTTAAGTCAACCTTCACTATTTATTGTAGCGCCAAACAAACAATACTGGATATTTAAAGTTATTTTCCTTGTTTGACAGTTATATATCAACAATTTAAGAGCGGGAATATTTGGCGCTTAGCTGCATGATGCAAAATTTAGATTAGCATTTATGAAGATTTACTTTGAAAGCCGTTTGTTGTAAGACATAAAATCTCTGATAGGACTGATTGCGTTTACATTTTTCTTTAATAATAGAGCTGTATTTAAAGATTTGGTGCTAAAAGTGTACGTATAGTTGCTTCATGAGCCAGTGCAACAGATGACATCAAAATATCGGTTTTAATGGCGCTTAGTCGGTTGATACATAACATCGTCCATTTTATGGTTTCTTAAAAATGTGTTTCATACACTGTACCCATTGCTAAACTCTGGAACTCGTTATCACAAGAGAAAATGGTCTATTGAACATTAGCTTCTTGGAAAATATGTGTATATTTAATTCACCTCTCATCAGATTATTTGGTATTTTCTGTTCTTATTGTTTTCTTAAAATACAAATCTAAGACATATTTACTTCACATTAATTTATATAAAAACCACACTGAAGGAGAAATGTTGGACGCCCACACACAAGATGGTCTGAACAATTTTAACAATTCTAGCTTTCATGAAACCGTAACGAGCCAACAGGCTTAATCCCCGGATGATGATGATGATGATGATAATTTATATACATCTATTTATATTTAACTAACTAATTAACTTACTGGCACTATCCAAACCGTAGGTTCATGGCCGCGCGGACATAAGCTCTCCACACATCCCTGCCCTGAGCTAATGTTTTCCAGTCATATCCTGTATAATTTATTTCCCTTAAATCATGGTTAACGTTATTCTCTCACATCATTCTTGTTTCTACCAACCGGGCATTTTCTCTCTGGTTTTCCTACAGGAAGCTTCCATGCACATCTTTCATTTTCCATTCGCGCAACATGTCCTGCCCATCGCAGTCTCGGAGACTTAACTGTTCTTATTATATCTGGCTTCCTGTAAAGAAAATGTAGCTCACTTTTATTTAGTCTTCTCCATTGACCTGTCTGTTCATCTCTCTTTGGTCAAAACATTTTCCTAGGAACTTTATTCTCAAATAGTCGTAATATTTTCTCCTCCCTTAAAGTAATAGTCGAATATTTCGCAACCATATAATGTAACTGCGAGAATAAAATGTTTATTTAATTTTAATTTAATTTTTTTAAAGGAGTTTGGACTAGAAGAGTCCCTGTATGCATATAGCATTTACTTTTAATATATTATTTTTTTATATTATGTGGTTAAGCCCTATATTATTTTTTGTATCTAATATTTGATTCAGTGCTTGAGTGGTAGAGCAGGTCTTATAGCCTGAGATTATTATTATTATTATTATTATTATTATTATTATTATTATTATTATTATTATTATTATTATTATTATTATTATTGAAGTGTCATATACAGTAATAAATTAAACACAGGCTCAACTCTGAAAATGCATGCTTTATGCTTTGCAGGGACTATTGTCATCGCAAATCCTCTTAAAACAGGTTAAACTAAAAAAAATATAAAACGGTTATTCTTCCAGATGTATCGATGTGAAACATGGTCCATTACTTTATGGGAGGAAAAAAATACGAGTATTTGAAAATAAAGTGGTTAGGAAAATTTTTGGTCAAAAGAGAGACGAACAGAAGGTGAATGGAGAATACTAAATAACAGTGAACTAGATGATCTTCATGGGACACCAGAAGTTATAGTAACAGTTAAGTATAGTAAACTGCGATGGGCAGAACATGTGGTACGAATGGGGAATGAATGGAAAATTCTTGTAGCAAAACCAGAGAGATAGAGTCCAGTATGTAAGGCCGCGAATGAGATGAGTTAAATATAATTTTTTAGGTAAAGGTAAAGTGGTCCACTAAAGGCCTCAGGAGACCCTTGGGATAGTAGGAGGTTAAGGCTCCCACTTTTTCTGAAGAATCGGCACTTGATGTCAGCTGGGATGTCAGCCCTGTCCGACGGCTGCCTTTACCCCCAGAACAAGCATCTGGTACTCATTTCCGTTAGAGACTGAGTCGACCCCAGAGCTATAGTGCCGCCAGAAAGTTTGGGTCAGTTTAAAAATCCTGACCCACCGAAACTCGAACCCTCGACCTTTCGGCTTGTAGCGCTGTGTCTTAACCACTACGCTACGGCGTGCCCCCATGACTTTTAGGTAGCTGAATTATATAGGAGACGAATGGAAGACATCACTGGATAAGGATGTATGGAGAGCTTATGTCCGCGTAGCCATGAACTTTCGGGTTTGATAATCCCAGTGAGATAGTTATTAAAGTGTTACAATAATTTGGCTTGCCATTTATTCCCTTTTTACCCTTAAATTGGTCTTATAAATAGAGCTAGGATTTTTATGTACTAAAAGTTAAAATTGCAACATAGTATAATGAGAAGTTAGACTTATGGCTGTCTTTCGTTTAGGTTCCATCATCATTAACATCAAGGCTTAAGGACTCTGGCACGTTCCGACTTCAAGAGATTTGGTCTTTCCATCTAGTAAATGGTCTTCCTTGACTTCTAGATCCTGTGGGTCTGTAGATGAAAACAATTTTAGAAAGTCTATCATCTGGCATTCTTAGTAGATGTTCGTATCAATTTTGTCGTTGTTTGTCAATTTCATCCGTCAATTTAAAAATATTTAATTGATCTCTTATGTCAGAACTTCTTTTCTGGTCCATAAGAGTGTAGCCTGCTGTTGGCCTTAAAAATTTCATCTCCACTGCCTCTATTTTTTTTTCTATCTGAATGAGTCAAATTTCAATTTTCACCGTCATAGATAATAGTAGGAACGGCCATGACTTTATAAACTTTCAGTTGAGTATCCTGAGTTGTTTTATTCTTTAGAGTTCTTCTTATTGTTCCACACATTCTTAGAAATGTCTGTATTTTTATATTTATATCTTCTTTTTGGCAGTGTTATACATTAAAACCCAAATAATTGTAGGATTTCACTTGTTCAATGACATTATTTATCATAATTTTGCATCTGAGATGATTTTTTCCTCGAAATGCCATTGATTTTTTTTCATACATGAAATTTTTAAATTGTATTCCTTGCCTACTTTTTCTAATTGGTTTGCAGCTCTCTGGAGATTATCTTCTGATGAACTAAAAATAGCCTGGTCATCTGCGAATAAAATCTAGTTTAAAACTTTGTCATTTATTTTTAAAATTTCAATTAAGTAATTTTGCCATATTTTAATAGCATGGTCAACATATATACTTAAACAAAGCCGGAGATAGCGGGCAAACAGTTGAAAAGTATAATGAGAAGTTAGACTTCTGACTGTCTTTTGTTTTGCTTGCACATAAAAACAGTTGAACAGTATAATGAGAAGTTAAAAACTTCTGACTGTCTCTTGTTTTGGTTTCACATACAAATTGTTGAAAAGTATAATGAGAAATTAGACTTCTGACTTTCTTTTATCTTGGCTTCACACACAACGAATAATATGTACTAACTGCATTGCAATCTTAGCTTTTATTATATAAAAATCCTAGGCCTACTTATATGATACATTGATTTCATTTTTTAATATAGTTCATAAAACGATAGAAAACAAATGAGTAGAAATTATTTAAATTTGTGTCGAATTACGCAATAATGTAGGCTACAATAATAACTTAGAGTTTTACATGATTTTATTTATATTGCGGTCCAAAACTTTTAAATAACAGGCACGAGAAATTACTGTTTCGCCAATTTAAGGGTTAAACTGAAGAACCTGTAGGATCTGGTCATCTTGAACCTGTTAAAAATAAATAATAATTGGACATGGTTATAGGCCTTATCTCCAGTATCCACAATAAATGTTAGATATATTAATCTGAAGCTACTGTAGTAGGGAATGTGACGATTATAAACACACTATACTCTTGCCCCAATTATTATATTTTAAACCTACATATTGTGACGTATTGAATAGTAACGTTTGAATCTCGATTCCTCTCTTTCCGAGAAATGATTATTCTAGAATCGATATATC
The DNA here is from genome assembly GCA_030220185.1 of Diploptera punctata. Classification (NCBI taxonomy): domain Eukaryota; kingdom Metazoa; phylum Arthropoda; class Insecta; order Blattodea; family Blaberidae; genus Diploptera; species Diploptera punctata. Next base: position 877,639 of record JASPKZ010006086.1, read on the forward strand.
TGGAAAATGTTTCTCCAGAAGTCACATCTAGAGAAGTTTGCTGGCTACAGACGACCCGAAACTAACTCCAATTGGCTTATATGGAATCCTGCTTCCGCCCGCGAAATTCAAAGGCGGTTAATTGAGCACCGAACCAGTAATGAGCCCTACGTATTGATTCTTAGCAGCAGAATAATAGATTACTATAACTTAAAAGTGAATCCACTATGTTTTTGTTTAGAAGCTTTGCTAGATAGTCTGTAGTATTTTTTCCTACCAATACAAAATAATTTATCTTTCATCAAAGAAAATTCCCTACTCAAAAATTTATTACGGACCGCATTGCGTATTTAGAGAGTGAAACATGTGTTAACGATACTTAATGGGAATTATTACGGGGGCTAAAGACAGAGGAATTCATGCTTGCTTCAGGAAAAAAGTTTAAATTATGATTTTCATATAAATATATAATTCCAACTAAGTATCTCAATCGTAGAGCGCAAGCGCATAAAGCTGAAGGCCTTGGGTTTAAATTTTGGGTCAGGTGGTAGATTTCTAATTGTGTTAACCATGGCCGCGGTGAACTAGTGATTGTGCTCATTGTCTCTAGTTCCGATAGTCGCGGGTTCAAACCCGGCCGATGTCGATGGATTTTTTAGGACGGAAAAAGCCAAGGAACAAAAGTTCTCCAGGAGGGACTTTAAGCTATGGGTTCCGAGTCTGAAGATTTTCAGGCTCGTAAAAGATATTTAAGCCTGAATAAAGAGGCCTTTAAGCAAAATTTATCGACGTCAACGTCCTAGTAATACCTTAGTTGCCTGTTAGATGTCTCATTGGGTCGGTGTGTTGACCGCATGACATCTGTGAGCAAATAAGGTAATTAAAAATTAACTTGGTTTAGTGATATAAAACTATTATTCTACCAGTTATATTATATGGGTGCGAAACATGGACTCTTACTTTAAGGGAGGAAAGGAGAATAAAGTATTTAGGAAAATTTTTGGACCAAAGAGAGATGAACAGACAGATGAATGGAGAAGACTGCATAACAATGAACTACATGGTCTTTATAGGAAGCCAGATATAATAAGAACAGTTAAGTCTCGTAGGCTGCGATGGGCAGGACATGTTGCACGTATGGGGAATGAAAGACTTGCATGGAAGCTTCTTCTAGGAAAGCCAGAGGGAAAACGCCCAGTTGGTAGACCAAGAATGAGGTGGGAGAATAACATTAAATATGATTTGAGGTAAGTAGATTATACAGGAATGATTGGAAAGCATCAGCTCAGGATAGGGATGTATGGAGAGCTGATGTCCGCGCGGCCATGAACTTACGGGTTCGATAGTGCCAGTGAGTATGTAAGTTCGTGACTCCTGACAAGGGAGAGGCTATGGCTCAACAATGAGCTAAGCCATTATGGAGAGATAGAACCGTGGCTTACAGACGGTTTAACTGGAAACATTAATTTGCATATTCCGATTGATTGAGGGTCTTTCCACTTTTCAGCGTTGCCCATTTACCAGCCGGCTGCTGGCCCTTCACATCCACATGTGTCAATCACAGAGGTAGATGATCAACAGCCAGTGTAGGGGTGACATGTGGTTAGCATGTCGAGTCCCCCAGCCGTTATAGCTGGTTCCTCAACCTGGAGCCGCTACTTATTGTAGCTACCCAATTGCCTCACGATGCTGAGTGGGCACCGGTCCCATACTGGCCGAAATACCATGAGAAAATTTCTTCCCCCATGGAGACTCGAACCAGCGCAAGTCCCGTCGCTCTGCGCCAAGGCTTCCTACCTTAACCGCTCGGCTACGGCGCGGGACAATTTAATTTGCATATGAGTTCATAATTAGCTGCCGTTTTAATGAAATCCCATTATTATTTTATCTCGCAGTAGAAGCACTCCTATAAGCCTTGTGAACACAGTCTCAATACTTACGGAGGACTATATTAAAGAGAATGAAATTGTGCTTGCTCCGGGACGTGTGTCTAAGTTGCTCAATGGTAGATCGCCAGCTTGTGAAACTGTAGATTTTGGGTTCAAATCTCGGCTCAGGTATAGATATTTCTCTCTAGCTAAATTTAATAGTGTATCATGCTAGCTAAGCATGAAAGATTGGAGTAGCCAACCGAGTAAGTTCCTCTGAGCAACACCTACTATAGAAGGATTTCACCCATCAAGAGACACATTAGCTTATTCATTCGTTCCAAGAAAGGGAGAGACAAAGAGAGAGAGAGAGAGAGAGAGAGGGAGAGAGAGATAGAGAGAGAGAGAAAGAGAAAGAGAGAGAGAGGCTATTCTGTTCCAGGTACAATAATATTAATAATAATAATAACAAAAATGGTAATAAAACAATGATGATAATATATTACTGACCTGCGAAACTGTGGTAAAGAAGTTGTCCTCCAATGGCTACCCTCCCACTGTGGGATTGCCAGTAATGAAACAGCCGATCTCCTCGCCAAAAAAGGATCTCGCATTGAACAATTGCTTGGATCTAAACCAACACCTTACTCATCAGGGAAACGCCGCATAAAGTTAAAATTCAAAATCATGATTGACGATAGACTTCAAACAGTGGTCAGAAACAAAAAATGGGAATGCCTAATAAAACATATTGTTATACCGAACACACCAAGGAAAACAGAAGTAGCACATTTTGGGGTTACAACGAGTCACAACTGTCTGGCAAAACATTTTTACAAAATCAATGTTGCATTTTATGCAATCGTCCTGATGAAGAAATGGACGAAGGTCATCTGAACAACTGTATCGCTGTCAAACTTGAAGATTCTAAGACCTAAAAGTATTGGAGAGCAAGACTGCTAATGACTTCAGTGTTAGATACAGCACATTAGACAACAACATAATGATGATAATAATAGTTTTATTTTACTTGGCAGAGTTAAAGTCTGAAGACCTTGTCTACCACTCAACCAAGACAGAAAAAAATACAGTAAAGTACTCTTGTACCTACATTACAATAAACAAAAAATATTACATAGCTTCTACAATGCAATTATTATTTACAATAGTATATTATAATATGATTCCGCGACCCCCGAAACCAGAGGAAAAGAGCATAACCACAAGTCCACCGCGGCCGATACATCTCTCACTACTTACACTGATATTCTTCTCCTACCACTATTTTTCAAGCAATCAGTGTCAAAAACCGCTGGTACTGGTACTGCCAGTAAAACTTTGCTCCGTAATACCGATTAACGACAATCTGATGTAAGTGAAATGTTACAAGTTTACAATTAATACAGTAAAACTTGTTCAAAGCGGAATCTCATGGGACCATTTTTTTCCACATTAGACAACATTCCGCATTATAAAAAAACAAAAACTATTAACCAATCTTAGATTATAGAGCACCGTATATGTCTTTTTATGTACCTTGGATTAATTGTAATTCCACTGCCGATGGAAAGTGAAGTATAGTTTGTACGAACATCTTCGACGGTAACGCGCGAAAAAACAGTCCCGTTTCGTCAGCGTTAAAAATGTATCTTAGCCGAGTATCCTAAAATTGAAGTATGCAGTTTCGGTTTACACTCACTAACTATACTTTCGTCCACATCCTTTGTTTCCCCGCAAATTTCATTCCACACTACATTGTGTCGCTGTTACAACTGTCCAAAACCAACCTGAAGATGCCTTGAAATGATATTCCCTAGGGATTAGCAACAGCTAGAGATTGACTTTGGAACATCGGTCCGGAAATTTGGAAAGGATGTGCAGTGAGGCCGAAGGAAATTTCCAGATATAGGTAGAAACTCTACTTTACCAGGCGGAAGGAATCATCACTAATTGTAAATTCGCCTAACAGGAATTCAATGAGATGGAAACGAATGTATTTCTCTATATCTTTCCTCCTTCTATACATTTTTTTTCATGAATTGTGTAGAAATATCCTTCCGTTTCCGTGTTGGACAAATTACGTTTTATACAAAATAAATACACGTAAAATTATTATTATTTTGCCGGGACCATACATTTGTTCACATTGGTCAGATTTCCGCATTATTCACGTTCCGAATTAAACAAGTTTTACTGTATCGTGATCACTAGAAAATCTCACTCAGTCCTACTGGTAGTGAAATATTATGTCATTGAAATCTGGCGCATGAGCAGCACGATTGCATTTTGATCGCTGTCAAGCTATAGTTACTACTTACATCAATAGTTATCATGATAGAGACATGGTTGCCAACATGTTCATTCATGTTTCAGCTAAAGCAAGTTACTAGCATGTTTATTCATGTTAAGTTAGTAGGTTACATTAGATAGAAATTAAACATAGGCTCAATTCTGGAAATGCATGCTATTATGCATTGCAGAGACTTTTGATGTCCCAACTCCTTTCAAAAAAGTTAAGCTGAAAATGTATAAAACTATTATTCTACCAGTTATCTTATATGGGTGCGAAACATGGACTCTTACTTTAAGGGAGGAAAGGAGATTACGAGTATTTGAGAATAAAGTTCTTAGGAAATTTTTTGGACCAACGAGAGATGAACAGACAGGTGAATGGAGAAGACTACACCAACAATGAACTACATGGTCTTTATAGGAAGCCAGATATAATAAGAACAGTTAAGTCTCGTAGACTGCGATGGGCAGGACATGTTGCGCGTGTGGGGAATGAAAGACGTGCATGGAAACTTCTTGTAGGAAAGCCAGAAGGAAAACGTCCAGTTGGTAGACCAAGAATGAGGTGGGAGAACAACATTAATTATGATTTGAGGGAAGTAGATCATACACGGAATGATTGGAAAGCATTGGCTCAGGATAGGGATGTATGGAGAGCTTATGTCAGCGCGGCCATGAACCTACGGGTTCGATAGTGCCATTGAGTAAGTAAGTAAGTAAGATTAGGTAAAAAAGGTAAAGTGATCCACTACGGGCCTCAAGATTCCCTTGGAGTAGTATAGCTTCCCACCTTTTTAAACAATATCGCCACGAGATATCAGTTGGGTTTTCAGCTCTGTGTGACGGCCGCTTTAACCCCCAGATCAAGAGTCTGATACTCATTTCCGTGAGAGGCTGAATCCCATATTCATAGCACCTCCAGAAAGTTTTAAAATGCTGACCCCCCAAGACTCGAACTCCCGACCTTCCGCCTTGTAACATATTTCCTTAACAAATTATGCAACGGCGCGGCGTGCCCATTTAGATTAAGAAGGTTATATTGATATATTTATCATTTGTTAGCGTGTTTTTTCATAAGTTGTATATTCTGTTTTACCTATGTTAATAGACCATTTTCAACTTTAATATGGTTATTTTAGGTTATTTTACACCTTCGATTTTAAGGCTTTTATCGCATTTCTTTTGGAGAAAAAAATATGCATATTCTTCTGTTAGTAATTCACATACTGCTGCAATAATTTTGGTGTTATTTTTTGTTTAATTTATGTACAACCTTTGAAATAATTGATGGCGCACACATAATTTTCAAGTCTCAGAACGAAGCCACTGCGCATGATCAGAGATCAGTTATTTGGTTCACAAGTATACAATTATTTGATAAACTAAAATCCATTTTATTTCGTTGTGTGTCATGCAATGGAAAATAATTTCGCATAAATAAGTAGTGCAGTAAATGTTGAAAATAAAACAAAGCAAAAGAAATGAAACAAAAGAAAGAAAATTAATTGAAATAAGGACGAGAGAGATAAAAAAAGCATGATAGCGGGATCGAACACGCGACCTTATACACAGGAAACAGAAGCTCCCTCCACTAGACTACAACCATCCCTGCTAGGATTTGCCTGTATGAAGCAGTGCAATACTCCAGAACTTACTTGTATAATGAAATTATACATTATCTCCACTTACTTTAAATTAATCAAACGCGTTTTGTATTAGTAGTGGAAGTAAATCATTTTGTCATGCCTTGTGTTCTTTAGACGAAGTAATGAGACGTTATAATCGTTGTTCATTATATATATATATATATAATATATATATATATATATATATGAGCTGTTTCCTTTAATTTATTTATTTCCCTATATATCCATCCATAGTAATTCTGCCCGAGGGTAGGTCTTTCACTGCAATCATAACATTTTCATGCTATGCTTTGCAGCTATACTAGGGAATTGTAGGTGTGGTAGCTTCCCGTTGCTTTCCACACCGGTGAAGGAAGATGATGATAATGATAAGAATGATGATGATGGCCATATGATTTCGGACCGTTGGGGCCTTAAAGTTTTCATGATATTTGTCTTTACAGGTGAGGAAAAAACCCGATAAAACCTCACCCAGAAAAACTGTCCCGAGCGGGGATCGAACCCGGGCCCGCTGCGTGGCAAGGCAGCACGTTACCTAGAGATCACAGCGGTGGACTACCTATATATATACAAATATATTTATACACGGGTAACGAAGCCTGGTAACATGTATGCATTATGGAAATTAACGACTTAATTTTAAAAAAATATTCCTGGTCAGGATCGAACATGGGCCCGCATCCTCGGAAGCGAAGATCCCACCCACTACACCACTAAAGCAAATGATACAAACATTGCATGGGGAGAGACTTACGCCACTAACTTTATACTCATACGAGTCAGTACGTGTAACAACGTAATGGTGTGAATCGCTCTTCAAAACTCTTAATTTTCCATCATCAAGAGTTGGGCCATCATTTTTTTCAAAGGCTGTACATTGATTCTCGATAAATAATTAGGGGGTAGTATATTATGAGCCAGTAATTTTCTAAATATAATTATGACTGAGTAACAACGCCACTGCTTGGAGAAGCTTGTGAACTAATTCAATACGAGTTTGTACAACTAGCTCCTTGGTAATTTATAAGTCGACACGGACCGCAAAGAGAATGAACATGCGGTCTGTTTGGCAGAGTTGAAGCATTGTTACAGGAATGTGGCCTCCCACACAATCTTATTCCATATTCTCTTGTTCCCGAGACAAATGAAAAGCATAATTTCATTAACAATACTCTGCCCATTCAATTGTCTTCTGTTTTACTTTTCAAGAGTTGTAACCTCTTTCATAAACTATGTCTGTTTAGAAGCAGCGTAGACTGGTAAAACTTGAAATCTGTTTCTAAACATATATAAATGTAAAATAGTAATTAGCAGTCATATTTATTAGTACAAATTATCATAAATAATGCCACGAGTGATTTCCAATTTATCTAGAGAATTTGGAAATCAACAGTGACATTTGTTAGGACTATTTAACGAATAAAATTAAGTTGTTTACTCACAAATCATTATTTAAATATAGTTAATTTAAAATATTTATATATTTAATGTAAACGGCGATGTTTGAAAACAAATGAGAAACGATTGGTACGCTTCATTTGCTTCTTTTGTTCGTCACTGCAACCAGATCATATTATTTATTGCCAAAGGAACGCAATATTGTAAAATGCACTCTAGTGGAGAGAAAAAAAGAAACACATCAAAATGTATATTCATTCATCTCTGATGTCCTATGATGTAAATATGACAATTATATTTTTCTGGATTGTTATTACCTGGGAAAAAATACATTTAAGAAAGTGTAAACAGTGGTTTCTTTTTTTTGGTGGTACAATCAATTGCTACATGCGCTATGTGTTGACATTCATGCACTATATATACAATCTGGTAGCCGTATTTCTTAGAGAGTCAGTCACTGCAAAATAATGCTATGCCCTATTCAGAATGTTAAAAAGGAGGTGCTTTCTTTATTATGACTATTTAACTCATGCCCCAAATGGGAGTCAATGACCAATCACGTTTCAATGATTTCTGTTTTACAACCAATCAGAGTCGTGTTTCACGAAATATTTATCAGTGTTAGGATTATCATATATTAAACAAAGCTCCTCCTTTTTAATATTCTGAACAGGTCTGACCGTTATTTTGCAGTGACTGAGCCTATAACAAATACGGCTACCAGATTGTATATAATAGTGCTTACCTGTCAACATTTGTAGCAATTGATTATACCACCAAAAAAAGAAACCACTGTTTGCACTTTCTTAAATGTATTTTTTCCCAGGTAATAATAGAGAAAAATATAATTGTCATATTTACATCATACGACATCAAAAATGAATTAATATACAGATTGATGTGTTTCATTTTTTCTCCACTAGAGAGCATTCTTACAATATTGCGTTCCTTTGGCAATAAATAGTATGATCTGGTTGCAGTGATAAACAAAAGAAGCAGTAGAAGCGTACCTATCGTTTCTCATTTGTTTTCAAACATCGCCGTTTACATTAAATATATAAATAATTTTTTAAAATAACTATAGTTAAATAATGATTTGTGAGTAAACAGCTTAATTTTATTCGTTAAATAGTCCTAACAAATGCCACTCTTGATTTCCAAATTCTCTAGATAAATTCACTCCTCACTTCGTGAGTCGTGAATTTATCGATAATTTGGAAATCACTCGTGGCATTACTTATGATAAACTTTAGTTGGTAAATTCTAGGCGAAACACGACTGTGATTGGTTGTAAATCAAAAATCATTGTAACGTGACTGGTCATTGACTCGCATTTGGGGCATGAGTTAAATAGTTTGTGTAACTGCAATACTTTTTCATTATAACATGAGTACTTCACTAATTCCAAGCTAAGTTCAGTTGTAATATAAACAAAGCAGATGTAAGATAGCATTTCCATTGGTCCAATAACGATGTTACCTTTGAGCGTGAAAGAAATTGTATTACGCCCTCTAATACTCGAAATGAAGGATATAAAAATAATAAAAAAATATATTTTTTCTAGCTAACTAACTAACTCACTGGCACTATCGAACCCGTAGGTTCATGGCCGCGCGGACATCCCTATCTTGAGCCAATGCTTTCCAATCATAATTTGTATAATCTACTTCCCTAAAATCATAGTTAATGTTATTCTCCCACCTCATTCTTGGTCCACCAACTGGGCGATTTCTCTCTGGTGTTCTACAAGAAGCTTCCATGCACGTCTTTCACTCCCCATACGTTCCACATGTCCTGCCCATCGCAGTCTACGAGACTTAACTGTTCTTATTATATCTGGCTTCCTACAAAAAACCATGTAGTTCATTGTTTAGTAGTCTTCTCCATTCACCTGTCTGTTCATCTCTCTTTGGTCCAATATGTTTCCTAAGAACTTTATTCTCAAATACCTGTAATCTCCTTTCCTCCCTTAAAGTAAGAGTCCATGTTTCGAACCCATATAATATAACTGGTAGAATAATAATTTTATATATTTTCAGTTTAACGTTTTTTGAAAGGAGTTGGGACATCAAAAGTCTCTGCAATGCATAATAGCACGCATTTCCAGAAATGAGCCTATGTTTAATTTCTTTGTGCATCTCATTCCTATTTGTGATTTCTGTTCCTAGGTATTTGAATTCAGCCACTTCCTCAAAATTTCCCTCATTAGTCATTAGCTGTTCATTTCCATTATATAATACATTTCTACGTGTGACCATATATTTAGTTTTATTGATATTTACTTCCAGTCCCAATTTCTTAGTGTTGCTCAACATGTTTCTCATCCATGTAATATAATTGGAAGAATAACCTTTATAAATTCATAATTTAACGTTTTTCAGACAAGTTGCGGAATATCATTTTAATATGTAAGATTGTTAATAAATATTGGAAAAATAATCCATAATGTTAAGAATTTACCACTGGTATGTGTTAATTTTATCAAGTTCTTCCCGCAAAATAAAAAAAAAAATTAAAAGAAAGAGTAATCGATTGCATGTACGCGTCAGCATGCTTGAAAAAGCTCTCTTAAAACAAATGAAACACAAAGGAATGAAAAATTGAATGTAACGAGATGGGAGGGAAATATATCTCTCAAGTCAGCAAGAACGAGGCACTCGTTAGTCAGGCGTACCAACTGTCTCGATATAATCTTCTCCATTTTTATTCCCTTGTATATCCGATAAACTAGACGATATAGCTCAAATATTTGATTTTGTATCTTCTGTAGAGAAACTGAAGTGAAATGTGAACTTCCGTTGCATGGATCATCAGTAAAGTTCAAATTGCATTCAGAAATAAAAATACGCATTACTTCTTGAGTGAAATTCCATTCTCTATTCAATATCGTCAGGATACAATACGATATTATCCTTAACAACTAGAAATATAAAATAAATTGAATGTGGATTTATTTTTTAGTAAATAATAATAATAATAATAATAATAATAATAATAATAATAATAATATCTGCTGAAATGAGATATCTTCGGAAGGCTGCAGGATACACACTACTAGATCACAAAAAAAAAATGAAGACATCATAGAAGAATTACACATGGAATCTTTAGAAAACAAAATTTGTGATTATAAGTCAAGATGGATACAACATGTTCATTGAATGGAAGATCACAGAATACCCAAACAAATGTTAAGATATCAACCTGCAGGAAGAAGAAAACCAGGACGTCCACTCAAAAGACTTTTGGATGGTGTTTCTCTTGAGGCCGAAACAGGTCAACAAATGGCCTAAATTCGTGAATGTACTATGATGATGATGATGATAATAATAATAATAATAATAATAATAATAATAATAATAATAATAATAATAATAATAATAATAATAATAATAATAATAATAATAATAATAATAATAATAATAATAATAATAATAATAATGTAAAATTATAAAATTATGGCTGTTCCTGTTCTTTTATATGGATCTGAATCTTGAGTATTTACAAAAAAATATATCTCGCACGTTCAAGCTACTGAAATGAAATTTTTAAGATCCGTAAAAGGATGTACACGCATGGATAGATTACATAATGAATCAATAAGAAATGAACTGGAGATATTTTCAATGCTCGACAAACTAGAAGAGCACAAATACCGATGGAAAGAACATTTAGATAGAATGAATAATAAAATATTAACCAAAACGATCAACACCTACAAAACCGCATGGAAACAGATCTTTGTGACGGCAAGGGAGGAGGAACCGATGTGGACCTTGAGACCGAAAACAGGGTCGCTTTCGCATTGACCCTAATCCTTGAAAGGAAGAAGAATCCCACAACACGTATTGGTACGTGTGGCCTGTTACGGTCTCAAAGAGGATTTTTCCCATCCCGCGATTTTTTGGAACGTTCCGGAGTTTTTTTATTCTTGGAAGGCAGGCAGTAGTAACGAAGCATAGGTTTTGGGAAATTATGTGAGAAGGCATTCGTTTGTTTTTAAAGATGGGCTTTCCAGTTTTTATCGGTAGTTGTGTATATGATAGAGGATGGATTGTTCTACGTTCAACTCATTCATAAATTTCCTCATTTCTTTTATGGGCCCCACTTTTTTGTATAATAATAATAGTAATAATAGTATGGAAACTAAGACAATTTTAATAATATTAAATAGGTCCTAAATATAAATAAATGTAGTTTCTTTATAAATCATATCATCAGTAAACAAATTATTTAAATGTTTTGTGAATAGCTATTATTATTGTCATATGACGAAATAATTGAATAAATAACCTGAAGAGTGTCCCAGGGTTCTGTACAGAGTGCTCCTTTTTTTTTCTCATTGCTACTAATGACTTTGTTTAATATTTTATTCGATCTATTTCCTGGGTTATTATTCAAAGATATTCTTTGCCATTTGTCTTCTTCCGTCCTTATCATATGACCGTATCACAATAACTGTCTAGTTTCTATCCTTTGTAACAATCCTTATTCGAATTATTGAATCCGGGACATGTTGCAAGTTTGATTACCCGCACTCTCTCCTTGGAAAGCCCATTTCCACTGCCCCAGTTACTCTTTTATCTTTCCCCGATAGTTACCACACTCAGACCTATATTATAATATTGGTTCCACCACAGCCATATACGGTCAATTATAAAATCTAAAAAAAAAGTTGCAGGTTATTATTCATTAACTTCTCAGAAGGTTTTAACGGTCAATTGTTATTGTTTTTCAAATATTATTTTTTTATTTAGGAATATTCCACAATACAGTGTTTCTCCATCAACCCAAAGTGATTTGTCGCCAGAGGTTCCTGTCTAAAGCATCTTCTTCCTTCAAATCTCTAGCTTCCATATTTCTCTTCGCTCAATCGAGCCATCGTTCTCTAGGCCAGCCTCTTCCACTTCTTCCATTAGCTTTCCAATTAAGGATCTTCTTTGGTATTCTCTCTCTTCTTCCACTCTTACGAGGTCTCCATATAATTTCAAACATTTTTCTTCTATTTTTCCTAATGTTTTCTTTTTCAACTTGCATAATTTTCCTTATTATGCTGTTTCTGGCCTTATCCCTTCTTGAAATTCTTGTTGATCGCCTCCAAAAATCCATTTTTACTGCTAACAGCTTATTGTCTTGTTTTCTACTTGCTGTCCAGGTTTCGGACCCATATAATAAAATGCTTTGTAACAGAACTTGAAATATAGTTTTCTTCTGATGAAAGTTAAAAATTAAAATATACCTGTTGGTAGGTGCCTTCGTTCTCAACTTTGTTAAAATATTGTATATAAAATTAACTTGAGCGCTTTCGGAAGTTATCTTCTATCTTCGGCAGGTTGAGCCTCCGCTACTCGTTGTTGTTGTGTACGGTGATATATACTCCAACTGTTTGTAGCAGCAACTGACTTGTTTTTTACGATCTCGTATAATGGGTTGAGAACGCACCCCAGTTATACCCATTATACAAATTACTGGCTTCTTAACTGGCTGCCTAGAATGTAACTAAATACAAAGAAGAAAAAGAAGAGATTTAATTTACATTTCATCCTTAAGTTTTTGTTGCTATTATTATTATTATTATTATTATTATTATTATGATTATTATTATTATGATTATTATTATTATTATTATTATTATTATTATTATTATGATTATTATTATTATTATTATTATTATTATTATTATTATTATTATTATTATTATTATTATTATTATTATTATTATTATTATTATTATTATTAAACTGGTTGTTTTGCGTTGCGTTCCTGACATATTTATGAAATTCATTAATATGTGAACTACATACATTTTGGCGTATATTTTCAAAACATACTATAGCTGCGTGAAGACTTGATTTAAGGATGAAAGGGCAGGCAGAAAGTATACTTAGAGTCGATATCTGGCAGAGATATTCAGAGTTGTGGCGATGTAAAGAAGATCCAATTTGGCTCACAAATTGAATTCCAATCTCTTGGGAATAAATCTTTCTGCACCTCTTTTCCTAATCTTTTACATTAACCAATACTGCTTCATGCTGAGAAAATATTATCTCTTTTGTTATCCTAATGTATCCAATAATAAAATAAAATACTGCCATGTTATTATTATTACTGTTATTGTTATTATTACTGTTATTATTATTATTATTATTATATTATTATTATTATTATTATTATTATTATTATTATTATTATTATTATTATTAACTCATTGGCACTATCGAATCCGTAGATTCATGGCCGCACGGACATAAGTTCTCCATAACATCCCTATCCTGAGCTAAAGTTTTCCAATCATTCCCTCTACATTCTACTTACCTCAAATCATGGTTAATTTTATTCTCCCGTCTCATTCTTGGTCTACCAACTGAGTTTTTCCTTCTGGTTTTCATACAAGTAGCTTTCATTCTTCTCCTTCGTTTCCCACTCGTGCAACATGTCCTGCCTATCGCAATCTATGATACCTAAATGTTATGATTATATCTGGTTTCCTATAAAGACCATGCAGCTCACTGTTATGCAGTCTTCTCCATTCGCCTGTTTGTTCATCTCTATTTGGTCGGAAAATGTTTCTAAGAACTTTATCCTTAAATACTTGTAATATTTTATCCTCCCTTAAAGTGAGAGTCCATGTTTCGCATCCATATAACTAGGAGAATAACAGTTTTATTACATGTTCAGTTTAACTCCCTGTAACGCATAACAGCACGCATTTCCAGAATTGGACTTATGTATAATTTCTTTGTTTATCTCATTCCTATTTGTAATTATTCTTATTATTATGTTTTCCTTACACATGTTTCTCTTCAAGCCAATATTTTTTTTTCTCGCGATTAGCCCTGTCTTCCTTCTCTAAATTACTCCCTTTCATTCATCTTCTATATAATCTTCTTACATAATCATCCGTCTTCCTTTCTTACAGCTCTCCTACGGTTCCCAGTAAATTATTATCATTATTATGAAGCCTTGGCGCAGAGCTACGGGACTTGCGCTGGTTCGAGTCTCCATGGGGGAAGAAATTTTCTCATGGTATTTCGGCCAGTATGGGACCGGTGCCCACCCAGCATCGTGAGGCAATTGGGTAGCTACAATAAGTAGCGGCTCCAGGTTGAGGAACTAGCTATAACGGCTGGGGGACTCGACATGCTAACCACATGTCACCCCTACACTGGCTGTTGATCATCTACCTCTGTGATTGACACATGTGGATGTGAAGGGCCAGCAGCCGGCTGGTAAAAGGGCAACCGCTGAAAAAGTGGTAAGACCCTCAATCGGAACATAATCATCCGTCTTCCTTTCTTCTTCTTCTTATTATTATTATTACTATTATTATTATTAGATATTCAATAATACATTATATAAGATACGTGAAATTAAATTATTATATGGGTGCGAACCATGGACTCTTACTTTAAGGGAGGAAAGGGGATTACGAGTATTTGAGAATAAAGTTGTTAGGAAAATTTTTGGACCAAATAGAGATGAACAGACAGGTGAATGGAGAAGACTTCATAACAGTGAAGTACATGGTCTTTATAGGAAGCCAGATATAATAAGAAAAGTTAAGTCTCGTAGACTGCGATGGGCAGGACATGTTGCACGAATGGGGAATGAAAGACGTGTATGGAAGCTTCTTGTAAGAAAACCAGAGGGAAAACGCCCAGTTGGTAGACCATGAATGAGGTGAGAGAATAACATTAACTATGATTTGAGGGAAGTAGATTATACAGGGAATGATTGGAAAGCATTAGCTCAGGATAGGGATCTGTGGAGATCTTATGTCCATGCGGCCATGAACCTACGGGTTCGATAGTGCCAGTGAGTAAGTAAGTAAGTATTATTATTGTATCAAGTTTGTGTGGACCTCGATGACGGGCTTAATATCCAGGAATAAAATCAGTTGTACAGATAAAAAATAAATATCAGCTGGTTGCTTAGAATACGAACGTAGTCGTATAAATCTTCGGCTTGTATCATTTAGCTATGGGCCTACTATCTTGTATAATAATAATAATAATAATAATAATAGTAATAATAATAATAATAATAAAATTATAAGTAATGCCACGAGTGATTTCCAAATTATCGATAAATTCACGACTCACGAAGTGAGAAGTGAATTTATCTAGAGAATTTGGAAATCAAGAGTGGCATTTGTTAGGACTATTTAACGAATAAAATTAAGCTGTTTACTCACAAATCATTATTTAACTATAGTTATTTTAAAATATTTATATATTTAATGTAAACGGCGATGTTTGAAAACAAATGAGAAACGATAGGTACGCTTCATCTGCTTCTTTTGTTTATCACTGCAACCAGATCATATTATATATTGCCAAAGGAACGCAATATTGTAAGAATGCTCTCTAGTGGAGAAAAAATGAAACACATCAAACTGTATATTAACTCATTTCTGATGTCGTATGAAGTAAATATGACAATTATATTTTTCTGGATTGTTACCTGGGAAAAAATACATTTAAGAAAGTGCAAACAGTGGTTTCTTTTGTTGGTGGTATAATCAATTGTTACAAATGTTTTATATTAACTCCCGCATGCGGCATGTGTTGACATTCATGCACTATATATACAATCTGGTAGCCGTATTTCTCACAGGCTCAGTCACTGCAAAATAATGGTTAGACCTGTACAGAATATTAAAAAGGAGGAGCTTTCTTTAATATGGTAATTATAACACTGATAAATATTTCGTGAAACACGACTCTGATTGGTTGTAAAACAGAAATCATTGAAACGTGATTGGTCATTGACTCCCATTTGGGGCATGAGTTAAATAGTCATTATTATTACTATAAGCGTTCTTGTTTTAATACACAGAGATGCTTCAATTTTTCCCTTTAACTTTGTAACAGGTTTTCTTGTTGGTTTAATGTATGTCGTCATTGAATCATACGTATGACATTTTGTGTCAAAATGAGTTAGCAAGCATGAAAATTCATATCATTTTCCGACGGATTTCTGATGAGAAATTTTAAGCTCATTAATGCTGTCGAAACCAATTAAAAACAATTTAAAATTCCACTCGGATTACTGGCTAGCAAGAGCTTTCATGTTTACCAATAACGAAAATTAATGCCAATGTTGAAATAATCTAATTATTCTTCTCTAACTAACTCACTGGCACTATCGAACCCATGGGTTCATGGTCTCGCGGACATAAGCTCTCCATCTATCCCTATCCTGAGCTAATGGTTTCCAATCATTCCCTCTATAATCTACTCCCTTCAAATCATGGTTAATGTTATTCTCCCACCTCATTCTTGGTCTACCAACTGGGCGTTTTTCCTCTGATTCTCCTACAAGAAGCTTCCATGCACGTTTTTCATTCCGCATTCGTGTCACATGTCCTGGCAATCGCCGTCTATGAGACTTAACTGTTCTTGTGATATCAGGCTTCCTATAAAGACTATGTAGTTTACTGTTATATAGTCTTCTCCATTCACTTGTCCATCTCTCTTTGTACCAAAAAAAATCCTAAGAAGTTTATTCTCAGATGCTCGTCATCTCCTTTCCTCCTTTAAAGTAAGAGTCCATGCTTCTCATCCATATAATATAACTCGTAGAGTAACAGTTTTATGAATGGAGTTGGGACGTCAAGAGTCCCTGTAATGCATAATAGCACGCATTTCCAGAATTAAGCCTATGTTTAATTACTTCTTTTTGTTTGCATCTCATTCCTATTTGTGATTATTGTTCCTAGGTATTTGAATTCAGCCGGTTCCTCAAAATTTCCATCATTTGTCATTAGCTGTCCATTTCCATTATATAATGTATTTATATGTGTGACCATATATTTAGTTTATTGATATTTAATTCCAGTCCTAATTCTTAGTGTCACTCAATAGTGTGTGCGTGTTTGCCTTTAATATCTCCTCACTATCGCCCAATAGTACTACATCATCAGCATAAACTAACAGCTTATTAATACCATTGAGTTTTATGCCTTCTTCATCCTCTAATGATTTGATGGCATGCTCTAGTACAAAATTGAATAGAAGAGGAGATAGTGCATCTCCTTGCTTCAACCCATTGTGGATTTATAAAATAAGAAATGCGCACAACGTGCAAAGAAGATTGTTCTCAGTCACTGCAGAGTTTCAACAATGATTCTGATCTCATCCTACAGTTTAACACATGATATTTCTCGCACTGTTCGCCACATCTTGAACACACGCAGTCTGGGCTGGGCTCGTGGAATCTCTGGTTGCTGCACAGCTTGTGGTGAAATCCATGCACAGCGAGTCTGGTCACTGTGTGGCGCAATTCATATCCTCCCTGAGTCCATTCACGGTTTGTCATGGCGTCAGTAATATAGAATTCTTCCCATATTGCGTTTCTTCTCGTGGAGTTCTTGCAGGAGGTCCTGGTAAGCTGGTGTCACTGGTAGTAGGAACTTTAGCCTCAGCTCTTCTATGTAGAATGGTTCTCTGGAGAGTTCATATACAAGTCGTGAGGGCGTATATCTAGAGAGACAGAGCACCCTTCGTTCGTTTTCTTTAAATGGACCCATATGTTGCAACGGGATCAACTTTAAGTTCAAAAAGTTGTAGGGCTGTTTCTAGTGAGAGTTTGTTTATTGACTTAATGTCGCTTATGGCTCTTATCGCAGCATTTACTCTGTCATTTACATGGTGTGTGTAAACACGCTTCCCTGTGTTTGGAAAGTGACTCCCAGATACGTGAAGCTAGTTACTGATTTTAGTACTTTTTCCATCGATGTAGAAAATGCCTCGTCTGCCCCCTTTTCTAAAGTCATGGAGACTGTTTTCTCTTTCATTTAGTGTCAGTTCATTTTCTTTTGCCTAGTCCAGTAATTGGTTGAAGGCTTTCTGCAGATCACTATCCGAAGTTGAGGTCAATACCATGTCATCTGCGTACATAAGCAGGTTTGCGTTATCAGGTTTTATTGCCTTGATGATGTCCGCTGTAGCTAAAATGAACAGCAAAGGGCTTAACGGGTCCCCCTGCAGTACCCCCACAGTTTGCTGTATCAGGTTTGATTTGTCTATACCGTCACTTATTTCCACCCAGTTGTTGGTGAGGAGGTCTCTAATAGGCGGTAGTAGGTAATGTTTTAGACCTATAGCGTTTTCCAAATTCTTCATTAGGATGGTTGGTTCTATTTATTGTGTCGAACGCCTTGGAGTAGTCAATAAATATAGCATGTAGCTTTCCTCCACGGTTTGCTATGGCTGTTTCTATATCCACTTATGTGGATTTCATAAGTATCCGAAAACTGTTTGCCTGCACGCACCCTATTCTTTACGCCGTTTAGACACATTCGGATAAGTCTAACTAACTTTTTAGGAATTCCGAACTCCAGCAGGGTACTATATAACTTCTCCCTCTTAATTGAATCGTATGCCTTTTTTAAGTCTACGTATAGTTGAAGTACAGTACCATTATATTCCCATTTATTCTATAGTAATATAATATAATTTGCTCATTGTAGTTCATCGTACATAACCGTAAATTTTTAGATGTCGCTGTACGCAGTTTTATCTCTATTCGGTTTTTCTCTATGCCATGAGCAACCGTAGAATAATTCCCTTTAAGGAAAAATGCATATGGTGTGGTCGGGAATCAAACCCGGGACCTCATGGACTGTAGTCAGAAATGCTGACCACTATCTCATGAGGCTGTTCACAACCTGTAAATATTTATTGCTACAGTAGTGTTCTCTTCCACTGTGCAGGATAAAATCAGGTAAATTCGTGATACTTTCATCACCACACCACATAATATATGTTGTTTAGAGTGTCAGGCCCACTGCTGAAGATAGTTAACGACATCACAATACAAAGGACACAAATACAGGTCAATAATGCTCTTGTATCCTGCTTGATGTAGAACATTTTCACGAATTATTCCTATCATGAATTTACCTGAATTTACCCAATATTCTTAAAGAAATAAAGGTTATTATGGATCAGTCTTTTGAAGTCCACGATGCTTGTAAAACCTGGAAAACAAGTGAAACCATAGAAAATAAATTTCAAGTATTTATAAATATATACCTAAAATAAATATTAACAATAAACTGGCCATAAACAATGTCAAATAAAGAAATATGGGAAAAAACTGACTACAGTCAGATTCAACCCAGGAAATTACTATGTGCTTGGAATAGAGAACTGGGTTGCTATTTTAAGAGTATTTTCTTGAGAGAAGTCCTTAACTAAAACTGAAATATGCAACACAGCAGGTACAGAGTTGTAAGTTGTAGCCGTCCAAGCCACCCCTCTTAAAGAAAAAAACAGTTACCTCTTGTCACTGAGCTCGTGCGGATCTGTACAACGATGTGTGAAAATGCCGACTCTTATATTTACTATAAAACTAGTTTCCATGCTGTAAAAGAAAAACTATGTTTTTTTAAATGTATAGTACATAGATTTGAAAAAAAAAAGTGTTCCTAACCTTCCACATCCCACCTTCCCTAAACAAACAAATACAGTTATTATGAGTTTGGCAACATCTACCCTCTCTACGTAAGGGGACACTGGTGTAGAGCATAAGGTCAGTAGTAACTTCCTGGGTTGAATTAGAGTGCAGAAAGAAATTAAAATAGAAATAAAAAAGCGAAAATGAAACTGGATAGGACATGCATTATAAGAAGACTATGATTCGATTGGGAGAATTGCATTGGATTGGAACCCCCAAGGGCACAAAGGAAAGGAAAAGGCTGGTCGAAACAGTTATGGAAGAGAACCATCCTTGAATAAATTGCAAAGAAAGGAAAAACTTGGAGGGAAGTGAAAAAGTTGGCTCAGAACAGGATCCGTTGACGATGCTTTGTGGATGCTCTATGCTCCTAATAGGAGATAAATATGATGATGATGATGATGAAGATGATGATGATGATGATGATGATGATGATGAAGATGATGATGATGATGATGATGATGATGATGATGATGATGATGAAGATGATGATGATGATGATGATGATGAAGAAGATGATGATGATGATGATGAAGATGATGATGATGATGATGATGATGATGATGATGATGATGATGATGATGATGATGATGATGATGATGATGATGATGATGATGATGATGATGATGATGATGATGATGATGATGATGATGATGATGATGATGATGATGAAGATGATGATGATGATGATGATGATGAAGATGATGTTGATGATGATGATGATGATGATGATGATGATGAAGATGATGATGATGATGATGATGATGATGATGATGATGATGATGATGATGATGATGATGATGATGATGATGATGATGAAGATGAAGATGAAGATGAAGATGAAGATGAAGATGAAGATGAAGATGAAGATGAAGATGAAGATGAAGATGAAGATGAAGATGAAGATGAAGATGATGATGATGAAGATGAAGATGAAGATGAAGATGAAGATGAAGATGAAGATGAAGATGAAGATGAAGATGAAGATGAAGATGAAGATGAAGATGAAGATGAAGATGAAGATGAAGATGAAGATGAAGATGAAGATGAAGATGAAGATGAAGATGAAGATGAAGATGAAGATGAAGATGAAGATGAAGATGAAGATGAAGATGAAGATGAAGATGATGATGATGATGATGATGATGATGATGATGATGATGATGATGATGATGATGATGATGATGATGATGATGATGATGATGATGATGATGATGATGATGATGATGATGATGATGATGATATAACGCTTGGTTTTATGAACACGTTCCATCAGTAATGACGATAACGGTATAACTGTTATAAGTAAAACTGTTATTTTACACATCGCTACTATACATTATAAACTACATTTGTTAAGCAACAGTTTCCCGAGAGACGTGATCGTGCATTAAAGAGTTAATGGAGGTAATAATGTATAACACGTCGTGTTGATATAAATTATGAGGGCGATAAAATCCCTGTTACTGCAATTCGATTTGACAGTTTTTCAGAAGCGAAGAGGAAAAATATCAGTTGCAGTCGGATTTGGCGATTGTCGCGAAGGCAGGCTATAAATCCTTTTTAATATTATTATATATCACTCGCGATGCTCTTTTGTTACTCTCTACTGGTGGCAACAGAGAACATAAATTCTCAAGATATAAAGTATAAACTTTCTGTCGTTTTATTTCGATAAAAATTAATTTAATTTTTATCATATCTTATATCATTGAATATGATTTTCTAAATATTATTCCCTGGGAGTAGTTAATAATAAAAACAATAATTAATTCGTTATCTCGGTCAAATATTCAATTTATTGAAGTCGGCGATTCAATCTCCTTGTGTGAGATCATTTTCAAGACATTTGACATTTCCAGTTACCCATTTTGAATGGTTGTTTATAGTACATAAATGTCATCACCAAGACGATTTTATGTTTTTAACAAATTTAAAATTCCAATTTATGATTATCAAAACTATTTAGTCCACCGCTGTGGTCTCGAGGTAGCGTGCTGCCTTATCACGCAGCGGGCCCGGGTTTGAATGCCGGTCGGGACAGGATCCTGGGTGAGGTTTCTTTGGAGGTTTTCCGCACCTGTAAGACAAATGTCAGGAAGCCAAGGGCCCAACGGTCCCCGAAAATCATCCAGCCATCATCATCATCCTTATCATTATCACAATCATCCTTCATCGGTGTGGAAAGCAACGGGAAGCTACTACACCTATAATTATCTAGTAAAGCTGCAAAGCATAGCATGAAAATTCTATGATTGCAGTGAAAGACCTGACCTCGGGCAGAATGAAGACAATTTTGTGTTATTTTAACAAATTTAAATTAAAATCCAAAATTCCAATTAACGATTAAAAATATTTAAGAAAGTAAGAAAAGAAATGCATTTAAAATTTTATAAAGTATTGGCTGTACCTGCAATATTGAATGGCTGAGAAATATGGATTCTGAATAAACAGTCAATTAAAAGATTAGAAGCAGCAGAAATTAAATATTTACTGTTTGTGGCTGGATATACTTTAATGGATAAAAAACGGAGAGAAGATATCCGTAAAGAACTACAAATATTCAGTTTGACAGATAAAATAGAAGAGTATAGAAGAAAATGGTATGAACATGTCTGCAGAATGGATACCAACAGATTGCCTTGGAAAAGTCTGCACTATCAACCAAGAGCAGGAAAAAAAGATCGGGGACGCCCACAAAAGAGATGGACACAGCAGCTATAATACTTGGAGGTGGAACGAACCAAAAAGGTTTAATCCTCACAAGAAGAATAATAAAAATAATTGTAATCATAAAATAAAGTAAAGCGATCCCACTACAGGCCTGAGGAGGCCCTTGGGATAGTAGGAGGTTAAGGCTCCCGCTTTTCTGGACAATCGGCACTTATGTCAGCCGGGTTATCAGCCCTGCGTGACGGCCGCCTTTACCCCCAGAACAAACGTCTGGTACTCATTTCCGATAGAGGCTGAGTCGACCCCAGGGTCATAGTGCCGCCAGAACGTTTGGGTCAGTTTACAAATCCTAACCCCACTGAGACTCGAACCCTCGACCTTCCAGATTGTATCGCAGTGCCTTAGCCACTACGCTAGGGCGTGCCCCCTTATTTATGCTAATTAAACTAAAATAAAAATGAAAATCAAGACAATATTATTAGAGAAGCGTAAAAACCATCAATTAATCCGCTGAAAGACCAATTACAAAGTAAATAGATTTACATGATTTAAATTTAAAAAAAGGTAATGTTGGGCAGTCTAGAAGAATATGAAGCCTTGTCTTACCTCTACAGTATTAACTTAAATAAAAATTGTATTATTAATATGAACTGTGTTAGAGGCAGAGTGGATGCCAGGTCAGTATAACCACAGCTGGTAATGCTAATCCGTTACGTTTGAATATTCAGCACGAACTAGGCTCATCGCCATGCATAACATTGTTCACAGATGTCGCCAGCACACAGTATAACAAAAAATATTCATTTTAAATTAAATATGTTGCGGGAAAAATAAAAAAAAATACATTTTGTGGAATTTTAGATGTAGTTGCAAGCAAAAATCTAAAACTCCATAGCGAGACAGGACTAGAAGGTCCTTATTATAATGATATTGTGAAAAGGACAATTTGTGCAGTAATGAACCACGCTCTGCTAAACCTTTTTTTTTGTGGCGTCTTATTATTACATAACCATGTTATACTACCATTTTGCACCCGCGCAGGGTTATATTGTTGATCACTATTTTGATTGGAAAGCATAATTTGTTCAAATTTGTGACATTTTTGCCCGGGCCCATAGAGGCAAAGAGGAATTCAACTTTCTTTACTAAATTCTCCCAATATGTAATGTTTACGGACTTATAAAATACAATCGTGGAAGCTTTGGGATAAAGGAACTAACACACGCTTGAGCAAGCTTTTGGAATTTGACTTTGATATCTGACTTATGCTAAATACTGAATGAATAGGCATAGAGTAAGTAAAAGCGCAACTAAAGCTTTTAATGCGAGTCAAAATATAGTCAGATATAATATAAAGATAAATAAATAAATATTAAATTTACAAAGAAAAGAAATCATAATAGATCATCTATACAAAAAGAAAATATGATATAAATCAACATACATATATACATTATCACTCACTCTAGTCCAGCCTCGGGTTGGGGGAAATACTGCCCTAGCGTCCCCACCCTGGCTTACTGGACTAAACAAACTAAACCAGCTCTCCTGAGCTGTTCTGACCAGACTCCAATGGTGACTAAGTAGATGATGATTCGATGTTACAAAACACAGCTATTTATGAGAGTTCATAGGGAGAGGGGGAATGCGCGATAGCACAGGGTGCGCACTAGGAAAGGAAGGGATAGATAGGAAAGCATTTGGCACTGTTCATAAAGATGACACTGGAGATGGAGACGCGATGACGTATAGTTTGCGCAGTAAGACGTAATTCCTGTACCGAAATGTCCATTTCGGTACAAATTAATGTCCGCTATCAGGTAGGTTACACTACCATCGCCAATGGCCGGCTTCGTTTAGAAGTGTCTATGTTTGTGAATTTTATACCACCACTTTTACAAGCAGTAAATGACGTTATTTAACATTTTTCAATACTGTTATTTTAACAGTTCCAATAATGGATTATATTATAATATTATAATGATATTGTGAAAAGAAAAGTTAATGTCTGAACCAGAAATCGAACCGAGGATCTCTAGTTCTCCAGACTAGTGTGCAGCCCACTACACCATTCTAGACCTGGCACAGACATTAACAATTCTTTCCACATATATAAATCTATAATTCTCGTTTCGTCCGCTGCCAGGTAGGTGTCACTACCATCGCCAACGGCCGGCTTCGTTTAGAAGTGTCTATATTTGAGAATTTTACACCACCACTTTTATAAGCAGTAAATGACGTTATTTAACATTTTTCAATACTGTTATTTTAACACAGTTCCAATAATGGATCATATTATAATATTATAATGATATTGTGAAAAGAAAAGTTAATGTCTGAACCAGGAATCGAACCGTGGATCTCTAGTTCTCCAAACTAGTGTGCAGCCCACTACACCATTCTAGACCTGACACAAACATTAACAATTCTTTCCACATATACAAATCTATAATTCTCGTTTCGTCCGCTGCCAGGTAGGTTACACTACCAACGCCAACGGCCGGCTTCGTTTAGAAGTATTTATGTTTGAGAATTTTACACACCACTTTTATAAGCAGTAAATGACGTTATTTAACATTTTTCAATACTGTTATTTTAACAGTTCCAATAATGGATCATATTATAATATTATAATGATATTGTGAAAAGAAAAGTTAATGTCTGAACCAGAAATCGAACCGTGGATCTCTAGTTCTCCAGACTAGTGTGCAGCCCACTACACCATTCTAGACCTGGCACAGACATTAACAATTCTTTCCACATATACAAATCTATAATTCTCGTTTTGTTCGCTGCCAGGTAGGTTACACTACCATCGCCAATGGCCGGCTTCGTTTAGAAGTATTTATGTTTGAGAATTTTACACCACCACTTTTATAAGCAGTAAATGACGTTATTTAACATTTTTCAATACTGTTATTTTAACACAGTTCCAATAATGGATCATATTATAATGATATTGTGAAAAACGCCCTTGTCTACCAACCGTCTGCTGGCCTCACATCCACTTGTCATTTATTGAGGGGGACGATCATATAATCAGTATAGGACAATGTTTTTAAAATCCATTCTGAATCGTCGTTGTGGTAGTGATGTAAAAAGTTAAAATATTAAAATTTGTACCTGAAATATAAAACATTGCGTTTTCATTCTAAAAAATTAATCTTTAATCATAAGTGTATTATTTAAGGTTTTAACAATCACCATAGCATCTTCAATAGTCATCCTAAACAAATGAACTACAAATTAAATTGTTGAGGACGGCTGATATTTCAGGTAACCCTACATATGTTAATATTACAACTTTTATCAGTATAGGAGTGACATGTGGCCAGCATGTCGAGTTCCCAGGCTGTTGCAGCTATATTTCTCAATCTGAAGCCTCTACTCATTTTATCTAACTAACTCACTGGCACTATCGAACCCATAGGTTCATGACCGCTGGGACATAGGCTCTCCATACATCCCTATCCTGAGCTAATGTTTTATAATCATTTCCTGTATAATCTACTTCCCTCAAATCGTGGTTAATGTTATTCTCTCACCTCATTCTTGGCCTACCAACTAGACGTTTTCCCTCTGGTTTTACTACAAGAAGCTTCCATGCATGCCTTTCATTTCACATTCGTGCCACATGTCCTACCCATCGCAGTCTACGTGACTTAACTGTTCATATTATATCTGGCTTCATATCAAGACCATGTAATTCACTTTTATGTAGTCTTCTCCATTCACCTGTCTGTTCATCTCTCTTCGGTCCAGAAATTTTCCTAGGAACTTTATTCTCAAATACTAGTAATCTTCTTTCCTCTCTTAATGTAAGAGTCCATGTTTCGCATCCATATAATGTAACTGATAGAATAACAGTTTTATATTTGTTCAGTTTAACGTTTTTTGAAAGGAGTTGGGACGTCAAGAGTCCCTGTAATGCATAATAGCACGCATTTCCAGAATTGAGCCTTTGTTTAGTTTTTTTGTGCATCTCATTCCTGTTTGTGATTATTGTTCCTAAGTATTTGAATTCAGCCACTTCTTCAAAATTTCCCTCATTTGTCATTAGCTGTTCATTTACATTATATAATGTATTTTTATGTGTGATTCCAAATTAAATTGTTTTTAAAAAGAGTGACTGTATGCGGTATTATATTGCGTTCCTGAATCAACTTTCCCGAAATAATCCTGAAAGCCTCTTCTGTAAAATGGACATTTTTCTGAATTAATTAGCGAATCTCGAATCCATTATCCCGAATTCAGTTTTAAAAGTATTTTATAACGTAGAAACATTTTATTCCAAAAAGAGAGGAGCATATGGGTGAATGGAGAAGACTGTATAACAGTAAGCTACATGTCTTTATGGGAAACTAGATGTAAAAAAGAACAGCTAAATCTCGTAGACTGCGATGGGCAGAACGTTCAGCACGAATATGAATTGAAAAGGGATAGGCTAATAGAAAATGCAGCGCCCAGCAGACAGCCAAGAATAAAATTATGGGAGAATAAAATTAACTTGATATGAGGGAGGTAAATTTTACAGGGGATGATTAGAAAACATTAGCTGAGGACAGGGATGTATGGAGAGCTTATGCCCGCGCTGCCATAAACCTCCAGGTTCGATAATGACGCTTTTCATTTCAGATCATTACTCGTACTGAAGATTCAATAAATCAGAAAAAAAACTGTAAATTGGTAGGCACAGAGGTTTCTAACCTGAAAACTCTCTAATACTAGTCTCAAAAATGTTGAATTGGAAAATATCTAAATTGCAATCTTAATTGATTTCATTAAGGGCAGGATTAATATTAATATATTCAACATTTTGATTAATTCCCTATGAAATATAATTTTAATACCCTTCATAAAGAATTTGAAGCATTAATTGGAAACAAAACCTACTGTTCGAGCCAAGTTGACCAACTTAATGTGGCCTACTTTCGTGTACTATTTTAAATAAAATACATAAAAGATTCTTTTAAAGTCGTCTTAAGGACACCGAATGGTGAAAAATTAAAAAAAGGCAAAAAATTATTTTTTTTTTATTTGCGTTTTAATAACTATGATTTTTAGGGTCATTTTCGTGTATTTATTTTTATTGCAGGAGCAAAATTGAGTCCGTGACGTAAGAGTTTAAACACCCCTGAACGTGTGGTCAGCATTACTACTTAAACTTTTTAAAATTTTATTTTTTTTACGTTTCCATTTTTTTGACATTTTTCCATCATCGCCATCATCATCATCTTCAAGGTATGGGCCTGTTGCCCCGGTCCGCTCCCCGGTGCACTATATGCTGCAGGTGCAGGTCGTCTTTCCAACGACGTTTTGGTCTTCCTACATTTCTTCGGCCTAGAGGCCTATAATGAAGCAAGTGCTTTGATAAACGATTATTTGGCATTCTTTGTATATGTTCAAACCAATTACGTTTATTTGTGTGTATTCTCTCGTTTATATTATATATTTGAAATTCATCTCCGATATCTTGACTTCCCTTTTGATCTCTTAGATATACACTTGCAACTGATCTGAGAAATCTCATTTTCCAAAACTTAAAATGCTCTTTACAATGCAATTTTGATGCTATCAAAACGAAATATAGTGGTTAGACTCTTCAATATATGCTAATTTTTATTTGCTACGCAGTTACTAGTCTAAGACACATGTGTTCTTTTAACCCTTATATTGGCAAAGCACTGGACTGGATAAGGCGAAGTCTAGCTTCGCCCAGTGTGCTGCGTATGTTAGAACCCACTAGGGCTCTTTGGCAGCTAAGTTAATAGTGGCTATCATTACGGGGTTGTAGTTCACTTAACCCGAGCCTATTTGGCGGCGCTAACGTTTGTGTGCGAATGGTGATGAAATTTGGACAGAGATAGGGATGTGATGACCTGAAGCAGGACATCAGAAACCACATTGCTTTCAAGCCGAGAGTCGGAAATCCAGCATTGTGGAATGAGCCACGCTACTCCAGGTGAGAGCACATTGCCAAATCTCTGGCTGGATTTAATGAGGAGTAAATCGGATGAATATGTTTTTATGTATAGCACGCCACTGGGGCAAGCGTCCCATACTGCATACCATAAAATTTGTATGTTGGCAAAGCACAAATGTCTTCTGTTAGTTATTTGAATGTGGCGGACCGCAGTGAAAACGGATTCTTGTGTAACTTATATTATTAGGTATATTGAATAATTAGACACACAATCAAGTGGTTTCTTTTTGTTCGTTTTCTTCTGAGTTATTTAAAATATTAAATTAATTAAACCAACTGATGTATCCAAAAGAATACATTACGAATTTAAGGGTTAAATCATCATCATCATAGTACATTCATGAATTTAGGCCATTTGTTGACTGTTTCGGCCTCAAGAGAAACACCATCCAAAAGTCTTTTGAGTGGACTTCCTGGTCTTCTTCTTCCTGCAGGTTGATATCTTAACATTAGTTTGGGTATTCTGTGATATTCCATTCGATGAACATGTTGTATCCATCTTGACTTATAATCAGAAATTTTGTTTTCTAAAGGTTCCATGTGTAATTTTTCTAAGATGTCTTCATTTTTTTTTTGTGATCTAGTAGTGTGTATCCTGCAGTCCTCCGAAGATATCTCATTTCAGCAGATATAAGTCTCTGTATATCCTTCTGTTTCAACGTCCATACTTCGCTACCATACAAAAGAGTTGGAAGAGCCAGTGTTTTATACACTTTCAGTCTTGAATGCTCTTGGACTAACTG
This sequence comes from Diploptera punctata, assembly GCA_030220185.1. NCBI lineage: Eukaryota > Metazoa > Arthropoda > Insecta > Blattodea > Blaberidae > Diploptera > Diploptera punctata. The sequence continues at coordinate 906,683 of JASPKZ010006086.1, forward strand.
TGGCTTGAAGATAGGATTTATTAACCCTAAAATTCTTAAAAATTTAGATATTTTTGCATTTACATCCTTTTCTTCTTCATATGAGATAAGGGTTAAATTGAGTTGGAAATGCATAAGAGTGGATAATTTTTTTTTCAAAAAATGAAAAATAAGCAGTATCCTTCCTTTATATGGTTTTTTGTCGTAGTAAATGTGTTTAATGGAATCATAAAGACTCTGAATCTCAAATTCCATGAGAGAATATTTAAAAATGCATCCTAAGGAGCATTTTTTTAGAAAATATTTAAACTATAGATATAAAAAATCATACTTCTGAAACTATCGAACTTATAAACACAAAATTTTACAGGAACACTTCTATAAATCATAATGTATGTGGTAAATTTTCAAAACAATCAGATGAAAAAAAATTAATTCACCAGTCGGTCCCCTTAATCTCTGCTCAAATGTATGCATATAATTTATTCTAGCCATGTTAATTGTAAATGAAAATTACACACCTACACCACAGCTTACAATTAAAATTTAAATAATTGTACGTTAGTATTCGCTCGGTTTATATTGTCGGATCTTTATGAATATGTTATTGCGGGAAGATTCATCCAAGAGGCCGTGATTGCATTATTAGTAGTTGACTGCGTTGCCGCTGTGGCGCTAATTATCAGGTCTGCCTTGAATTTGTTGGTTCGTTAAACGAACGTCTTCTTGTATCTTGTGAAGCATGTTAACATAGTTCTAGCTCAATTCCTGTCTTCCATTTTATTCCAATCACGTACAGGGTGTTTCTAAACACTTTGTACTATACCTCTTCTGAGCTAATTTTCTATTGTAATGTAAACAAACCAGATTTATGGCTGTACATTTATTGGTCGAATAATGATGTAAGAAAATGTAGTTCGCTCTGTAACTCTGGAAATAAAGGAAATAAATATGATTTTAAAAAAAAATATTATTTTGTCTAGTGCCACGAGAATGTCTTTTATGACATTTCTGGCTTTCTCCCCTGGTATTGGAGGAATTATAATCCACTTTTTTTTTAGGTTCAGTCACCTGGAAAGCGGAGTTACGTTACCCCAGTGATATTACGGATCGTAAATGATAATAAAGTGCCAGGAGAGTTCTTAACCTGAACTTAACCTAAATTTCAGACAATGGGCAACCACAGGAATAACTCCCTTAAAGGAATAATTCCTATGTTCTAACCGGGAATAGAACCCGGGACCTCATAAACGTAGTCAGAAACGCTGGTCATTAAAGTATATATTATCTAGCACATGCCTATATAAGTTATATGGGAGAATCTTAAAATATGTAATTACAATTTTAAAACATTAAATAAGCTATACAGAATACGTTGGAATTTCAATTGTTTCAAAAAAAGGCAAAATCTCAGTAAAGTTTCTTAAACACTGGAAACCAAGCATTTGAAAAGCGGAGAGAAATAAGTTATTTTGAATATTTTGCAAACAATTTAGTGAAAAATATCCCACATTAACCATTGAAGATATGGTGAAAAAAAAAACAGAATTTACAAGTGAGTCAGCATGGAACACGAGTTCTGTTTATAATGAAATTGTACCGGGAAATAAAGATTACACTGACCAACATGATTTTTGTCTCATGAGTACCAATAGTTGTACTTAATGCAGTTTTTTTTATCGTGTTTTCAAATATGTATTCGGAATTTCTCCATCACCCACAGTTTTTTTATTTCAATTTCAATTAATGGATTTAAATAATTATTTTTATTAAACTTTTTTTTTTCGTCCATTTGTTCATTGTAAAATAAAACCAAATGAGCTAACTCAAATGATTTCAGCTATGGAAAAGAGATATAAAGGCAAATGGAATCCTAATATGCTGGCCGATTATTGTTGCACCATCAAGAGGGATGCTCCACAGGCGAAATATAGCAGAACATTGTAATTCCTTACCTTCTAGGTGTGTCCGAATGTTCGAATATTGTGTAGTTACGAATGTAGAAAATATTAAAGTGTTTGAAATTATAAATGCCTGTCTCTCGAAAACCTTGCGTGATGGAGAAAAGCCGATATCATATTTGAATTCAGTGGAAAAAATACTATCAGAATCACATATTTTTCTTTCTGAGACTAAAAAAAAAAGTTTACTTTTTGTTGCTCAGTGGTATCTATCCACATCATGGAAAAAACATAAACGTCTAATTAGGTAGGCCCATATATAATTTTGTCATTAATAAATAAGAAATGGAGTAAGTTCCTAATTATTGGCACGATCTTATATTTAGTCCCATTTACCGTAAAATACTATGTTGCCTCAGAACAATATTTCTATCGTACATGGAACACTCGTAATTCACTCTGGCGGTTAAAATAGTACTACGGTTCCCCTAACAGACGGAGTCGGCGGATTAATACGTTATGCAAGTTTATTTACAGTACAACTGGAACTTGGCTCGAAATTGGTATAGCATCTAATAACATACAAACTTTGTAACAGAATTACAGAATCTACAGTATTCCAAATATCAATAAGTAAAACAAAAATCTTAGCTTTTAAGGGATCAGATATCCTAAAGAGCTAAAATAATTCTGGAGGGGAAACCCATTGAACAAGTGAACCATTTTAAATACCTGGGTTATGAAATCTCCTATTTTAAAAATGAAGAGCTTTTTAACAAACTTAATAAAATTATTTATATATGTGCCACAATTAAAGGAATATTTAAAAACCCAAGAATGGAAATAACTAAAATTTTATAAAGTAGTGGCAGTCCCCTTACTATTGTATGGTAATGAATTTTGGGTTTCAACTAAAAGATAAGAGAAGATCATAGAAGCAGCTGAGATGAGATTTCTGAGAAGTGAGACTGGTTGCAAACTTCTAGATAAAAGAAGAAGTGAAGATATTAGAAATGAGCTAAATAGTTTTTAAACATTAGAAGTGCTCCAGTAACACTCGATGATTGCTATATTTATCCCCCTCGAAAATCAGGATGGCCCAGTCATTCGGATCCATTTACTCGACAAAGCAATCAGCATGATTTGCTGTTGTGACCAAAAACATCAGGAGTTCATTTGCTGTCTTGTTTCCACACCAAATTTCACCCAACTTCATAGTGTTGTTGGATACATTTACCTTTTATTCATTTGCTGTCTTGTTTCCACACCAAATTTCACCCAACTTCATAGTGTTGTTGGATACATTTACCTTTTATTCATTTGCTGTCTTGTTTCCACACCAAATTTCACCCAACTTCATAGTGTTGTTGGATACATTTACCTTTTATTCATTTGCTGTCTTGTTTCCACACCAAATTTCACCCAACTTCATAGTGTTGTTGGATACATTTACCTTTTACTTACATTTGCTGTCTTGTTTCCACACCAAATTTCACCCAACTTCATAGTGTTGTTGGATACTATTACCTTTTATTCATTTGCTGTCTTGTTTCCACACCAAATTTCACCCAACTTCATAGTGTTGTTGGATACATTTACCTTTTATTCATTTGCTGTCTTGTTTCCACACCAAATTTCACCCAACTTCATAGTGTTGTTGGATACATTTACCTTTTATTCATTTGCTGTCTTGTTTCCACACCAAATTTCACCCAACTTCATAGTGTTGTTGGATACATTTACCTTTTACTTACATTTGCTGTCTTGTTTCCACACCAAATTTCACCCAACTTCATAGTGTTGTTGGATACATTTACCTTTTATTCATTTGCTGTCTTGTTTCCACACCAAATTTCACCAAACTTCATAGTGTTGTTGGATACATTTACCTTTTATTCATTTGCTGTCTTGTTTCCACACCAAATTTCACCCAACTTCATAGTGTTGTTGGATACATTTACCTTTTACTTACATTTAGAGCAAAATAATTATCTTCTGTAATGCAAAGAATAAAAATTAATCTTTAAAAATCCAAAGAAAGATATTATGGATTATAAATACGGAAAATAGAGAACCTTTAAATGTATAAAATACATTTTTTAAAATTACGTTTCCAAAATATTATGTAAACTGAATTTAAATTTAATATTTAAACAATCATTAACAGTTACAGTGCAGATTGTGTATGTATCTAACCATTGCTCAAGAAAACACAACTTAAAATAAAATAACAAACAGGTGTTTTTCTTATATTCAATGAAAATTTCTTGAAGGAAGAAGAAATATTACACGGGAACTAATTTCTGAGTACAGCTGTCATTTTATATTTTTTGTCGCTAGACATCAATTTACACTAAATAGAATTCATAGATTCGTCATACAAATGTAGTATACCACATTGATCTTCACATGGCACGTCTGCTATAATTATGATACTTCAAAATGAGAGGTTTTCTGGAAATACAATTTAGAAATGTAAATAAAAAATCATCAACCACATAAGTAGATATTGTTTGTCGTAAAATTGGGTGAGTTGTAGTTAAGGTACATCCCCGTCCCTGTATTAACAAAATTTTCACAACGGTTCGTCCAAAAGAGTCTTGTGGCTGCGGTAAAAAATGTGCAAGATGATTGTCTGCACAGAATCATCAATTCAAATAATGCACCTACTTAATTCCAAATTATATGAAAAGTGAAATGACATTAACTTACACAACACATAATAAATTACACTGTAAATTACTATTTAAAGTTTAGAGATATATTACCTGGATGTTCCCAATGAACCTGCGGTTGACAAACCACATTCACTCTTCTTTCAAACCTGAAATACAATTACATAATATAATAATACTGCATTTAATGATATTGGAATAATAATTTTAATAACAATAATAATAAATAAGCGATAATAACAATAACAATAATAATTATAATCAAATCATATAAAAATTAAATGTACACTAAACAAAGCACAATAATCTAAAATTAGCTAACATTAACAAAATATGGAATTATAGTTAAAGGAGTATTTATAAAAAAGGTACTTACATACTTTCCCAGATATACAATGTTGCCCAAAAAGGACAACCCCCGTTATTCTATAACACCCACGGAGTGGTTGGCCAGTTTACCCCCAGGGACATACTTACGAAACTAAGCTGGTGCTCGACCATCCCCTGAAGATACCCCGTCATTCTTGTTTCTTGAATTCATCCAACAGGTCCACTTGAATAGCCTGAAAAACAAGAAAGGTATCATGTAAGCACAACACTCAGAGATCCAGATATTTATGTCCCTTTAAGAATCGGGGTATCACAGTTATACCTCGATGCTTTGGGTTTATCTTATTCAAAAACTGCAGTGGTCTAAATTCAAATTATTTCATCTTGATATTTAATTTTTTTAAGTTTCATAAACTGTGAAAAGTCAATACTTCTCAGAATTCAATATAAAAGAGAAACTAATATAAAATCCAGCAATGTACTACCCTGTTCCACAAGACTCTATTGAACAGAATGGGGAACTTTTGTGAGCCAATAATTGGCTTATTCCTTACTTACAACTTCATCCAATTTTACGCCAAATAATATTTTCTTATGTGGAGTGATGATTTTTCTTTATTTACATATTTATATTGCATTTATATAAAACATCTCATTTTAAAGTATCACAGTATAACAAAGCAAGAATGAAGGTGTTGTACGACATTGTTTGAAGCGCCTATCAATTCTCCTCAAGGGCAAACGATTCCAAGTGACAGAAAAATGTCAGAAATTGGTAGCTGCACACAGAATTAATTCCCATGTAATTCTTTTCTTCTTTCTTGAAGAAACTTTCAATTAAATATAGAAACAGCGTCTTCTTGAGCAATGATTCTGCGTGTAAATAAATATATGGATATTAAATTACTTTATATTTAAATGTATATAAAATTACCCGTTTTTACCATAAAGTTCATACAATCAACTTATGCATTGCATATGAAATCACCCATTTTGTTGCATCCTTCCAGGCTGCAATAGTCTTACCAAACAATTCCTGTACGGTTTTCCCTCCTCATATAAATTATTTTACACTCCCATAGTACTGGGATTGAGTGCCTCTCATGTACTATTGTTTTCGATCTCACCACCTTCAATTTCGCCTCGTGTTTCTTCTTTGCATCAAATTTATTTTCAAATGTAGTTTCCTAGAAAGATAAACATTTATAATTGATTAGTAATTGTTGACAATTATTTTGGTACTCGTATTAATTTATCCCTCCAATATGTGCAAAATATCAACAGCAAATTACGGATATTTTTGATGAATTGTCTGAATTCAAATAACTTGCAACAGAAACAAACAGAAATAAATTATGCATAGGATCAACTCTGGAAACATATGATATAGGCTTTATTATACATGACGGAGATTCCTTTCGTCTCAAATTCTCTCAAGCGTGTTAAATTAATAATACATAAAATGGTGATTCTTCAAGTTACATATTAAAAGGATGCGAAACAGATCACTTACTTTAAGATATAAGAAAATGTAGTATTTGAGAATAAAGTACTTAGGAAAATATTTGGACCAAAGAGAGATGAACAGACAGGTGAATGGAGAAGACTACATAACAATGAACTACATGGTCTTTATAGGAAGCCAGATATAATAAGAACAGTTAAGTCTCGTAGACTGCGATGGGCAGGACATGTTGCACGTATGGGGAATGAAAGACTTGCATGGAAGCTTCTTGTAGGAAAGCCAGAGGGAAAACGCCCAGTTGGTAGACCAAGAATGAGGTGGGAGAATAATATTAACTATGATTTGAGGGAAGTAGATTATACAGGGAATGATTGGTAAACATTAGCTCAGGATATGGATGTATGGAGAGCTTATGTCCGCGCGGCCATGAACCTACGGGTTCGATAGTGCCAGTGAGTAAGTAAGTAAGATATTTGTGAATAAAGTGCATATTGACCAAACAGAGACAGGTGAAAGGGTCTTGATAGGAAATCAGATATAATATGAGGAGTTAAGTTTTGTAGACTCCGATGGGCTTGACATTTGGAACGTTATAAAAAATGGACGAGAGCAATGAAAACTTATTGTAGGAACCACAAAATGGAAACCATTCAGTAGGAAGGGATGAGATAATAACATCTGAAGGAAGTAAATTACAGAGGGAATGATTGGAAAATATTATCTCAGGATATAGATGTATGGAGAGCTTATATCTGCACTGCAATGGACCACAGGAGTCAATAGTGTTAGTGGTAAATAAAACTTTTGAATTAATAAATTTCCTTTTGTGTTTTTCATTGTAGAAATTTTCCAAGTAGATGCGGATTCCGATATTTATGTAAATTAGTTTTGTGGAATTTGCATTTGGTTTGGACATATTTCTCTCCTATTTTACACAGAGCCACCGTTTAAGAATGGAACACGTGAAAATTAGAGGAAGTTGGGGATGTTGTGGACCCTTCGGTTTGAGTGGACCGTGTTAATATCTTCTGTAATTGGTGCTGCCCTCGAACAGAAAATATTTTAACTTCTTCCCCTCATTAACTTTGATGTGTTCAAGACCAGTTTCTCTCATTCTTTGTGTGAAGAATGGTTTATTTGTGATATTTATGAAAATACGATTTTAAAAGTTTTTCAAGCTAAGAATTAATTCTTAATTTGTGCTATTGAATAATATAAATATTGAAAAATCTCCTATTATGTAGATGCTGTTTTAATATACTGACAGGTTTGTTTTGATATTATGTGACATGGCGGCTGTATAACATAATTAAACATGAACATGGACTCTTACTTTAAGAGAGGAAAGGAGATTACAAGTATTTGAGAATATATAAAACTATTATTTTACCAGTTATATTATATGGGTGCGAAACATGGACTCTTACTTTAAGAGAGGAAAGGAGATTACAAGTATTTGAGAATATATAAAACTATTATTTTACCAGTTATATTATATGGGTGCGAAACATGGACTCTTACTTTAAGGGAGGAAAGGAGATTACAAGTATTTGAGAATATATAAAACTATTATTTTACCAGTTATATTATATGGGTGCGAAACATGGACTCTTACTTTAAGAGAGGAAAGGAGATTACAAGTATTTGAGAATATATAAAACTATTATTTTACCAGTTATATTATATGGGTGCGAAACATGGACTCTTACTTTAAGGGAGGAAAGGAGATTACAAGTATTTGAGAATATATAAAACTATTATTTTACCAGTTATATTATATGGGTGCGAAACATGGACTCTTACTTTAAGGGAGGAAAGGAGATTACAAGTATTTGAGAATATATAAAACTATTATTTTACCAGTTATATGGGTGCGAAACATGGACTCTTACTTTAAGGGAGGAAGGAGATTACAAGTATTTGAGAATATATAAAACTATTATTTTACCAGTTATATGGGTGCGAAACATGGACTCTTACTTTAAGGGAGGAAAGGAGATTACAAGTATTTGAGAATATATAAAACTATTATTTTACCAGTTATATTATATGGGTGCGAAACATGGACTCTTACTTTAAGGGAGGAAAGGAGATTACAAGTATTTGAGAATATATAAAACTATTATTTTACCAGTTATATTATATGGGTGCGAAACATGGACTCTTACTTTAAGGGAGGAAAGGAGATTACAAGTATTTGAGAATATATAAAACTATTATTTTACCAGTTATATGGGTGCGAAACATGGACTCTTACTTTAAGGGAGGAAAGGAGATTACAAGTATTTGAGAATATATAAAACTATTATTTTACCAGTTATATTATATGGGTGCGAAACATGGACTCTTACTTTAAGAGAGGAAAGGAGATTACAAGTATTTGAGAATAAAGTACTTAGGAAAATTTTTGGACCAAAGAGAGATGAACAGACAGGTGCATGGAGAAGACTTCATAACAATGAACTACATGGTCTTTACAGGAAGCCAGATATAATAAGAACAGTTAAGTCTCGTAGACTGCGATGGGCAGGACATGTTGCACGTATGGGGAATGAAAGACTTGCATGGAAGCTTCTTGTAGGAAAGCCAGAGGGAAAACGCCCAGTTGGTAGACCAAGAATGAGGTGGGAGAATAACATTAACTATGATTTGAGGGAAGTAGATTATACAGGGAATGATTGGAAAGCATTAGCTCAGGATAGGGATGTATGGAGAGCTTATGTCCGTGCGGCCATGAACCTACGGGTTCGATAGTGCCAGCGAGTAAGTAAGTAAGTAAGTAAATGATAATTTAATAAATTGATTGAACTAGAGAGTACGTCAAAATGTGTCTTGGAATGGAATCCACAGGGATTTTCCAAAGAAAAGTGGAAAACCAAAAATTACATGCCGCAGCCCAATAATAACATAAATTTGAACAACAAGGAAAAAAGATGGAATGTAACCAAGAATTTAGCAAAAACTAAGTCCGGTGATGCTCTTTCAAAACTAGTACTAACAAGGGAACTGTCAATCATTGCATGCAGAAATGTACCTTGCAATTTCTTCCAGAGAAGAATTGTGATTTACCAAGGCCGTGTCTAAAAAAATATCTGCCGTTTTTAACTGCAAGGCATTAAAATCCAGCGCGAAATCTCTCATGCACACTATAGGGAAGTAATACAAGTTGTGAATTGGTAGATTGGATAACCCTCACTACCTGCTGTACACTTCACTACACTGTTACTCGTGCAGGGAGTCCATTTGCTCTACACAGTGGATTGCTACTGGCTAATTCTAGCTTCGTTTTCTATGTCTTGAAGTTAAAAACGAATAGTAATGTTTTTTTTTGAACACGGCCTTGGCATATCACAATGTTTTTCTAAGAGAAATTGCAAGGTGGGTTTCCAGATGCAATGGTTGACAGTTTTCTAGTATGTTTGATCATATAGACGCATACAAAAATTAAACTTCTACAAACAAGACATTCTAAGCCAAAAAACAGAGAGAGGAACACTCTCCTTGTCATCAAATTAAATTTAAAAAACACTTCATTAAAAGCACATAAATTATTGGGTCAAGACCTTCATAAGGTCGGTACCATTTCTCAAACTTAAATATTTGCTCTAGGAATTTAATTGTTGTAGAAAGTATAATGATATAACATATGGCACGAATAGGAAATGGAAGAAGGGAATTTATGAAAAACATGAAGGGAAGTTTCCAGTTATTAGGCCCTATAATGGCATGAGTTAAGTGAATGATTGGAAAACCTTAGCTAGTGATATGAATGTTTGCACTGCCATAATAATACTAATAATAATAATAATAATAATAATAATAATAATAATAATAATAATAATAATAATAATAATAATAATAGCATCCTATGAGATACAGTGATTTAATGTATTTAATATTTGTAATAAATAGTGGAAAAAATAAATCAGTAAAAATTATTTAAATTTGTATAAAATTATACAACAATATACATAAAATAAATTATGGTTATGCATGATTTATTTTCACTCCAGCCCGACGCATTTAAATAAGCTAGCATGAGAAATTTAATTTCACCAATTCATGGGTTTGTGGAAAGCAACGGGAAGCTACCACACCTACACAATTCCCTAGTAAAGCTGCAAGCATAGCATGAAAGTGCTGTGATTGCAGTGAAGGACCTGCCTTCGGGCAGAATTTCTATGGATGGAATTAATGGGTTAACCTCTCCCTTTTTAGGTACTAGTTTTAGGTCTCCTATGCCACCCGGACACGACCTTTGAAACATATATATATGGTATGATAAGAAAAATAAATGCCTGGACGGGATTCGAACCCGGATCTCCGAGTCTGTACCTCAGCGTGATATCCATTACACTACCAGGCGAATCCAATTCAAACACTTATTTTGTTTTTCTTATATATGTATTATACTCTCCATTATTACTAGATGTCGCGAGAACACTGTCTTCACTGCCATCTAGTAGCTGACTATATCAAGTAAGCAAATTAAAGAGAATATTTATTTTACTTTATAGCAGTGACGCTTTATCGATGTTATAATTAAATGTTTAACATTGAGCAATGCAAGCTTAATATGGTATGATAAGAAAAATAAATGCCTGGACGGGATTCGAACCCGGATCTCCGAGTCTGTACCTCAGCGTGATATCCAATACACTACCAGGCGAATCCAATTCAAACACTTATTTTTTTTTCTTATATATGTATTATACTCTCCATTATTACTAGATGTCGCGAGAACACTGTCTTCACTGCCATCTAGTAGCTGACTATATCAAGTAAGCAAATTAAAGAGAATATTTATTTTACTTTATAGCAGTGACGCTTTATAGATGTTATATATATATACTGTATACACACATACACACACATATAGAGTGGAGAGTTGGGTGGTATCGGACATGTAAGATCATTTGGCTCTACTTTTCCTTTGGAATCGGAAAACAATTATGTATTGTATTTAATATGAATATTTTATCTCTTTCTAAACCCACATTTAAAACGTTAACTAATGTTTAAAATGAACAGTATATTTTTTTTTTTGTGTATGTGAAAACTGGCGGGTGGCATCGGACTATCAACATTTTGAACAGAATCTTACAGTATAACTAGTGTACGCTGCAATAAACCTCCGGGACTGATACATGAATCAGAGGGAGCGGAGTTTTAGGTTTTAAAAGTTAAGATTGCAACATGGTATAGTAATAAAATTAATTTAATAAGTCTTTATGTCCAATAAACTGAATTACGTTTTATTGTAATATAACTTACAAAATCGCTTCTCAATAATTTTAGCGTGTGATCTAGCAATACTACAATATTATATTAAACACCTTACTTTTAAATTATAAAGAAATAATGATGTATACATTTTATTGAGAAATATAAGTTATATTATTTTAAAAATTAGCTGATTGAATACTGTATAAATAATTCTTCTTCTACTTCTTGAAATTAGGTATTTCGACCTGTTTTCACATCAAGTGTGATTTAATGAATCTTCCCATCTAGTAAATGGGCTTCCAACACTTCTATATCTTATTAGTTTGTACTTTAATAACACCTTGACGGATTCTACCTGTGGGCATTCTTTGGACATGTTGATACCAGTTATTTCTCATATGTCAATTATATTTGTTAAATTAAAAATATTCAAGTTCTTTCTAATATCTTCGCTTATTTTTCTGTCAAAAATTGTTACACGTGCTACTAAACGTAAGAACTTCATTTCTGCAATTTCTAAATTAATTGTATCACTATACTATGTTAATCTTAACTCTCCCTAATAAAAATATAGAACCGAGGTTTATTTGCCGCGTGTTATAGTGTACGTAACGGCTAATATTTTCTTTGAGCATACTATATGTATGTCATAATAATTTTTTAACTCCTTCGGCGTTGATATAGAAGGGATTGCATCATCCACTTGCATAGGCTTGGCCGCCCCTCCTGCAGATATACTGGCGCCGTCGTTCATCCGCTTGGATGTCTTCATTCTTTTACGTTCCCGGCACCGCATCTCTCTTCATATGGTGTTTTATGGGTACCACTGGATTGCTCTTCAAAATCCCTTTTAAACGTATAAGACGTCTATATTTTGATTTGGCTTTTTGACGAGTACAGGCCGACATTGCATTATTTATTTTAATTTTTACTTTAACACCCTATACATTCACTATAACTATTTCATATAATGTTTTATATACGCAATAGATAGATTTGGACGAAAGCTGACGATTGAAACTCAAACGAACGTCGTAACTTCTCAGCGTCAAAATATTCCAAACGAAAATTATGTGACGCAGCGAAACGACCTCAAAATGACGGCGCTTCCCTCTCCGCCGCACGCGTTGGGTCACAGTCCACACTCAACGTAACAAATTCTTTGATTATTTATCTATCGAGTGGTGTAATTAAATTCTACTGTAGATTATACATATGTAGTTGCAACACCAAACTCTATCCACGATTTTATCGTCAGTTTTCTGAATTGTCTCCCACTACGGACGCAAATTTAAACACGTATTTATGTCAAAAAGTTCAAAAAAGGATAACGAAAATAAAAATAAAAAAACTCAGAGGTAAACGTAAAGTGACTCCACTGCAGGTCCACATAGGCCTACATGCTAATTCTACACCAACTATGTCTTATTTTTAATTGGAATTAACTTACCTCGTATTTTAGCGAAATTGAAATTTCACACGAAATCTTTAATTCACAGCCGCATCTAACGCTTTCATTTATTCATTTACGTCTAAAACAAAATATTGTGATTCCCGATTCTCCTAAAATAAAAGAACGCGAAATTGTAATTATTTTTATAGAAAAACAAATCTTTAAATATTATTCATGCCGTAACCACGTGACCGTGATGCTATTGTTGAACCGCGACATTCAAATGTTGTAGCTTATTTTATTGAGTGATTTTTTCGCATTATTGTCTTTCAAAAAAACGTAATAAATAGTTCTATATGTAGTGAAATAGGTCTATAGTAATGTAGGTAGCAAGAAAATTATTCATCTATTATGAATTTACAGTCCACCGCTGTGGTCTCGAGGTAGCGTGCTGCCTTGTCACGCAGCGGGCCCGGGTTCGATCCCCGGTCGGGGCAGTTTTTCTGGGTGAGGTTTTTATCGGGGTTTTTCCTCACCTGTAAGACAAATGTCAGGAAAACTTTAAGGCCCAAACGGTCCCCGAAATCATATGGCCATCATCCTTATCATCATCATTCTTATCATTATCATTATCACCATCATCCTTCACCGGTGTGGAAAGCAACGGGAAGCTACCACACCTACACAATTCCCTAGTAAAGCTGCAAGCATAGCATGAAAATGCTATGATTGCAGTGAAGGACCTGCCTTCGGGTAGAACTACTATGGATGGATGGATTTACAAGCAGCAAGTCCTCCGGGAGGGACTTTAAGCCGTGGGTTCCGAGTCTGAAGATTTTCAGGCTCGTAAAAGATCCTTAAGCCTGAATATAAAGACATCTAAGCAAAATTTACCCAATATTCTCACCCTAGATGTCAATATGAGGCGGAACGCTGGCCATGGGCCACTCCAGTGACATATGTACGAAAACAAATGTGACTAAATTAGTATGGTTCAATTTCTTCCCTCTAGGGGAAGAGCGCCTAAGTCTCGTTGAGGGAAACAAGGGCTTACAAGATTACAAGAAAATGAATTTACAAGTAATTTATTAACAATGTTAAGATTTACGCGAATTAAGACAAAAATATTAGTAATTTTTGTCAGTTCATATCAAAGGGATCATAGTCGAATAAAAAACTGGTTATGGAGGAGGAATGTAATATAACCTGCTTGGAGATCAGCGTCCCTAGCGTTAAACAAACTTAATGATTATTTTAAAATATATATGTAGTCAATATGCCCATTTCACCAATTAATGTTTTAAAATGGTCAACAAGTTTCTACAGCCAAGCTGTCATTCTCAAGACCAGATATTGAGTCAATATCTGGTCTTGAGAATGACAGCTTGGCTGTAGAAACTTGTTGACCATTTTAAAACATTAATTGGTGAAATGGGCATATTGACTACATATATATTTTAATATTATATCACCAAGAAGATCACTTGTGTATTAAATTAATGATTATTTTATCTTTAGTATTTGCTGGATTAGCTTTTTTTCATCTTTTAAACCAACCAAATTGAGGAAGGATACCCACGGTCTCGGACGAAACATATATCATTATCAGTTGTTAAATTTCATCCATTTAATTAATTCCCATTGAAAGTGAAATTATTTTTTTCTATATATCCGGCATTTTGTACGGTTCATAGTTTAAAATTGGGTTAGTTTAGTGTTTAGAAAACTAGAATAAAGACCTAACAAGTACTACAACATGGCTGATGTTTACGTAAAACAATAGACATGGAAATTATTTAGTTTACTATTCAGCGAATAAATTGTTCAAAAGAATCTGTCTGTGCAAATAATTACCACATTTTGGAACACATACATACTTTTCAAGATCACGGAGGGCTTCGCCTAATGAGGAATCAGTTCAATATTCTTAATAAATAGTGGGTAAAATTAATCAGTAAAAATTATTTAAATTTGCTTAAAAGTATACTACAATATATATGAAATAAATTATGGTTATGCATGATTGTTTTCACTCCAGTCTGACGCATTTAAATAAGCTGGCATAAAAAATTTAATTTCACCAATTAAGGAGTTAACTTCTACCTTTTTACGCACTTCTTTTGGTCTCCTATGACACCCGGACACAACCTGTCGGTAGAGCTTGTTAATTTTCGAAAGATAACTATAGGGTGCGGTATAGGTCAATTAACCAGTGCACATGGTAACAAGGGAAAAATCAGATTGGTTGAAACAGGAGTTTGAATACGGGACCTTGAGAATATAATCTCAAACACTACTGCTTGAGGAAATTTTGAAGGACTATTTAACTCATGCCCCAAATGGGAGTCAATGACCAATCACGTTTCAATGATTTTTGTTTTACAACCAATCACAATCGTGTTTCACCAAATATTTATCAATATTAAATTTACCATATTAAAGAAAGCTCCTCCTTTTTAATATTCTGAACAGGTCTGACCATTATTTTGCAGTGACTAACTCTGTAACAAATACGGCTACCAGATTGTATATATAGTGCATGGATGTCAACACATAGCGCTTGCAGCAGTTAATATAAAAACATTTGTAGCAATTGATTATACCAACAAAAAAAAAGAAACCACTGTTTGCACTTTCTTAAATGTATTTTTTCCCAAGTAATAATCCAGAAAAATAGAATTGTCATATTTACATCATACGACATCAGAAATAAATTAATATACAGTTTGATGTGTTTCATTTTTTCCTCCACTAGAGAGCATTCTTACAATTTTGCGTTCCTTTGGCAATAAATAGTATGGTCTGGTTGCTGTGATAATCAAAAGAAGCAGATGAAGCGTACCAATCGTTTCTCATTTGTTTTCAAACATCGCCGTTTACATTAAATATATAAATATTTTAAAATAACTATAGTTAAATAATGATTTGTGAGTAAACAGCTTAATTTTATTCGTTAAATAGTCCCAACAAATGCCACTCTTGATTTCCAAATTCTCTAGATAAGTTCACTCCTCACTTCGTGAGTCGTGAATTTATCGATAATTTGGAAATTACTCGTGGCATTACTTATTGCAAAGCTTTCAGTACAAAACCACTAAACCTGCAACATTTACGGGATTTGATTGAACAGGAATTTGAAAATACTTTTGGTAATAATGGGAAATTGTGTGATAACATCTATAAATCAGCGTTAAAATGATGTCATGAATGTTTAAATAACAATGGAGGTCACTTTGAACAATTTCGGTAGCTGTTTTTTGTATAGTTGTTGTAAGCTACAGAAAATAATATATTTGAACTTTCGGTTAACTGACTTATGCTGCATCTTGTATTTGGCAAAATTTTCGAGCAGCAGAAAGTGTAGTGCGACTTTGGATAATTACAACAAGTAATCAATTGAATAAAAAACGTTTAAAATATATACGCAACGGGCCCGGATTTGATCCCGTGTCGCAACAAGATTACTGGGTGAACGTTTTTTCGGGTTTTTTCCTAACTTATAAGACAAATGCCAGGAAACATTAAGGCCCAAACGGTCCCCGAATATCATATGGCCATCATAATCATCATCATGCATATTCGAAGATTGCCAAATCTACTGATGCCCCAGCATGGGCAATTCTTCTGGCTAGAGGGGGGTAAACAGTTCAACCGCCTTAGATGGCACACCACTATCATCATCATCGCCCATCATATCATCAGGGCAGCCGTAACCCCACCTTCCGGGCCCCCCAACCTCAAAAATTTGTTACATTTACGCCCAGTGCCAGAAGAGAGCACCAGAAATGTCAAAATGACAACCTGGGGTTTTGAATAAAAATGTATAAGAGTACAAACATTAATTTGGTTTGCAGAATGTGTGATGAAAGTCTTTTATTGTTAAAAAACATTTTCAGTGAAATCTTTAACAACTAGACTCCAAGTCAGACCGAAAAGTAGATGGGATAACTATATGACTATGTGTTACAAGACTGAATATTCTTTCTTTTTGTTTATATATATACTCCACCGCTGTGGTCTCGAGGTAGCGTGCTGCCTTTTCACGCAGCGGGCCCGGGTTCGATCCCCGGTCGGGGCAATTTTTCTGGGTGAGGTTTTTATCGGGGTTTTTCCTCACCTGTAAGACAAATGTCAGGAAACCTTTAAGGCCCGAATGGTCCCCGAAATCATATGGCCACCATCATCCTTATCATTATCATCATCATCCTTCACCGGTGTGGAAAGCAACGGGAAGCTACCACACCTATACTTCCCTAGTAAAGCTGCAAGCATAGCATGAAAATGCTATGATTGCAGTGAAGGACCTGCCTTCGGGCAGAATTACTATCGATCGATCGAGAGATATATATATATATAATTCTTCTGTACGTGTGTTTGTCACTTTTCACTCAACTCTTCCTAAACAACTGCTCTGATTTTGATGATTTTTTTTGTATCTGTCTGACTGGGTCCCTCAATGGTTAAGATTCACAATTGGACCCTTTAACACCATTAGGTGTAGAAGTTCACCTGAAGTGAAAATTTAAAAATCGCTCTAGCGGTTACAATTTTTGATGTTTCACAACGAAACTCAGTATAGCCTATTAAAATAAACCGAGGTATATATTATCAACAAATGAGCGAAATCCGACAATTAGAAGTGGAGGTTTGCCTGAAAGCCATTGTTTCGTTCGTATCAATGTATATCCAATGTACAATTTAATTAACCTTTAATATTTCATTTATTTGGGCGTAGCAATGCACGCCGGATATTATCTAGCAATCTATATATATATATATATATATATATATATATATATATATATATATGCGACTTCTAAACCCCTCAACAGATCTTCATGAAAATTTGTACATACATGTTTTCAAGTATACCGAGTGTTTAGTCACTTTCTTGTTGCTCTTCTTCTTCTTCTAGCTCAACAGCTCTTTATGGGCCCTGGCTGCTCTTCCACGCATCCCTGTCCAATGCCCTCCACCATCCCCAAACCCCGAGCTTCCTCTACGCCGTCCATCCATCTCAACTTCGGTCTTCCGCCATCTGGGCTCAGTAGTGTAAGCTTTCTAGTGGTGTTCTCCTCCATTGTCATTATATGGCCCACCCATATCAGTCTGTAGCTGCTACCTATTATACTCTAAAACCAGTAGATGTAGAAGTTTACCTGAAACGATTATTAAAAAGCCGCTATAGCGGTCGTAAATTTCGTTGTTTGACAACAAAACTCAGTATATGCTATTAAAATAAACCGAGATAGGTATTATCCAAAACTCAGCGAAATCCGACCACTTTAAGTGGGGTTTACTTGAATTCCGAAAATTATAATTGACTCTAGCAAACCGCTATTTGATTGGTCGAACCATATAACTTTGTGTACAAACATTTTCAGCTATGGCGAGTCTTTTAGCAGCTATTATGCTCTAAAAATATTAGGTGTAGGAGTTTACCTGAAACGAAAATTTAAAAATCATATTTCATTTCTTTAGGCGTAGGAGCGCACACCGGCCATTAGCAAGTTGAATATAAAAATTGGATTAATGATAGGAATTGTTAGAAATAAATCTTTAAGTATTCAGATAATTGAAGCTCCAGTGTCTAATATTAATTATTTATGTAATGAATGTATTCAAACTTACCTAACTTCCAAATCCCAAAACTGAGCTAATATTTTCCAGTCACTCACGGCACTACAGAAACAGAATGATAATTATCCATCCGAAATTTTAAACCGTTCAATCGTTGCTACGTTACAATGCAACACTACTCCAATGCTAGATCGATCGAAACCCCATTCTAGCGTAACATTTAAATGTTTGCATTGTTGGACAAGCAAAGGCATCGTGACACATGTCTGCTCGTCGTAGTCTACGAGACTTTACTGTTCTTATTATATCTGGATTCCATAAAGACTATGTAGCTAACTCTTATGTAGCTTTCTCCATTCACCAGTCTGTTCATCTCTCTTTGGTCCAAAAGTTTTCCTAAGAACTTTATTCTCAAATACTCGTATTTTCCTTTCCTCTCTTAAAGTAAGAGTCCATGTTTCGCATCCATATAATATAACTGGGAGAATAATAGTTATTTATATTTTCAGTTTAATATTTTTTGAGAGAAGTTGGGACGACAAGAGTCCCTGTAAATGCATAATAGCACGCATTTCCAGAATTGAGCCTGGGGTTTAATTTCTTTGTGCATCTTATTTATATTTGTGATTATTGTTCCTAGGTATTTGAATTCAACCACTTCTTCAAAATTTACCTCATTTGTCATTAGTTGTCGATTTCCATTTTACACGCTTTATATTAGCTTGACCTGTATCTATCTATGTAACGGAATTTTTCAACGCGATTTTCACCCACTTAAAATCATTGGATCGACTTGAAACTTTGTATACTTGTAGAGGACCCGTGACAATACAATAATTTCATATTTATTTTCTAAAATCCTGGCCATAATCATCAGAAAATTAAAAAAAAGTGTTTTTGTATCAATGTAACGGAATCTTTCAACGCGATTTTCACCCATTTAGAAACATTGGATCGACTTGAAACTTTGTATACTTGTAGAGTGCCCGTGACAATACAATAATTTTATATTTATTTTCTAAAATCCTGGCCATAATCATCAGAAAATTAAAAAAAAAGTGTTTTTGTATCAATGTAACGGAATCTTTCAACGCGATTTTCACCCACTTAAAATCATTGGATCGACTTGAAACTTTGTATACTTGTAGAGGACCCGTGACAATACAATAATTTCATATTTATTTTCTAAAATCCTGGCCATAATCATCAGAAAATAAAAAAAAGTGTTTTTGTATCAATGTAACGGAATCTTTCAACGCGATTTCCACCCACTTAGAAACATTGGATCGACTTGAAACTTTGTATACTTGTAGAGTGCCCGTGACAATACAATAATTTTATATTTATTTTCTAAAATCCTGGCCATAATCATCAGAAAATTAAAAAAAAAGTGTTTTTGTATCAACGTAACGGAATCTTTCAACGCGATTTTCACCCACTTAAAATCATTGGATCGACTTGAAACTTTGTATACTTGTAGAGGACCCGTGACAATACAATAATTTCATATTTATTTTCTAAAATTCTGGCCATAATCATCAGAAAAAAAAAGTGTTTTTGTATCAATGTAACGGAATCTTTCAACGCGATTTTCACCCACTTAGAAACATTGGATCGACTTGAAACTTTGTATACTTGTAGAGTACCCGTGACAATACAATAATTTTATATTTATTACAGTAAAACTTGTTCAAAGCCGAATCGCCCGGACCAATTTTTTTCCACATTAGACAAAATACGGCATTATTAAAAAAATATAAAAAAATTATTAACGAATCTTAGATTATAGAGTACGTATGTCTTTTTACGTACCTTGGATTAACTAAGTTGCGCTGTCATTGAAAAGTGAAGCATAGTATGTATGAGTGACTTGGACGTAACGCATTAAAAATGTATCTTAGGCGCATTCCTGAAATTAAAGTATGCAGTTTCGGTTTCCTCTCACTAACTATACTTTCGTCCACACCCTTTCATTTCTCGCAAATTTCATTCCATACCATATTGTGTCGTATAAAAACTGTACAGCCAACCTGAAGATGCCTTGAAATCGTTAATCTCTAGGGATGTTGCGACAGTTAGAGCTTGACTTTGGAGCATCGGTCCAGAAATTTGGAGATTTTTTTATCGTGCGCTTGTAAAACACTCCCACACTACTTCCTTGATTTCTTCATTATCTTCAAGGTATGGGCCTGTTGGCCCGTTCTGCTCCCCGGCGCACTATATGCCGCAGGCGCAGGTCGTACTTCCAACGACGTTTTGGTCTTCCTACATTTTGATTTCTTCATATATTTTATTATATTTATTTTTATTAATTTAATTTGCTTTCATCTGCGTTTCATTATTTCCTTGCGTCCATTCATTAATTATTTCTTCTTTGTGTTTTAAAATCTCACAGACTTGGCCTTTTCCACATTTAAATTTATAATAATAATATAATAATAATAATAATAAATAATAATAATAATAATAATAATAATAATAATAATAATACTTTATTTATTCTGGCAGAGTTAAAGCCATAAGGCCCTCTCTTCCACTCAACCAGCACAAATACAAATAAATATTCGACAAATATAGATATACACTATACTAATTATGAACAGTTAAAGATACAATAAATGTAGCAATGTAAATGTCATGTACAAACAACATTTTATAGGGTAATAACAATAATGATACGATAATAATAATAATAATAATAATAATAATAATAATAATAATAATAATAATAATAATAATATAATAATAATAATAATAATAATAAAATATGATACATTATACGGGAAACACCAATTAATTTATATATCTTACACTGGATAATAATGAAGTCGAGTTTAGAGCAAATATAAATTTAGATTTCTTTTAAAAATTGCCAATGTCTGGCAGCCCCTTTATAATTTAGTCATTATTTCGCGAACTGAGAGTTTTTTTTTTAATCACTTTCACTTTTTCTTTAATGACAATGATACATATGATTTAACCATTTTTATTCCGTAAATTCAGAACGCTGCCCGTGAAAGATACGTACACAATCGGTCTCAGATCTTAAACTAATTAAATATTTTACAGTGCACTGGTAATTTGTAAGACGGATGTCACACGCCAAATATTTGTTAAACGAACCTGTATTTCGCATAACTGGTATGCAGTGAGGCCGAAAGAAATTTTCAGATACCGGTAGAAAATCTACTTCACTCGGAAGCAGAAATCATCCCTTATTATTATTTCGCCTAACGGGAATTCAGTGAACTGGAAATTAATTTATTTCACTCTGTCTTTCCGCCTTTTAAACATTTTTTTCATGAATTGTGTAGAATTATCCTTCCGTTTCCGTGTAGGACAAATTCCGTTTTATGCAAAATAAATACACGTAAAATTACTATTATTTCGCCGGGACCATACATTTGTTCACATTGGACAGATTTCCGCATTATTCGCGTTCCGGATTAAACAAGTTTTGCTGTACCTTATCCGCTCTTAGAGTGATCCTAACATCAACAAACGCCAATTGTATCTTTCCGCCATTCGCGCCACAATTACTGTCACTTTTGACAGGGAGATGGCTACACAGCAGCAGAAGACTCGATACTTTCAGCCATTTTGTTTCATGAGAATCGACTTAAACATGACTCGAATGCATCACCCAGATGTAATAAACTATTTTAAGTTGTAATTATTGATTAGGTATATTTTAGAATATTTTCTATGTTTTGAATATTATCATTTTCATTCACGAAGATTAACAAGTATATCCAGAGGACATATTTTTAATTTAATGAAGGGAACTACTTTTTCGCATACTTATTGCTTCTACATCGTACGTTGGTGACCATAACCAATGAAAGCGAGCAGGTCACATGGTTTTGTTTTGATGAGGATCACTTTAAGAGTGGATAGCCTTTGGCCTCAATGATGACTGCTTCTGCATCTCTGTAGCTGCTGTTATCTCTATTCCTAAATATTTGAAGTTCATTGTTATATAATTTAGCGTTCTATTCCTAATTTGACACGATGTGGTTCTTTAGATTGATCTAAGAAAATCATTAAATATGTTCCTTGCCTCTGGTCCCGGGGGTCGCATGTTCAAACCCGGCTGAAGTCGATGGATTTTTTAGGATGGAAAAATCCGAGGAGCAAGTCTTCCGGGAGGGACTTTAAGCCGTGGAGCCTAAGTCAGAAGATTTTCAGGCTCGTAGCAACCAAGTTACAAGAATTATACCACGTGACCTTTTAGTGCACAAAATGTAGTAATTACACACAACAACAAAGAATTACTCGCAGACTTGAAATGTATCAATAACCACGTTTTCGGGCTCGCAGAAGGCGAAAATGATATTAGTTGTTTTCCAATCACCTAACCGGAGTCAGATATTTCGACGACAACCTTTAGCAGAAGTGATCGTTTCCATGAGAGTCGCAGGCGCTATTGTCTCTCAAACTGGTCACCCTTCTTTTTCTTTTGCGCGGTTTTATTACTCTTAGGGATTGTTAACCCTCAGGAATACACAGGTATACAAAATCTCCTGATTGCCACTGTCAAATACGTGAAGTAATTGCTTGTAATACCTCGTTCTGTGCAGTTCGTCTTACATTACATCAGTGTGATTGTGAAGTGTCGATATATGCATTATTGTGTATCATTTTAAAGAAATTGAATTAAAACAATCTACTGTAATATATATTAATACGTAAGTTTTAGTGCTTTTATAATTTTGCAATGTCTCGCAGCTGTAAGAATTCTCCTAATTTATGCTGTTACGTATGTGGATACTATTGTACAAACTCTCAGCGCAGAACTAGTTATAAAGGCGTACAATTTATATTTTGGGAACTTTAGTAAATTTGGAGATACTGATAAATATTGGGCCCCCAATTTTTGATGTACAAATTGCCAAAGGATTTTAATAGAGTGGTTAAAAGGTTCGCATTCGTGCATGCCATTTGCCATTCTAATATTGTGGAGGGAAGCTAAGGACCACATCACTGACTTATTTCTGTATGGTCAATATATCTGGTTTCACTTAAAAAAATAAGCATTCTCTTCAGTATCCAAATTTGCAGTCAGCCATGCGACCTGTTAAACATAGTGATTCTTCACCGAACTTGGGTGACGTCAGTGATGAACATGGCGAAAGGTTCCACGAAGACATTTTAGAAATGGAAAGGCGTTATAAAGGGAAATCAGTGACCAATATGCTTGCTGATTACTGCTGGCAACTTATCACAGACGTTTCGGAGCCATTTTATCGGCGTAAGTCATCCAGGAAAAAGTTTTGAAAGGTGAGATTTTTGCTACAATTTAAGCATATGTTGTAACGTAATTACTTATTTATCCTTCTTAAAAAAATATTTTTTAACTTTTTGGATCTTATATGATTTGGTTTCACATAGATCAATTGCTTCTAGCAATATTATTGCAAAAAAATTGAAACTAAGCGCAAATAAGCAATAATATGCGAAATATAACGAAAAACGTTCAACACGTCCTCGCAAAAACCTGTTAGGTGATAGAGAAAAACGGACTTCAAATTCGAAATCGGCGCATGCCAATTAACTATAATCACCTATTTCCATTTCTGCGAGCGACAAAAAGTTCAAATTTGTTGTCCATAGAAAGTTAGAAAAAAATGTAATGTTGTCCTCATTGTAATCAATTTACAGGAATTAGACTGTGAGCTTTGAATGCACAAAATTTGAGGATCCTGTACAACTATTTGTCATTTCAAATCTTCTGTTTATTGGAATTTATGTCTTTGTTCTGCTTAATTCTGTAAATGTAGATTGATCACCTCGGCCTATGTGAAATGAACTTTGAACTGCGCCATGTTAAATTAATTAGCTATTTATGCAGCAGAGAGCGGTGAGAGCTCTTGGGAACTTGTAATCTGACCGTACAAACCTGTCTATTATACATTTACAGTCAAGTGCTGTCAACTTAACATCTATAATACTGATTCCACTGAATAATTTTATTTAATTACACAAATATCAGGTTGTATTTAATTGAATACTCGAATCAAATTAACTTACACGTCCACGAACTAATTCATTGACATTATTCCGGGGATTGATGACGTAATTTCTCAACACATCCCTATCCTGAGTTTAAAGTTTTTCAGTCATTCCCCATACAATCTACTTCCCTCAAATCATGGTTAATGTTATTCTCCCACCTCATCATTGGTCTACCAACTGGGCGTTTTCCCTCTGGTCTTCCTAAAATAAGTTTCTTTGTCCCTCTTCCAATCCCCATTCGTACCATATACCTTCCCATCTCAGTTTATGAGACTTAACTTCCAGAAAAATTTACCCCAGTAGAACCCATGTCCGCGTTTCTTGACGGATGTATTTTTTACGGTTGAAGATCATCACTCTTTCGACCAAGATACTTTTTTCGCCTGGCTCATCGCCTTCGATCTGTCCAGCATGAATAATCCTTTCGGCGGCAATGCTACCACCGACATAACTCTCGTGGTCACCTAAACAAACAAGCCATTCCACAACCACAAGGTTAAGATACCATGAACAGTTCATGAAAAACAAGATATAATAAAAATGTAGATAAATCTCGTAGATTAAGAGAATAATATTAACCATGATTTGAGGTGAATTACACTGGGTAACAATAAAAATGTTCCTCTGCATATTGTAAGTGTTTCTGGCTTAGTTTTTTGCGCTGATTTGAAATATGTGATTATTTTTCTCCAGATGTCGAAGGTTTGATAGTAATAACGAATTTTGTTTTCTTTACTTTCTTCAATTTCAAGTATATGATTGGTTAAAATTATTGTTCTCCAAATGTTAACGGTTCGATCGCATCCATGTATCCATGTTTCCTTTGTTTATGGGAAAGATATACAGACACTTAGATCTGCTGAAATGAGATACCTTCGGAGGACTGCAGGATACACACTACTAGATCACAAAAAAATTGAAGACATCTTAGAAGAATTGCACATGGAACCTTTAGAAAACAAAATTTCTGATTTATAAGTCAGAATGGATTCAACATGTTCATCGAATGGAAGATCACAGAATACCCAAACAAATGTTAAAATATCAACCTGCAGGAAGAAGAATGCCAGGACGTCCACTCAAACGACTTTTGGATGGTGTTTCTCTTGAGGCCGAAACAGGTCAACAAATAGCCTAAATTCATGAATGTACTATGATGATGATGGGAAAGCCGAGCAACTGGCCAGCACTACATCCAGCAAGTATGGCCTTCAAGAAACGAACTTGTTTCAGGAGAAAATAATGTTCTACATGAACCTCTCATTGACAGGAAGAAGATCTTACTACCACCTTTCCACATTAAATTGGGACTAGCAAAACAGTGTGTTAAAGCTTTGGTTAAATCTTCAGATGCTTTGCAACATATTCGCTCTATGTTCCCGCGTTTGTCTGATGCAAAAGTATTTGCTGGAGTTTTTACAGGACCTCAAATAAGACAGATGCTGGAGTCCACAGAATTAGAACAAAAGATGACACCAGGTGAAAAAAGTGCATGGCAAGCATTTCGTAATGTTGTGCATGGCTTCCATGGAAACAAGAAGAGTCCCAAATATCGAGAGTTGATTGAGAACTTGCTAAGTACATATCGTACATTAGGTTGCAGAATGTCAACTAAGTACACCCTTAGACAAAAAAAAATGAGTCATCTCTTGATTCTATCAACCGATCGGGGAACTTCGTGAGCACTCGCAGAAGCCTTATTCACATTAACATGTTTTCAGTAATTGTACTGTGTTATTTGCTAGTTAACGCAGTGCGCGCTCAAGTAACAAAATAGAGAGCTTGCCTTTGTGTGTTTCCGTGGTCGAGAGGCTTAACACACATCTGCGTTCGTAACCTCACGGGTTCGATTGCCGTTCTACTTTCTTTTTTTTATACTGAATGCTAGGATAGCATTTCGCCTGAAATATAGTTTCATATTTAATTTTATATTTGAGTTTTATGGCTTTAATGCACACACAAAACACATAAATGAAAACCTTATAATAATTAAATGAGGAAAGAAAATAATACATTCTAAAGTGAAAACTTTAACAAAATTAATATCGGGTGTATGAACCCTCAGCATCTATCAGGACACGTAGGAGAATCTTCAGTTTATGCTACATAACACAGTAGCTCAGGCACTGCACAATTATGACTAGTTTCCGAGTTTGAACCCAGCGCTGTGCCGAGTATGACTTAGAAGAAATGTGCCTTCAAGAGATGATTTTTTTTTTTTGCCAAAGGGTGTACATTACCTACACTCACATTTGGAGTTTTTTAGACCAAATTTGGGCGATGTGAATGAAGAACAATTCCACCAGGATCTCAAAAACATGGAATCAAGATATCAAGTGGATATAAATATGATTGGGGACAGTCCACAGCAACACAAAAGAAAAGGGCTTTCAGAACTTCATTTTTAATAAATTTGTTGGCCAAGTCAGTGATTTTGAAGCAAAATCCCATTTCATATCAGCAGGTACAATACCAACATAATCTGGCACTTATTCCATCAATATTTGTGGATATATTTTTGTGTTAATTCCCACATTTTCAAATAATATATATTCATTTCCCATAGAACTATTGATGTGAAATTTACATTTTTGAACTCAGGGTGCCTGAATTATATAACAACCATGAAAAAACTGAGAGGAACAAAAAGTTGCTCAAAATTTGTTACCCAGTGTTATTCAGGGAATGATTAGAAAACATTGGTTCAGGATAGGGATATATGGAGAATATTTATCCACGCAGCCATTAATATCCATGTTCGATGTGCTTTTAAGTTATTTATGGATATTAGACTCAATTATGTTTTCTTGACAAAAGTGAAGTGACTTTTAAAATATATTCTTACATTTTGTTGTATTATTTCTGAACCCAGAGATTTAATGAAATCAAAATGAAGTATTGGCATTAAGAGAAAATTTAGTTTTTAAACTTGTTAGAAGGAAATGTTGCTTAGGACCAACCTATAGCAGAAACAAACGCATGCAAATTTGATTACGTCACTGCTCCTCTTGTTTCATTTACAGAAATAAGTTGAAATTCCAAAGTCAACCGCTACCAACTTTAGCAGTATATATTACACTATCTTCAAACTAACTTGAACGTAGCAAAATACTCTATTTGTTTCAGACAGATGTCATCGCGAGCTACTAACAAAATGTAAATTACATGCATAACATATGAGAATCGCTACGTGATAAGAATTCCGAACGTTATAAGAACTACCAATATCTTAAGTCTAAGAGCATTCACCCGTTTTAGAGCACTTCCAATTTACGGAGACCAATAATTTAGCGACTATCTAATATGAAACATTGTTGCATGACACATTTTTTAAGTAATTTAGTAGGCCTATATGGAGTAATAGTAGTAAGGGAAACAATGTTTACCGTGATGTCTTAAGTGAATTTCAGATGGATCACGATTAATAATAATAATAATAATAATAATAATAATAATAATAATAATAATCTTCTTGTTGTAAGCCCATGTTTCCCTTAACAGAGATTTAGGCGCTCTCCCCCTACAGGGAAGAATTTTAACCATACTAATTTAGTTACACTTGTTTTCGTATAGATGTTATTTGAGTGGTCCGTGGTCAGCGTTCCGCCTCATACTGACTATGAAACCAAGGTAGTACTGGGACAGAAAAATTCGGAAAATTTTGCTTAGATGCCTTTTTATTCAGGCTTAAGGATATTTTACGAGCCTGAAAATCTTCAGAGTCGGGACCCACGGCTTAAAGTTCCTCCCGGAGACTTGCTCCTTGGATTTTTCCATCCTAATAAATCCATCGACCCCGGCCGGGTTTGAACCCTCGACCCTTGGGACTAGAGGCAAGGAGCATAACCACTAGTCCACCGCGGCCGACAATAATAATAATAATAATAATAATAATAATAATAATAATAATAATAATAATAATAATAATAATAATAATAATAATATTATTATTATTATTATTATCATTATCGTTATTATTGTTATTATTGCTATTGCTGTTATTGTTGTTATTGTTATTATTGTTCCTCTTTTTATTGTAATTATTATTATTATTGTGATTATTATTATGAGTATTATGATTATTATGATTACTATTATGATTATTATTGTTACTATTATTGTCGTTATTATTGTTCTTATTATTGTCGTTATTATTGCCATTATTGTCGATATTATTGTTATTATTGTCGATATTATTGTTATTATTGTTGTTATTATTATTATTTTTGTTATTATTTTCGTTATTATTGTTTTCTTATTGCGGATGAGCCCATGTAGGACTACGCAAAGTCCACTTAGAGGAGTTTCCTTTGAGCCCAAATTTCTTTCATTATTTTACTATGAGCTTGTTTTCTATCATCTGTCCAAGTTGACCCAGTTTTTTTTTTTTTCGGTTTGTCCTCTTGGTCAACTTGCCACTTATTCACCTTAATTCTAAATATATCTCTGTTTGGGATATCTTCTTTAGTAATTCCTGCAAATTTTAAGTCCTTTTTGACTTCATCAATCCACTTCATAGTATCCACTGGAGCTTTACTTCTGTTTTCGTAGAATTCCATTATCTGTTTTGTAAGCCTATTTGAGTTCGTTCGTTTAATATGGCCATAAAATTTTAACCTTCGTTTGTTATTATTATTGTTGTTATTGTTATTATTATGATTATTGTTATTATTGTTGTTATTGTTATTATTATGATTATTGTTATTATTGTTGTTATTGTTATTATTATTATGAGTATTATGATTATTATTATTGTTATTATTATATTATGATTATATTATGATTATTATTGTTATTGTTGTTATTAGTATTGTTATTATTGTTATTATTATTATTATTATTATTATTATTATTATTATTATTATTATTATTATTATTATTATTATTATTATTGTTGTTGTTGTTGTTGTTGTTGCTGCTGCTGCTGCCGCTGTTACAAGCGTCAGTGATTTATTACCTTTCTTTATATGTTGTTACAACATACTTCACAAGTTGTTGTTCCATTATTGACAGTCTAATATTATAAACTACTCTTAGCACATTATAATTTATTGGAATGCTATAGTCCTACAGGGGTGGGATGGAAACTGAGGGAGTGCCGTATCCGGCCCGCGGGCCGTTGTTTGATTGACCCTGCTTTATACGTAAGTACAGAAGTAATAATGTGCAGTACATTTCCACAATGAAAACAGATTGATCAAAGTTTGTCTTACTAGTAATCTTACGTTCTCTTATTGCGTTTGCTTTTGGAACCGAGAGGAGATTATGAGATATTAAGACGTAATAATCCTCTGTGCCATAAAGAGGAGGTAATATTGTGATTAGATATTCCATCTTCCCTAAAACCCCTAACGTTATTTTCTGCTTAACTAAGTAACTCACTGGCTCTATAGAACCCGTAGGTTTATGGCCGTGCGCATAAGCTCTCCATACATCGCTATCCTGAGCTAATGTTTTTCAATCATCCCTGTATAATCTACTTCCCTCAAATCATGGTCAATGTTATTTTCCCACATCGTTCTTGTTCTACCAACTTGGCGTTTTCCCTCTGATTTTCCTGCAAGAAGCTTCCATGCCCCTCTTTCATTACCCGTTCGTGCCACATGCCCTGCCCATCGCAGTCTTAGAGACATAATTGTTCTTTTTATATCTGGTTTCCTATAAAAATCTTGTATCTCACTGTTATGAAGTATTTTCCATTTGTCTGTCTGTTCATCTCTCTTTGGTCCAAAAAATTACCCAAGATCTTTGTTCTCAAATACTCGCAATCTTTTATTCTCCCTTAAAGTAACCGGTCATGTTTCACATCCATATAACATAAATAAATATTTTAAACTCGTGTCCAACTCAGGGTCGGGTCGAGGAATGGAATGAGATGAAGACCAGATTGTGAATTACAAGGGTACAGCCGACCACTCCTGACGTTCCATCACGGAGGCAGATGAACGAAATCAAACGAAATGGATGAAATGAGTATGGAGAAATGGTGTAATGGAATTGTGGCAGAGGAAGACAAGAGAAATCCTTGAGAAAACCTGCCCAAGCTCTGTTTCGTCCAACACGAGACCCACTTAGAGTGATCGAGACTCGATATCGGGATCAAAGCGCAGCGGTGAGAGACGAGCGCCACGGAGACACCTATCCATATGACTGGGAGAATAACAGTTTTATATATTTTGAGTTTAACGAATTTTTAAGAAAAGTTTGGAAGACAAGAGTCCCTGTAATGCATAATAGCACGCATTTCCAGAATTGAGCCTATGTTTAATTTCTGTGTGCATCTCGTTGCTGTTTGTGATTATTGTTCCTAGGTATTTGAATTCAGCCACTTCTTCAAAATTTCCTTCATTTATCATTAGCTGTCCATTTCCATTATATAATGTATTTCTATGTGTGAACATATATTTATTTTTCTGGCTTAAAAGGTAATATTTGCGTTTTTTTGTATGTCATTATGTCCATTCGATATGGTGTATCAGCAAATTCGTTATATCAGACGCATCGATTCAGGGTTAGACCTCCGGTTTTAATAATAGCTGCATTCTTCTTCTTATTATTCTTTCTTCTTCACTTCACGGGCTAGGCAAATTGTCATAAGTAATGTCACGAGTGATTTCCAAATTATCGATAAATTCACGACTCACGAAGTGAGGAATGAATTTCTCTAGAGAATTTGGAAATCAAGAGAAAAATTTTTAGGACTATTTAACGAATAAAATTAAGCTGTTCACTCACAAATTATTATTTAACTATAGTTATTTTAAAATATTTATATATTTAATGTAAACGGCGAAGTTTGAAAACAAATGAGAAACGATAGGTACGCTTCATTTGCTTCATCACTGCAACCGGATCATAATATTATTTATTGCCAAAGGATCGCAATGTCGTAAGAATGCACTCTAGTGGAGAAATTTATAACCAACGTTATTGGTATTAATTAATTTGATGTCCAATGATGTAAATATATCAATTATATTTTTCTGCAACGTCATTTCCTGGAAAATAATTCGTTTAAGAAAGTGCAAACAGTGTTTTTTTTTTGTGATATAATCAATTGTTACAAATGTTTTTATATTATCTCTCGTATGCGCTTTCTGCTGACATTTATTCACTATATATACAATCTGGTAGCCGTATTTCCTAGAGAGTTAGTCACTGCAAAATAATGCTATGACCTATTCAGAATGTTAAAAAGGAGGTGCTTTCTTTATTATGATAAACTTTAGTTGGTAAATTCTAGGCGAAACACGACTGTGATTGGTTGTAAATAAAAAATCATTGAAATGTGATTGGTCATTGACTCCCGTTTGGGGCATGAGTTAAACAGTCATAATAAAGAAAGCACCTCCTTTTTAACATTCTGAATAGGTCGTGGCATTATTTTGCAGTGACTGACTCTCTAAGAAATACGGCTACCAGATTGTATTTACTCTATATTGCGTTCCTTTGGCAATAAATAATATGATCCGGTTGCAGTGACGATCGGGACAAGTTTTCCTCACCTGTAAGACAAATGTCAGGAAATTTTAAGGCCCAAACGGTCCCCGAACATCATCTGGCCATCATTATCATCAATATCATATTCACCTCATTAGATTAAGTTTAGGATTAAGGCTTCCTGACGCATCATTTCCATCAATATCACAACCTATTATACATCATCGGGGCAGCGTAACTCTCTGCCTTCCAGGCGCCCCAACCACAGAAGTGAGTTACAATTACGTCAATTCCAGGATAGAACACTACAAAATGTCGAAATAACAATCCTGGGCATTGAATAAAAAAAATATTTTCATTTAATTTATTTTAATTACAATAATATTAAAATATATTTTAATTATATTTTATAATGGTATTTTTTACGTAATTTAGTCTTCTAATCAAAAAATTAACTAACACACTGGCACTATCCTTAGGTTCATGGCTGCGCGGACATGTGCTCTCCATACATCCCTATCCTGAGCTAATGTTTTCCAATCATTCCCTATATAATTGACTTACCTCAAATCATGGTTAAAATGTCATTCTCAAACCTCATTCTTGTCTACCAAATGGGCGTTTTCCTTCTGGTTTTCTTACAAGAAGCTACCATGCAATTCTTTCACTCCCCATTCGTGCCACATGTCCTGTCCATCGCAGTCTACCAGACTTAACTGTTCTTATTACATCTGGCTTCCTGTAAAGACAAAGTAGTTCACTGTTGTGTAGTCTCCTCCATTCACCCGTTAGATCAATTAATCAAAAATATATGTTTCCAAACATAAATGTCCATCCATCCATAGTAATTCTGCCCGAAGGCAGGTCCTTCGCTGCAATCATAGCATTTTCATGCTATGCTTGCAGCTTTACTAGGGAATTGTGTAGGTGTGGTAGCTTCCCGTTGCTTTCCACACCGGTTAAGGATGATGATGATAATGGTAAAGATGATAATGATAAGGATGATGGCCATATGATTTCGGGGACCGTTTGGGCCTTAAAGTCTTCCTGACATTTGTCTTACAGGTGAGGAAAAACCCCGATAAAAACCTCACCCAGAAAAACTGCCCCGACCGGGGATCGAACCCGGGCCCGCTGCGTGACAAGGCAGCACGCTACCTCGAGACCACAGCGGTGGACAACATAAATATAGCTTAAAAATAAGGATTATGGTTTCACTGACAACGCATTGTGTGGTGAAGGTGATGATTATATGAACTCCATGTCTACATATAGAAAGCAAATTTGAGAGGCACCCAGTATTGACCGAGATTTTGTTGGAGTCTGGTGTAATTATGTAACTAACTGTAGCAAGTTCGTGGGACTTAGAAATACTGCCGCCTAATATCCTCCCTTTCTATTGAATTACATGGAGACTACAGCAGGATTCAATAACAATGCCATCTTACACAATTATACATGTCTCATTGGGTAAAGCATAGCTGCATACAAATTTAGCAACATCTAGAATGTTTCAGGACAAAATTTGAGAAATTATTAAATCTCACTCACTCACTGGCACTATCGAACCCGTAGGTTCATGGCCGCAAGGGCATCACTATTCTCCGCTAATGTTTTCCAATCATTCCCTGTATAATCTACTTCCCTCAAAACATAATTAATGTTATCCTTCCACCTCATTCTTGGTCTACCAACTGGGCGTTTTCCCTCTGATTTTCCTACAAGAATTGTCCATGCACGTCTTTCATTCCCTACATGTTCTGCCCATCGCAGTCTACGAGACTTAACGTTCTTATTATATCTGGTATCCTATCAAGAATCGGCCGCGGTAGACTAGTGGTTATGCTCCTTGCCTCTGGTCCCGAGGTCGCGGGTTCAAACCCGGCCGGGGTCGATGGATTTTTTAGGACGGAAAAATCCAAGGAGCGATTCCTCCGGGAGGGACTTTAAGCCGTGAGTCCCGAGTCTGAAGATTTTCAGGCTCGTAAAAAATCCTTAAGCCTGAATGAAAAGGCCTATAAGCAAAATTTACCGAATTTTCCCGTCCTAGTACTACCTTGGTTTCCTAGATGTCAGTTTAGGCGGAACGCTGACCACAGACCACTCAAAAATTACATCTATACGAAAACAAGTGTAACTAAATTAGTATGGTTCAAATGCTTCCCTGTAGGGGGAGAGCGCCTAAATCTCTGTAAAGGGAAAACATGGGCTTACAATACCAAAAAAAATCCTATAAAGACCATGTAGTTCATTGTTATGTAGTCTTCTCCATTCATCTGTCTGTTCATCTCTCTTTGGTATAGAAATTTTCCTCACAACTTTATTCTCAAATGCTCGTAATCTCCTTTCCCCCTTAAAGTAAGAGTCCGTGTTTCGCACCCATATAATATAACTGGTAGAATAATAGTTTTATATATTTTCAGTTTAACATTTTTTGAAAGCAGTTGGGACGTCAAGGGTCTCTGTAAAGCATAATAGCACACATTTCCAGAATTGAGCCTATGTTTAATTTCTTTGTGCATTTCATTCATATTTGTGATTATTGTTCCTAGGTATTTGAATTCAGCCACATCCTCAAAATTTCCCTCATTTGTCATTAGATATCCATTTCCATTATATAATGTATTTCTATGTCTTCTTCTTCTTCTTAATCATAATTTGTAGGATTTTCATCCTGTTTATTTCCAAAATCACTCCTCGGAGGGAGACATATTGGATGTGCATTCACTGTCTATCCATCTGTTGGCTGGTCTTTCTCTTGTTCTTCTCCCGTCCGTTGGTCTATCTCCTTTAGCTCTTTTTGGAAGTCGGTTTTCTTCCATTCTTTCTATATGACCCTTCCAATATTTTCGTCTATCTATAATAAATTTTATGACCATATATTCAGTTTCATTGACATTTACTTCCAGTCCCAATATCTTAGTGTTACTCAACAGTGTGTGCATGTTGGCCTTTAGTACCTCTTCGCTATCGCCCAAAAGTACTACATCATCGGCATAAACTAACAGCTTATTAATGCCATTGAGTAGTAGGTCTGTCTCACAGAGAATATATTTTTTCTTGCTATGTTCTATGTTGCGCTGTTTACTAGTAATGAGGTCAAATATTAATATAATAGTTATTGTTGTTGTTTGTTCTAGGTTCTTGTAAACCATATCCATGAGTTATTTTTTGAAGTAAGGATAAAACAAGAATAAATGTTATTTGAAAATAAATCATGTAAGGTATATAATAATAATAATAATAATAATAATAATAATAATAATAATAATAATAATAATAATAATAATAATAGATTTTGTAAGCCTATGTTTTCCTTTTACAGAGATTTAGGCGCTCTCCCCCTACAGGGAAGATTTTTGAACCATATTAATTTAGTTACACTTGTTTTCGTATAGATGTCATTTTGAGTGTTACGTGGTCAGCGTTCCGCCTCATACTGACATCTAGGAAACCAAGGTAGTACTAGGACGGGAAAATTCGGTAAATTTTGCTTAGAGGCCTTTTCATTTGGGCTTAAGGACTTTTTACGAGCCTGAAAATTTTCAGACTCGGGACCCACGGCTTAAAGTCCCTCCCGGAGGACTTGCTCCTTGGATTTTTCCGTCCTAAAAAATCCATCGACCCCGGCCGGGTTTGAACCCGCGATCCTTGGGACCAGAGGCAAGGAGCATAACCACTAGTCCACCGCGGCCGACATATAAAAATAATAATAATAATAATAAAAACAATAATAATAAAAATAATAACAATAATAAAATAATAATAAAAATAATAAAAGTAATAATAAAAATAATAAAAATAAAATAAATAAATAAATAAAAATAAATAAATAAAAAATAAATAAATAAAACCCTCAGGGGTCCTCATCTAGGGGATATGTGGATGGCGACCACAAGGTGCCCAAGCTGAGCAAAACATTTCTTCCACTTACTTGTGTTTTGCACTCTTTTAACTTTACTATCTAACCTCTCTTGGTTAACTCTTTTTTTTTCGACCCCGACGCTATTAGGGCATCCGAGGGCTAGGGAGTCTTTCCTTTCTTCCATTTCTTCTTTCCTTTATTTTCTTTTCTTCTCCAGAAAAGCCTGACCAGAGGCTATAAGATGGCAGCCCCATCACTGGTCTTGCCTTCCTTTGGCCGGCAACCAATCGAAGGGACTATTATTATGCTTTCAAGTCTTATACGAGAATTTCCCGGATCACTGGGCCGTCCTATGAAACGCTGGAGGGAAAATGTTCTATAGGATCGTAACAGGCCTTGGCCTAATACTTGGAAATAAGAAGAAGAAGATAAATAAATAAAAATAATAATAATATCAATAATAATAAAAATAATATAAGTAGTAATAATAGTAGTAATAATCGTAATCGTAATAATAATAATCGTCGTCGTCGTTCATAATATAATAATAATAATAATAATAATAATAATAATAATAATAATAATAATAATAATAATAATAATAATAATAATAATGCTTTATTTTAGCTGGCAGAGTTAAGGCCATAAGACTTTCTCTTCCACTCAACCAGCGAATAGTAGAATTATGCAAAAATTACATACATATTACAATTTTAAGATATTATTAAAATACAGACTAAACAAAAATGCAATGATAATGTAATCTAATACTAGCTAATTCTAACAAAAACATAGAATATAATAGAATTAAAATGATGTGGCGTTTAAAAGAACACAAAACACAAAACCACGGTCTGACTACCATTTGTAGCCTTTTTTGAAAACCACGCTCTGCTACCATTTGTGCGCGCGGGGCGACACATGACCACAATAAATACCACGTTCTCTGACTACCATTTGTGGGTAAGTAAACCACACTACTGCTACCTTTAATCCGGGATCGGGTTTTGTAATTGCTGTTTCTATTATTGTGGATCTGATTTCCAAAGAGGATATCTATCAAGAAATGGCTTACCTTGGGCCCATAGAAGGTAGCCGTTGATTCATCTTTCTTTATCTGATATATATATATAAGAATACTGATTGTTAGATACATACAGTGAGTGAACAAGATAATAACTGTGTTTCAAGAACGCTAATCAGCATGATAGTTGAGGAGCTCGGAATAGTTTCTTACTTGAGTGATTTTCATTACAGGATAGTAAACAACTACTTATACTTGAACAATGAAAGAGAGCCGTTGTTTAAAAGATAACTTTTAATATAAACAAGTTGGCTGAGTAAAAATAAATTAACAACAAAAATAATAGTATTTGATTAAACGATCAAAGTAGCCATACAGATAAATAAATAAATAAATAACATACCATACATCACGCAACATGCATACATGCGTCCGAGTTTCGGGGATCACCTCTTCCCTAGACTGCCGGACTAACTCAAACAGGCCTCTTCTTGGCCTCAGGACAACTTGTCTATGTAGAGTTCCATTTTAACCTTCCAGTCGCATCGTGACCTGGAATCGGATTCCACTCTTGAATCCGTTCAAACAACAAAACGCCGATTGCTAGGATGATCGAATGAATACTGTTCTGCAAGTGCACTATGTATATAAAGGTTCTGAGGTAGAGGGGAGATGCGCTGTAGACATGCGCGGCAGGAAGGATGAAGAGGGAAGGGGTAGCTACCAGGAGAACAGGATATTGACATATTTCACAAATGTTCCAGTGTAGGGAGGAGAACGAAGATACCATACTGAGCCGAAAAATACACTTTCGGTTCAATGATATAAAATAAAGTAAGTAGCTTCCTAGATTATTATTAATGGAATGCTCTATATATAGCTCGTCTCTTTAAAAAAGAACTGATGCAATTCATAGAACATTTCTCGGGTTTCCTTACCCTAAATTTACGCTGAGGAATTGTTCTAAAAAGCAAGAAAAGTACCAAGTAGAAACATGATACAGTAAAACTTGCTCAAAGCGGAATCGCATGGAACCATTTTTTTTCCACATTAGACAAAATTCCGCATTATATAAAAATTAAAAACTTATTAATGATGTTTCATTACAGAGTACGTATATTTTTTTTACGTACCTTGATTATTATAATATTAAATTTTCATGGGATTCCGGTTTATGACAATCAATTAAACTAAAAATTAAAAAATAGT
This sequence comes from Diploptera punctata, assembly GCA_030220185.1. Classification (NCBI taxonomy): domain Eukaryota; kingdom Metazoa; phylum Arthropoda; class Insecta; order Blattodea; family Blaberidae; genus Diploptera; species Diploptera punctata. Next base: position 944,785 of record JASPKZ010006086.1, read on the forward strand.
ATTAAAAAAACTAAAACAACACGCTTTATTAGAAAACCGAACTAAAAAATAATTTTAATTTCCAACGCGCTTGGGATAAAATTAAAGTGGTCAAAAAAATCATCTCCAACACATATAGAATAAAACTAGAGTTATCTACATGAAAAATAATTTTACCATCAAAAGCGTGGGTTGCTTTTTATGGTTTTTACGCTTTCGTCTTAGAGACTTTACTTTTACCAATATCTGTTTATTATCAAATATATTAACCCTTTAATTGGCAATGTATCCTATAGGATTGGTTCGATTTATTTAATATTATTAATGAAACAGAAGAAAACGAACGAATAGTAATAACTTAAATGTGTGTCGAATTACACAATAAATCTAATAATGAAAGTCGTGCATGATTTTGTTTTCAGTGCGGTCCGCCACATTTAAATAATTAGCACGATAAATTAGTGTTTTGCCAATTAAAGGGTTAATTGTTATAGAGCACCACACGCTTTTGATGGTAAAATTATTTTTTTTTGTAGATAACTCTAGTTTTATTCTAGATGTGTTGGAGATGATTTTTTTGTTGACCACTTTAATTTTATCCCAAGCGTGTTGGAAATTAAAATTATGTTTCATTTTTTAGTTCGGTTTTCTAATAAAGCGTGTTGTTTTAGTTTTTTTAACTATTATTTATTTTTATAATGGTGTTGTATAACATGGGGCTAGAATTATTACTTGTCTTAAGCATTGGGTTGCGACAATTGGGTTTAATTAACACCTTACAGTATATGAATTTCGTTTAGTGTGTGATTATGTGAATCAGATTTTTTTATGATTTTTAATTTTATGGTGATAGATCACTAAGCATGTTCAATGTTATGGACATTAAATTGAACTTCATTGGATAGTTCGAGAGACTTATTAAGCAAATTTTAATAATATGTTTGCGCAATAATATAAGTGAGCACAGATGTGTCTTGGAAGTTCCAATTCAATGTACACTAAGCAAAAAATAAATAAAAATTAATATAAAATGAGCTGAACTCTTGATCTTGCCAGGTAATCAGCACGGGATATCTAAAAATAATTACCATATACATTTATAATTATTTTTCTTTTTACTTATTCAACTAAACATAACACATTTTGTTTATTAAGGTGTAGCAATGAACGCCGGGTATTACACTCAAATTCAACCCAGGAAATTACTACAGACCTTATGGGCTACGCCAGTGTCTCCCTACGTACAGAGGGTAGATGTTGCCAAACTCATAATAACGGTATTTGTTTGTTTAGGGAGGGAAGGAGGGACAAGGTTAGCAGTACTTTCTCCAAATCTATGTACTATGCATTTAAAAACATAGTTTTTCTTTTACAGCATGCAAACTAGTTTTATAGTAAAGAGAGTCGACACTTTCACACAGGATAGTACAAGTCCGCACAAGCTCAGTGACAAGTGGTAACTGTTTTTTTTTCTTTAAGAGGGAGTGGCTTGTACGGCTACAACTTACAACTATGTACCTGCTGTGTTGCAATTTTCAGTTTTATATAAGGATTTCTCTCAAGAAAATACTGTTAAAATGGCAACCCAGTTCCCTATTCCAAACACACAGTAACTTCCTCGGTTTAATCTGACTGTAGCTAGTAACTTCATAAAAAAGAGTTAGGATTAATTGAATGAGTCATTTCGAAAAGGGATCATCTACAGCTGATCAAATTTTACAGGACAGGTAAAAAACTGATTCAGTTTGTCCAGGATAAAGCTATGAATCTGAAATTTTTACTGAATAATTTTCATACCCATTCACGTTCACTTACCGATGACTTTCTTGATTATGGTTTTCCCAAAAAACAAATTACAATTTTCCGGAGATGATCCCTTTTCGAAATGAACGAAGAAACGTTTACAAAATAAAAGAAATTTCTTTAAAAAAAATATTATTGCGAAATTACATACATGGAATAATACTGTATACATTTTATTACATTTCATCATTTGGAAGTGACTATAAAAAAAAAGTACATCCGAAAAATTTCATCATTGAACATCTTCGGCGTCTACTACTTCAGCTGTAGTTGTAGGCCATTTGAATAAATCATTATAAAAATGTCGATGGATATCAGGAATGTACTGATGAAGTTTCTTTACATCATCCATTTTTTTGTGATTGATTTGTACTTTGCTGATGTAGGCAGGGTGTGTTTTCACATCTGGTATTTGCAGTATTTCTGGGGGCTTTGGTTTGAGCAACTTGAACTCTTGTTCCCCGAAAATGGTGCCAATGAATTTCCGGCCGATTACGGTTCTAGGCTTGTCACTATTATACTCAAATTCCTAAAATTTATTTATTGCAAAATAATGGTTTTGTTCTTTTGGAACACCTTTACCCATACTCTGTGTACGGAATGCCTTGCATTAAATAAATAATACATAAATAACGATTGTAGCATGGTTTTAATATTGTTTACTCTGATAACACAGAAAGACTGCAAGAGAATAGATATGCAGCTGAAGTCAAGATCGCATTCGTGCGTCAGTCCGTTCTAAAAGGGAACAACTCGGCGAGTTGATCCTTTTTCGAAATGGCTACATGAAAGGTAAAGTCAGAAAGTGGTAAAAGAATTGTGTATTTGATCATTTCTCACGCGGAATCGATGTAAGGACGAATGTAAACATGGAAAAACGAAAAAAGTGAATTTCACAAAAAAAAAAAAGCATAGATGATCCCTTTTCGAAATGACTGATTCAATTGATTTGAAACACACTGTATTTCATTGGTTTGTTTAAATACTGTAAATGATTGTAGGTATTAGTGAGGGAATACAAAGCTTTAAAAACTTCATTTATCGTATTTAAACATTTACGTTGTCTAAATCTCGTGATCGGGTTGTTAATCCCTTTGGTCCAATATAGTAAGCTGGGAATATCTACATGTGCGAGTACAAATGCGACATTTTGTTTTGAAAAATCAAAATCCCATGCAGATTCATAATTACGACGAAAACCATACATGAATGAGTGATTGTTAAGTCAGATATAAGTCAAGTTTGTACTGTTTTGGGAAAACTAAATAATAATTACTCATATTTTAAATGGTCATCAATAGATAATAAATAAATAATAGTCCAAGATCCGGCTGCAAGATTACTACGTCATCGAGTGTATGAACAAAATCAATTTCTTCATAAAATTGTACATCATTGAATAAATTTTTGCCGAGTTGCCTATTAAAATTCGGCCGCCAGGATGTTTAATTAAAATATAATTTATTTATTTATTCGAAATAATTTGATTCACTTGTTATTAAAATAAATTATAATCCAGTTCGCAGAAATCGATGTATAGAGCTTGAAAAGTTTTGGTTGCCATTGCACACTTGGCAGTAAACCTCCTCGCGGCTATAGCAGGCTGTGACACCAGTGACACCAATCAGTAATAAAATGGCAGTAAGTACGTATTTATTGTTTTATATTGTTTCCTCGCAGCGGGAAGTAAAACCACTGTCCATTATGTATACTACGTACAATGTACTCGTATATACAAAAATATATCCAAAAGGTAATGTTAATATACATTATACGAAACAAATCACAGCATTTTAAATGAACTGAACTTTAATTGAAACAATATAAAACCTTAAATACGCACTCACCGCCATTTTATTACTGATTGGTGTCACAGCCTTCTGTAGCCGCGAAGAGGTTTACGGCCAAATGTGCAATGGCAACCAAAACTTTTCAAGCTCTATACATCGATTTCTGCGAACAGGATTATAATTGATTTTAATAACAAGTGAATCAAATTATTTCGAATAAATTACGGTAATTAATTATAATTTAATTAAACATACTGGCGGCCGAATTTTAATAGGCAACTCGGCAAAAATGTATTCAGTCATTCACAATTTTATGAAAAAAAAAATTGATTTTGTTCATACACTCGATGAAAGTATTAATCTTCCAGCCAGATCTCGGACTATAATGGTACTCTCCTTTAGGCATGTTTCTATGAACTTTTGAAATATCCTGTCACCACAAAATAAAATTGAACATTTTTGACTTGGGATCCTTTGACCAATCAACAAATGAATCCATGTTTAATTTGTTACAAATATTACAAGGATTGTTCAAATAATGCACTTTGTAATAATTGTTCTTTTCCTTGCATTCAGGATAACTCACGAAAATTAAAAAATTAAAATTAACCATCAGTAAAGATTTTGCCTGTAATAGTATCTGGGGTGGTAGGCCACTGAAAGATTTTGTTAGGGCAGAGCTCGTCTGATTAGTGACAGTTCCGATTATATTTAATCCCAAGATTACCACTAGCATCCCTAAGGGGTGAGGGGTGAGAAATGTGAAAAATAAAATGACAAGTGACCGAGATTGGTGTCAATTCTATTAGTTTTCGGGGTTTCTAAACTAATTAATGAAAATAAAGGTTTCATTTAAGCCCAAGTTTGATCCCCAGTACTACAGTTTTCAAGATCACTAATCTCACTGATAACAGGCCTGATAACAGTAGGTCCCTACAACCCCCAGCGGATGACATGTCAAAATAATCAGAAAGCACCAAATATCAATGTTGAATCAATAGTTTTCGGGTCACTTAGATTAATGGTGATACTCCCTACAGCCTTTAAGACCAAGTTCAGCCCCCATCTGCATGGGGATGGGAAGGAGTGAAAAATAAAATGCCCAAAATGACAGAAATTAGTGCGAATCTATAGTTTTCCAGGCCTTTGTGCTGATTAATGACGAGAAGAATGGGATGAAAAATACACGGGCAATACCAGATAATCAAAGAATTAAATTAATCATTTTATTACCTCACCTCATATCCTTTATTCTTCTAGACTGCAGTTTCAGAGCTATATCTCCACATCAGTAGCCTCTCATCGACCGGCGTAATGTCATTTCTTGGCGGTTTTCTTCTTCCTTCTATCGATGGACCAGTGAACTCTGGATCAAATCAAAATTTGCAGGTGTTTCGAAATTCGTGAGTTTTTCTTTCTTGTTTTTTTTTTGGATGTGGATTTTTTCCCAAACCGTGAGTTCTTTCTGTTTATCTGTGTGTTTGATTACGCTAGCTTTTGTATGAAATAAATGTTTTTCAGACCAAGCTGCTACAGCTTCACCCTTTTTGACATTTCTAAGATGTTCTTTTCAATCTTGTTTTTAAATTTCTTTTTGTTTACTAGAAATGTCAAAAATGGGTGAAGTGAACAAGTCAGCTGTAGCAGCTCATGCTTGGTATGGAAAACATTTAATTGATACAAAAGCTAGCGTAATCAAACATACAGATAAATAGAAAGATCTCACAGTTTGGGAAAAAATCCATCCAAAAAAAAAGCAAGAAAGAAAGACTCATTAATTTTGAAACTCCCGCAAATTTTGATTTGATCCAGAGGTTCATCAGTTCATCGATAGAAGGAAGAAGAAAACTGCCAAGAAACGACATAACACCGGTCGATGAGAGACTACTGATGATGGAGATATAGCTCCAAAACTGCAGTCTAGAAGAATAAAGGATATGAGGTGAGGTAATAAAATTTTAATTTAATTCTTAAATTAAACTTCATAGTATTTTTTTCCCTGTGAAAGTTAAATAAAATAGCCAGGTAATCAGTTAGAAAGAACAACCTTGGTTTAGATTTAACTGCGTCCATCTACATTTGACATATGCCGATAATGTGTATCTAACAAGAGGATATAGGCTACTAATAAGAAACATAACAAGAAAAACAGAAGCCTTTTTTCAACGGCCTGCAAGGAAATGGCTCAGATGTAAACTTGAAAAAAGTACTATTCAATTTTGTACTAGAGCATGCCATAAAATCATTACAGGATGAAGGCGCCTACAACTCAATGGTATTAATAAGCTGTTAGTTTATGCTGACATGTAGTAGTGTTATTAGGCAATAGCGAGAAGATACTAAGGGCCAACACACACACTCTATTGAGTAATGCTAAGAAAGTGGGACTGGAAGTAAACATCAATAAACATCAGCGATGTGGCATTGTCAATTGTGGGTAGCAGATGTGTCGACAGTATGAGGTGGTGGTATTGGTGGGCTGTGATGGTAGGCATTGAGAGTGGGAAATGGAGGGTGGCAGTAGGTTCTAAGGGTCGGTTGTTGGTAGTGGTGACAACGTTGGTGTTTATAAGAAAAAAAAATATGTATATCAAAAACATATTCCAATTTTTTAATATTAACATTACTTTAAAGTTACTTCCTATTAACTTGAATGAAGTCTTCTTCTTCTACAATTCACGGGCTAGGCAAATTGCCTGTTTTGCCTCACAGTTGTTCTGTCCATCTTTTCACTGGCCTTCCTACATTCCTTGAATCTTGTAGTTAAATGCTGCTTTTGGTACCTTGTTACCTTCCATTCTTTCTACATGTTTAAATCATTTATCTCTATATGATTGAAGTATTAATAATAATTTAATATTAATAAAAATCACCTCACCTAACCCCATACTTTGTCTTCTTTCAGAGCAATTACTCCTTATTCAGTATTTCCTCAACCATTTTTCTGTCTTGCAATGATTGAGAAAATGTTGAAAATGGAGTAATTGCTCTGAAACTGGTCAAAAAAGGAAACAAAACATGAGATAAGGTGATTTTTATTAATATTAGATTATCAACATATGAATCTTTAGCACCACCACTCTCTTTAACATCTCAAAACTGGAAATGAAAGCAGTGATAATTTTTTTTTTCAGTTATGACTTTTTTTATATTCCATCAATCTACAGGACAGAATCCTTCAAAAGAAAGTTGTATTTAGGATTTTTCTTGCTCCAAGAAAATCCATCGACCCTCATTTGAATCTGTTTACTTCCGATCCAGAGGACCAACAAACTTGATTATGTATTCAAAACATTGCATGTTTCTGGAAATGGGAATAATGAGAGGAAATAACACAATAAAAATACTCTAATACAGTGAGTAACTTTTATTTATTTATAATATATTTTACAATATAGACATCAAATAGTACGACTTCAGGCAGCAACATCAAAGAAGCGGTCAATTAACGCTGAAACTTGGGCAGGGGTGTACTTTATATATTTCTCAGGATTCTTAGTAAATGGGACATTGCTGTACCTGTAAAGAACAACAAAATATAATTATTTGTACAAGAGGAGCCGGACATCATAGACATTGTAGAAAAGAAAAGATTACAGTGGTATGGCCATGTCAAAAGAATGCCAGAGCAAAGATTGCCTAAAATTGTTATGGAATTGATCCTAATTGAAAGGAGGAAGACTGAAAAAACTTGGATAGAAGGGGTACAAGCGGCTATGAATATCAGAGGATTCGAGGAAGATCAATGGATGGACAGAGAGGAATGATGTTTGGTTTCCGGAAGATGGTGGCAGCTGCCATGATACCGGATGATGATGATGATGATGATAAAAAACTTGCATCGCATCCTTTGTGCTTGACCAAAAAAAGAAAAAAAAAAAAGACTCTTCAACATAATGAATACTTACTTACTTACTTACTCACTGGCACTATCGAACCCGTAGGTTCATGGCCGCACGGACATAAGCTCTCCATACATCCCTATCCTGAGCTAATGCTTTCCAATCATTCCCATAATGAATACAATTTTAAAGCTTATAATGTATTATACTGTCATGGATGTAATTTGTGGGATGCTCCAAATAAACAATGTCTGGTAGTAATTAATCAAAAAATGAATAAAGGTATTTCATTAATTATTAACTTGAAAACCTCATAATGTTATTTCCCATAATTAATATATGAAGAAAATCTAGTAAAACTGTTCCCATCTTTCTTACCAGGTGTATGTATGGGTTGGTAGTTTACATTTCAACTATAGAGTTTTTCACTTTAGAAAATAGTTTTGTTCTTATGGAGCAATTACTACTAGTAAACGTGTCCTTTCATATGAGATTGATTTATAATTATAAGTTAGTTAATTTGAAATAAGTTAAATAGTTTCACTCATAACTTTGCCAAGAAACTGGGTGCCCAGTTTATGGAAAAAATACCATTATGGAACATATCCATCCATAGTAATTCTGCCTGAAGGCATTTTCATGCTATGCTTGCAGCTTTGCTAGGGAATTGTGTAGGTGTGGTAGCTTCCCGTTGCTTTCCACACCGGTGAAGGATGATCATGATGGTGGACATATGATTTTGGGGACCGTTTGGGCCTTAAAGTTTTCCTAACATTTGTCTTACAGGTAAGGAAAAACCCCGATAAAAACCTCACTCAGAAAAACTGCCCCAACCGGGGATTGAACCCGGGCCCGCTGCATGACCTCGAGACCACAGCGGTGGACATGGAACATATAATTATCACAAAGTTTGAAGGGTGAACTCAATTATTAGAACAGCGGCTAGAGGAGATAGTTGGAACGGCGTTAGGGAGTGATAAGTAAGTATAAACCCATTTTTAATAAACGTTTGGTAATTTTAATACTATTAATATAGTTCTTTAACATAGAATTGGGGATTTATTGCAAAGATTGGTCGTGTAAATTTCATAGCAACATGCCGCCATCTAGCATAAGCTGTATGAACTTTAGTACAATATCGATAACAGTCGATATGTGGCAAGGATGATAATTGATATATGGTTCGATCGTGGGTTATTGCTGGCTCTATAAACTGGCACATGTGCACTCTTGTTCAGTAGACTTTGAAAATATACCAAGTAAGTTTAAGTGCAGTTTTTTCCAAATAGGCCTCAGATAGTGCTCAATTAGCAAAAAACTATGGTGGAAGATTGCATTGTAATAGAAAGCGGTCATATTGAACAAGTAAATAATTAATAAATTAAGTCTCATGTAATTTTACCTCATATTCTTGTAAGAATGTTTCAGAGGATCATTTTTTGCTCTATCTGCTTGTACAGACTCAACAAACCTCATAATTTCATAGTTAAATATGGGAAATAACATTATGAGGTTCTTAATTCAATGAATGAATGAGTCATTTCTTATCTTACCTCATAGTTTATGTTTTCTTAAACACGGGAACTGCAGTAATTAATATTTAATTTCAGGAAGTGATACTTTGAGGTTATTTTAATTATATTATTTTCAGTCTGATCATCTTACCTCAATATTAATGTTGATTTGTTCTTGAACATGTTTCAAAACAATTCTGTTTTATCGTCAGAATTGTTTTGAAACATGTTCAAGAACAAAATCAACATTAATATTGAGGTAAGATGATCAGACTAAAAATAATATAAAGGGAACTGCAGTTTTCAAGAGGACGTCCCTCCCATTTTCAACCTCATAATGTTAATGCCTACTATATTTTCATAATATTGAACAGTGTTCTTCTTCTTGTAAGCCCATGTTTTCCCTTAACAGAGATTTTAGGCACCCTCCTCCTGCAGGGAAGAATTTGAACCATACTAATTTAGTTACATTTGTTTTTGTATAGATGTCATTTTTGAGTGGTCCATGGTCAGCGTTCCGCCTCATACTGACATCTAGGAAACCAAGGTAGTACTAGGACAGGAAATTTCGGTAAATTTTGCTTAGAGGTCTTTTCACTCAGGCTTAAGGATCTTTTATGAATCTGAAAATCTTCAGACTCGGGACCCACGGCTTAAAGTCCCTCCTGGAGGACATGCTCCTTGGATTTTTCCATCCTAAAAAAATCCATCGACCCCAGCCGGGTTTGAACCGTAGACTCTCAGGACCAGAGGCAAGGAGCATAACCACTAGTCCACCGCGGCCGATGAACAGTGTTCTTAAGAGTAGATCAAAGACATCGGTGGTAAATAATAGACCATAACTCAGAAAATATTAAATTTAGAAGAAAAGTTTTTTAGGAACTTGTGTGTTGTATACTATTTTATTTGTAAATATTGGAACCTTTTCAGAACACCTTGTATAAACTAAAACTTGGTTAAACTGACGATAATGAAAATTACAATTATTATTACTAATAATAAAAATTGCATGAAGCGACAAGCCTAGAAAGAACTTGACCTACCAGCCGGCTGCTAGCTTTGCATACACTTGTCACTTATAGAGGTGGATGACCACCTAGCCAGTATAGAGGTGACATGTGGTCAGCATGCTCAGTCCTCCAGCTACTGTACCGGTTCCTGGCTCGGCCTACGGGCCCGTCGACAAACTGTGGGGTCGCCAGGAGATGAGCACCTGGATGTACACTGTTGGGCTTGTAGCCCTAGCCGGTCTCACAACGGCTGCAGGACACGTCCCTGGAGGCAGAACAGGGGAATGGTCGGTGGATCTGCGACAGCAGTCCTCCCGGCTAGGCTCATGGAGCCCGTGGACCAACTGTGGGGTCGTCAGGATTGAGCGACCTGATGTACTATGTAGCTCACAGCAATTCCCAGAACTGCAAACTCCAACACTCTCTCCCTAGGGTGTTGGTTTAAGGACCGTGAACTTGAACGTGGACGTGAACATAGGATAGGGAGGACTAGAACTAGGACTTGGGAGTATGGTCAGGACGACCGATGTATCCCAAGGGGTGGACGGATGGGCCTAGATGGGCCTCCAGCCATTATACCTGATTCCATTATAGCTAGTTTTCTTAATGTGGAGCTGCTATTTATTGTAGCTACCCAAATTTCTTAAGAAGCTGATTGAGCACTGGTTACATAATACATATTGGCCAAAATTCCATGAGAAAATTTCTTCCCCCATGGGGACTCAAAGTAACGCATGTCCTGTAGCTCTGCACCAAGATGTGATGCCTTAAACCGCTCAGTTACAGCACATAAATATAATAAGAGTTTGGAAAAAGTACAAAAAAATGAAAAGATTGAAGACTGCAAAAAATCGGGAATTTATCAAATTAATTGCAAAGATTGTGAAAAGATATACATAGGAAAAACAAAAAGGAATCTAAATACAAGATTAAAGGAACACCTCAGAAATTTTAAAAATCGAGAAACAGAAAAATCTGCAATAGCTGCACATGCCTGGTCAGAAAAACATAGAATAGAAACCAAAACAAAATTACTTAAACAATTGGAAAAACCGAAGGAACTCACAATTTGGAAACAAATTTACGTATGCAAGAATAAAAACACAACTATGAATTTTGAAATACCCGGTTATAAGGAGAGGGGATTGATTTGGAAGTTCGTCAGTCAGCCATCAGATGGCGCGGAGGTCAGTCTGCAGGATAGAAGGCCGTTGAACATCAGTTGTGAACGTAATACAGCATTGAGAATGTCACAAATGAAGTGACAAAACTCGAGTCTGCGTGGGAGTTAAGAAGTATGAGGTGAGTGAAGAAACAATTAAACAATATTAAAATAAACCTTATAGTGTTATTTCCTATCTACATAACACAAGTATATCTCCCATAAATCTCAGAATCTAAGTAACAGGATTCTAGTAGTGATAAGTTAGGTGTTAGACTTACTTTTCATAGAAGGCGTGATATTTAGGCAATATGTATTCCTTGTTATCTCTCTTCAAGCTTTCTCGCAGCTCCACGTCAGGGATGGAGTAACTGCGCTGAACCTTGGCTATCTCCTCCATTTCCTTATTAAAACCCTACAAACAAAGCAATTTATAATCTTATCATACCTAAAATAAAATGTGACAGTGAGATTTAGACATGGATAAAAAGCAAGATTCAGACAATGTAAATAAACATTTTAAGTAGTAAGAATCAAATGAATCGTCAATTCTTCTTACCTGATACATTTATCTTTTTTAACACAGAACTGCAGCTGTTTTCATAACTTTAAAAAAAAATTGACAGTCGTGAAAACAGCTATAGATGGGAATGATGTATTTCCCGATACTGCAGATCTGTGTTAAAAAAACATAGATGTATGAGGTAAGAAGAATTCACGATTCATCTGATTCTTATTAAGGAAACCTCATAATGTAAAAATTCCCAAATTTATTATATTAATTTTAAGAAGTTTCTTTCAATGTTTGTATTATAAATTTAACATTTCTCACTGAAGGACAAATTATATTTGATGAGAAAAATGTAAGCCCAGACTGGGGTTTGAACCCAAGACCTTTAGCTTTATATGCTAATGCTCTGCCACTGAGCTATCCTAGGCCTCTAATCTAAATTAAAATTTTTCTCTTATACATTTAAATTTCCGAGAGTGACAAAGGCTTGCAAACCATTGCTCAACATGCGAATGGTAGCTTCTGATTGAAAACGTGTTTCTTTTAATGGGAATTTCAACATTACTTTATAAGTTGTACTATAAATAAACTTGAATAAGGTACTATTTCGCTGACACTGTTTATTGGGGGAACTGTCATTGATAGAAACATTGTTCTTAGGTAAGATCATATTTTAGGGGAAATACAACTGAATACAAGATAAGATGGTACCAATATTTAGGAACTTCCTCCATTTCTTATTTATTTATGACAAAAATGATGTAAGGGCCTACCTAATCAGACATTTATGCTTTTTTTTTAATGCCGATAGGTATCCTTTACAGCAAACTCCCAATTATTCGTGTTAATTGGGACTGAGATATGCACGGAAATCAAAAAAACACGGATAATCCAATTAAGTTATTCGGCATCGTGGAAGTTGATGAGAAATGTATTTACCCACTTTAACACTACTTAAATGCAACAAATATTCATAAAACATTATATTAAATGTATTTAGGTGCAAGTTGTAATTATCATTATTTTATTTTACTCATAAATATGAAAAAAAAAAGTGGGACTATTTCTGGGTCATGACCACTCTGGTTATGACAGTTATTCAAAATGGCCGCCATAACCAGCAATAACTACACTAGTAACCACCGATGTAAACACTTATAACCACCGATGACTACATTAGTAACCAGCGATGACAAATAACCACCGACGACTAGAGTACTAACCAGCGATAAACCCACTGCCACAGCATATCCATGGTTTCAATCTGTAACAACAAACTTTCAGTGACGCATACAACGGAAATTTCTGAAATTGTATTGTATTCTCAGAATGTTGGTTGGTACCATTAAACATGTCAGGGGAGGGGGCTGTGAGTGAAGGTTACTCTATTGTGCTAGTTTCTAAGCGCAGTTCACAGTAGCACGTTTAAAAATAATGAATTTTTTTCATAACAATACAAAATACAGTATTTTTAAAAAAATACAGTAAAAAGAGTCATGCCCAGATAATCCGCAAACCGGATAATACGCACATGGATAATTGGGAGTTTGCTGTATTTGCAATTTCATTATGAGCAGAATTTATGCTGCATGATTACTCACCTGTAAATTCTACTGTTATTTTCACCACATCCTCAATGACTGATGTAAATTTTTTTTCATTAAACTATTTGAAAACATTCAAAATTATTTGAGAAAAGCTTTACAACATGTGATATGAAAAAAATTGTTCTAAGTTCCAATTATACACCATGCACATGCGCCAAAACAATTATATTTATATTTAACAATAAATCATATTTGAAGAGAAAAATTATTTAACAAACCTAAATGCTAACCTAATGCAATTTAAGCACTCTAACTTGTGAAAGAATGCAATGCCCTAAAAAAATAGAAGTTCTGAAATTCTAAAGTATATATGTACAGTTAATTAGTACATACTCTATGTTGGCTGCACTGGAATATGTCTTTGTTGTTGCATAAAATATGCATTAAAATCAATATGGCTCTTGATGTTTTTATATAGATTAACATTTTCCAATCCTGAACAGAATCTAATTTAAGAAAGAAAAATTAACATCCTGGTTCAAATGTTATTTTTTTTTCTTAAATTAGATCAATATGGCTGCTAAGTCTTCATGCTACATATGTACTTAAATAGCACAGAATAATATATTGAAATAATCATTAGAAAAAAATGTAAAAATCATTATAAATGGTGGGAAATAATTTGAAAAACCCTAAAAATAAAATATGACAGAGTTTATGAAGGAATTTAAAAAGTTGTGTCACATGTTATAAAGTTTAGCCATAACTTGTTTCTCTTTGCTTTTCAAATAGTTTGTTTTCCAATGTTGCAAGAAAATCTACAGAAAGCAGCCATTATGAAACAATAAAAATCCCAACATATTCTGCATTGAACATGCGTAAGAATAAAACACTGCTTATTTAATCTATTAAAATTGTGATTATATCTTTCAAGATTCTCCTTATATAACTTATACAGACATGTGATAGATAATATATAATTTTATTATTTTTATTTTCTTTAATTCGAATGTTGGAGAGGGAACTACATTTCCTTACACGCTTAAAGATAAAGCCATTATTTGACCAATGAAAATGCAGTCATACATTTGGTTTGTTTACATTAGCTCGAAATAGGTATAAAGCTGCATTAAATTGTCTAATTTTATACAATATGTCTGTGAATATACTCACTGCAAATCTCTCTTTAATAAGATGTCTGTCTTTGTCCCGCAGTTTGCCTACAGATGCCATCACATTTGGAGCTTCTTCAGTTCCAAAAATATGACTGAGAACTCTTGCCCAACTGGAACAAAACATCTAAATTCGGTGAGTGTCTATTAATATATTGATCAATCATCAGATTAAAATTATGTTCTACGAATCCACATTTCAGGCCTTTATAAATCTCTAAAACTTCCATTTAGGAATCTACAAATATTTTGTATGAAAATTTAAAAAAAAATATTTATTACATTGTAGTTTTTACTTACATGACATTTCTGGGTCAGAAATGATAAGTTTTCAAGTATAAAATTGCTATTTTTCAAGGAAGAACTCTTTAAACTGACAAGTTGCACTATTCTTACAAGATACTTGAGAAATAAAAATTAATTAAATAGAAATAAAACTTAGTTTTATTTGATTTTCATATTTATTAAGATATAATTCAGTGACAGGTGTTTCGGTACACTGTACCTTCTGCAGACACGTTAACAAATTATGAATTGTGTTATTATAGTTATTACATATGTACTATAATAACACAATTCATAATTTAACATGTCTGAAGATGGTACAGTGTACCGAAACAGCTGTCACTGAATTACATCTTAATAAACATGAAAATATAATAAAACTAAGTTTTATTTTTACTTAATTAATGCATATGGATTTTCTTCAAGTAAACACCAACTCAATTCATTAGGAATAAAAATCTTTGTAACTTGGAACGTATTAGAGTCCCAAATTGTTAACTTGATCACAGTGCACAGAAGGCTTTGGAGATGATCTCACACATACGAAACTCCTTTTCAGCCAGTTTTCTATGATCACAGTACACTAAACTGTCAAAAAACATGACAAAAACATACAAATTGCCTACAGAACAAATAACAAACTAAATAATTTCAAATAAAATAGAAGGAACAAACATATATCAAAATAAAGGAGTTTATAAATTGAATTGCAATAGCTGTGAAAAATTTTACATCGGAAGAACTACTAGAAACTTCACGACAAGATTTAATGAACATTTCAGAGATTTCATAAATAATGAAGGTAAATCCAGTTTTTCAAAACATATAGTAGAAGCAGGACATCAATTCAACACAATAGACAATATATTATCAATCCTGCATAGAGAAAATGATGTATCGAAAATCAACGTTCTCAAAGAATTAGAAATCATCAAGGAAACTACAAATAAACACCTGCTGAATGAGAACCTACCCAGCAATATAAACCCTCTGTACAAAATAATTACCAACAACAGTCAGTACCAAAATGAAAGCAGAAGATGATACATAAGTTATCGAAAGGCCTCGTATAAAACAACACTGCAAATTATTAAGGACGACTGAGAAATCAGGTACTGTTTTACATTTATTAAAACCTCAACATCCTAGTAATACCTTAGTTACCTGCTAGATGTCTCTTTGAGTAGGTATGTTGACCACATGCCATTTATGGTCAAATAAGGTAATTAAATCGTAAATTAATGAGTCATTTTTTTAACATCTTACCTCATATTTTATGTTTCTTCAAACACGGGAACTAGTTTTCGAGAGAAGGATCTCTCTCATTTTCAACCGACATTATGACTACCGGATTTTCGTTGGAATCTCCATTAATAACGTTGCCATCTGGTGTTGATTTGATGAACTTTGAGATGAGGTCACGTTCATCAGGAATCTCGGTTGAAAATGAGAGAGATCCTTCTCTCGAAAACTAGTTCGCATGTTTGAAGAAAAATAAAATATGAGAATATATATACAGTCAATATGCCCATTTCACCAATTAAAGTTTTAAAATTGTCAACAAGTTTCTACAGCCAAGCTGTCATTCTCAAGACATTTTAGACTTAACAGAATTGAAAAATCTGGAGTTGCCCAGCATATTTCTGATTACGGTCATGCTATCAATAAAACTAACCTTAGGCTGATTCGTTCGGTCATTGATTTCAAATTCCTTGACGTCCTTGAAAGTTTGGAAATTTATAAAAATAAGGATAAAATCATGAATAAAGACAAGGGCCCTATTCCGTACAGCGCCCTCTTTTCTTTAATTGAAACAAATGGGGATTAGTTTTATTATGTTTTGTTTACTTATGAATGATTGCATCATGTGACGTAGTTTGTTTTTAACTGAATTTGTTTATTATTTATTATCAATTTTGTCTTCAGTCAATATCTGGTCTTGAGAATGACAGCTTGGCTGTAGAAACTTGTTGACCATTTTAAAACACTAATTGGTGAAATGGGCATATTGACTGTATATATATTTTAATATTTTATCACCAAGAAGATCACTTGTGTATTAAATAAAATATGAGGTAAGATGTTAAAAAATGACTCATTAATTTACGAATTAAGAACCTCTTAATGTTATTTCCCATATATAACTATGAAGGTAATTAAAACTTGGTCTAGTAACTCCTAACAAAGGAGATGATGATGAAGAGAAGGGAGAAGACAAGATCTAGAACTGGCACATACCCTACTTCTGTCGAAAAGTACTAAGGGGAATGCCATGCTTACCTATCAACAGTAGCTTACTCTTCCTCAACATAAATCTATGTACTGTGGAGAATTTGGAATTTAATCCGGTTATCATGCACAATATAAACATTTTACAATACAACTTTTAACCCTGAGATTGAATATATTCTTAGAAATAAAAATGCTATCTATCTGGTGAATGTGATCATCTTGACAAGAGAAATATTGAATTCTTATAGAAAATATCACTATGAAATTTAATTTAAGATTTAAAATAAAATTCTTTACATCTCATCTCATATCCAGTCTTCTAATTAAACCAGTTTCAAAACCAGGTGGTTTCATCATCAGTAATTTCACGACCGATATTCTTTCATCCAGCAAACATACTTCTCATTCCATCAGTTCGTGGACCTATTAACCTCCAAATCAAATCAAATTCTCCGGGAATTTCAAAATTCATTAGTTTTTGTTTCTCATCTATTATTAATGTGGATTTTTTCCCAAAGAGTGAGCTCTTTTAGTTTTTCTATTCATTTAATTAAATTGGTCTTTCTTTCAATTAGATGTTTTCAGACCAAGCATGAGTACAGGTACTGCTGGCTTTAAGAATGTCAAAATTTATGAAGTGGAAGTCAGCAATAGCTGCTCATGCTTGGTCCGAAAAACATCTAATTGAAAGAAAGGCTAGTTTAATTAAACAAATAGAAAAACCAAAAGAGCTCACAACTTGGGAAAAAATCCTCATTCATAAAACAAGAAAAAAATTAATGAATTTTTAAATTCCCGGAAAATTTGATTTGATTCGGAGGTTCATTGGTCCACCAACAGATGGAGTAAGAAGCAGGTCTACTGGACGACAATACATTGGTCATGATGATGAAACTACCTAGGTTTGAAACAGGTTTAATTAGAAGACTGGATATGAGGTGAGGTGTAAAGAATTTTAGCCATCGAAATATTCAAACATAAAAACAGTTTCAATAGAAAAGAAGAATCATTAAAAGTCAACAAAGTATGGATACCAGTTCTAAAAAACGCAGAATGCAAACCACTACAAGTACAGTCGACTAGACCATCAAACAGCAATCTCATTGGAGCAATGGAAGTCCCTACTGCTGACCAATCAGAAGGCAGATATAACTTACGAACACATCGCAGTGAACATATAAATAGGACAGACAGTAGACAGAATTGCCACTCTCAAGACAACCCTTAAGGATGCCAGACGCAGTCTCTGGCGAAATGTCAGGGAACTACAAGCCTCACAACCACGGCCTACAGCCTGAAAATCTTCTTCAAGATCATCATAGTTTAAGAGAAAGATTGTCTCACCTCTGTGTATAAGATTTCTTGTGTTCCCGAATCATATCATGATAGTTCTCCTCACAGTCAGGTTCTGATAACCGAACCAAATCGAGTAAACCAGCGCGCTGCAGAGCTTTGAGCACATAGTGATTGTTGTTAAGTCGGAATACGGCTCGCAGTGAGATGTCATTGTACAGGTCACTTTTCCCAACCAATGTCAGGTTCAGTTGTGCCAATACTTTCTCTGTAATACATTGTAATTCATGAGAAAATAAACAATCTCCCTCAATAATAACAATATGAAGACATTAGTGAGAGAAAGAAGAAATAAGTTAGATATGTACTATTCACCTCATATTTGTAATTTTTTGAAGACTTAAGTTTCGATGCCTAAAACTACAAATAGGAGGTGACTTGTAGAAAAAATTGACAAAATCTTCAAAAAAGGTACAAATATGAAGTAGTATATATCTACACAATTAAATTATTGTAAATCAATGGTAAAGAGAAAAATTTTTGCCTGAACCAGGAATCGAACCCCGAACCTTTAGCTTTCCGTGCTAATGCTCTGCCACTGAGCTAATCCAGGCTTCATTCCCATCCAAGCAAGAATCCTTCCTTTACCTTACTCTACTGGCCCCACATTCAATTGCAACGAATCATCATTCACAAATACACAATGAATGGCTTCTACCTGAAGAAGACATTATTTATTAAATTAATATTGAGAAGCTAAAGCTATTACTATGATAGATTGTGAATGATGATTCGTTGCAATTGAATGTGGGGCCAGTAGAGTAAGGTAAAGGAAGGATTCTTGCTTGGATGGGAATGAAGCCTGGATTAGCTCAGTGGCAGAGCATTAGCACGGAAAGCTAAAGGTTCGGGGTTCGATTCCTGGTTCAGGCAAAAATTTTTCTCTTTACCATTGATTTACAATAATTTAATTGTGTTCATTAATGTACTTATTTTCTATCATAGTAATAGCTTTAGCTTCTCAATATTAATTTAATAGTATATATCTAACTCATAAAATCTAAAATAAACTGCATAGTGTTACTTCCTTGAGATATTAAAGAAATAATTTGATGAAAACTATATTGTTATTGGTTTTTTTTACATATTTTTGTACTTATAAGTTTGTAAGTTTTCATTTGTCATATTTACATTTTGCATAGTATAAGGCCAACACACACACACACACACTCTATTGAGTAACACTAAGAAACTGGGACTGAAATTAAATATCTATGAAACTAAATATATGTTCACACATAGAAATACATTAATAATGGAAATGGACAGTTAATGACAAATGAGGGAAATTTTGAAGAAGTGGCTGAATTCAAATATCTAAGTACAATAATATTACAAATAGGAATGAGATGCACATAGAAATTAAACATAGCGCCTCAATTCTGAAAATGCAAGCTATTAGGCATTACAGGGACTCTTGCCGTCCTAATTTCTATCAGAAAACATTAAACTGAAAATATATAAAACTATTATTCTCTCAATTGTATGATCCCATAAAACATAGATTCTTACTTTAAGGGAGGGAAAATATTACGAGTATGTGAGAATAAAGTTCTTAGGAAAATTTTTGCACCAAAGAGAGATAAACAGACAGGCAAATGAAGAAGACTACATAACAGTGAGTTACATGGTCTTTATAGGAAACCAGATATAATAAGAACGGCTAAATCTTGTAGACCGCGATGGGCTGGAAAACTTTACAAGGATAATGAAAATAACTGAAACTTTAACAAATTTTATAATCTTATCATCGATACTATAGGAACATTTTGACATGAATGAGGAATAGAGTGTGGCATGAAAGCTTCTTGTAGGAAAACCAAAGGAAAAAACCCAGTTGGTAGACCAAGAATGAGTTGAGAGAATATTAACATGATTTGAGAGAAGTAAATTATATAGAGGATTGAACTTTTATAGGAATAAATCATTATGAGGTTTAATTTAAGATAAATTAAAATGTTTCATACCTCTCCTTATAATTAATCTTCTAAGTAGATTGTGATTTCAGGGTCTTGGTGACCCCATCTCAGTATATGTATGCTGACTGATGTTATGTTGATAGGAAGAAACACTTGTGAACCAGGGATTGTCACAAAATGTATATAGGAAAAACTAAAATAAATTTAAAAACAAGGGTGAAAGAACATCTTAGAAATGTCAAAAATGGAGAAGTGGAAAAGTCAGCAATAGCTGCTCATGTTTGGCCCGAAAAACATCTAATTTAATCACTGCAGACTAACTGCAACAGAAATGAAATTTATGAGACGTACTGCAGGTTACTCAAGAACAGACCATAAAAGGAACTCTGAGATTCTCAAAGAATTACAAACAGAATCAGTCATGGAATATGTACAAAAATACAGAAACAACTGGAAATCTCACGTAAGAAGAATGAGCAGAACAAGAATACCACATCAAATCTTAAATTACCAGCCACCAGGCAACAGATCTTTGGGCAGACCCTTCAAACGTTGGATTGAGATTGTAACAGACCACTAGATCTATCACATGAAAGGAAGAAGAAGAAGAGGAAGAAGATAAACAAAAGGAACTTACGGTTTGGGAAAAAATCCACATTCAGAAAAACAAGAAATATGAACTTCGAAATTCCCGCAGATTCTGACCTTATCTGGAGATTCATCGGTCACCAACAGAGGGAAGGAGAAGTGGTTCTTCCGATCGACATAACATCAGTCGGCATAAGTGTACTGAGGGTGGGGTTGCCAAGACCCTGAAATCGCGATCTACTTAGAAGATTAATTATGAGGAGAGGTATGAAACATTTTAATTTATCTTATACAGAAGATGATTAGAAAACATTAGCTCAGATCAGGGATGTGTTTGGAGTTTGGAGAGCTTATGTACTTGTGGCCAAGAACTTATGGATTCGATAATGCCAGTGAGTTAGTTAGTTAGTTAGTTAGTTAGTCACAAATGTGTTAATGTTCAGCTTAGAAATCACTCCCTCTAATGATACTCACTGATATATATTCCAACAAGTGTCTTGTTCTTGTCCAGTTTGGCATGTCCTGGTATCAGTGTTAGAGCATTGCTGTACACAGTATCCTGAGCCAGAACTCCACCTATAGTGTCGACATAGTCTAACAACTGTTCCAGAAACACCAATACATTGCTCGTCAGTTCATGAACTGTTCCATCTTTAGGAAGCTGAGTGCTGGGATCAGATCGAACACTCTCAATAAAATCTTCCAGAGCTTTTGCACCCTGTTGATAAGAATTAAAAATATAAGTTTTTATTGGCTAAACAGTACATTACTTTTCCCTTTATTTCCCATAGTATATTCTTGTAGTACTGTTACTCTACATACTTCTTTCTGTCTTTACTAACATTTTCTAATTTTGTAAACTTTTTAAGAATATTTCTTCTTCTTCTTCCTTCCAAGTATTAGGCCAAGGCCTGTTACGATCCTATAGAAAATTTTCCCTCCAGCGTTTCATAGGACGGCCCAATATTTATAAGTTTAATAAGTAATAACATTGAAGAAAATAATAATTTTATTAATAAAGAAGTATACAAGTTAATAAGTTTTGTCTGTGTAATTTATACCTCATAACGTTGTTCCTGTTAGACATATGTTTCAAGGCTTGTTAGCCCGATCTTCAGTAGTTACAGACTGGTGAATTACACAGACAAAACTTATTATTCAGTAAAACCTCATAATGTTACTTCCAAATGTATTTTCAAGTATACAAATTAATATGTTAAAGACTGCAAAAAATTTTATATAGGAAGTACCAGCAGAAGTTTTAAATATTTAGGTAGAATTTTTTATCACTCACCTCATATTGTTCTTCTTTTTGACTATAAACTAGTTTTGGAACATAGTTTCTGTTCCATCCTCAGTATTGTCACAACTGTTGTTCTGTCATCTTGAAGAGCCGTCCTTTGCTCCTTACATTGGCTGACTGGAAAACCTTGAAACCAGGTCATTCTCACCAGGAATTTCAAACTTCATCAATTTGAAATTTCTGGTGAGAATGACCTGGTTTCAAGGTTTTTCGGTCAGCCAATGGAAAGAACGAAGGACGGCTCTTCAAGATGACAGAACAATGGTCATGACGATACTGAGGATGGAACAGAAACTATGTTCCAAAACTAGTTTATAGTCAAAAAGAAGAACAC
Organism: Diploptera punctata; assembly: GCA_030220185.1. Classification (NCBI taxonomy): domain Eukaryota; kingdom Metazoa; phylum Arthropoda; class Insecta; order Blattodea; family Blaberidae; genus Diploptera; species Diploptera punctata. The sequence goes on from JASPKZ010006086.1 coordinate 967,129, forward strand.
TATGAGGTGAGTGATAAAAAATTCTACCTAAATGAATATACCTCATAGTGTGAATTCCTAAAATAAGTAAGAAGTTTTAAAATTAGATTCAAAGAACACTTTAAAGATTTCAGATATGCAGAAAGGAAATCCAGTTATACTAAACATATTGTTCAGGCAGGACATTGCATGTTAGATATTGAAGACAATTTGTTTGGAAAAAAAATTTCAGTTTATAACAGCGAAACTTATTCTTTCACATATCTTGTTCTTTAAACACATTTTACTTGAGATAGCAAAGTTTCAAAGGAATGAAATTTATAAATAATGAATAAGAAAACAAATATGTATAAATCTTAGACCTGGTTTTTAAAAAGTAGGAAAATAAAATATATGATAAACATACCGTTCCATGAAGTGTGTTGAGTATAGAAGCAAATTTGGAGCGAACATTGTAATCACAGCCTTCTACAGTACGTTCAAACTCTGGTCTCATGGTCAGCAAATGTTTAAGTATTGGGAAAACAACAAGAACTGCAGCAAAGTCATGTCTGTTGATGCAACGTTTAGCACGTGCTGCTATATTCTGAAACAAAACACACATTCAAACTAAACTGAATACTTACTATAGTATGGTTCTGCACTATACTAGTTCCGAGTTAAGTTCCAGTTGTAATGTAAAAAAACTTGCATAAGATATTATTCTGCCGACTCCATCTATTGGTGCTATTTTTAACTGAATTATGTACGATAGAAACATTGTTCTTAGACATCATCATATTTTACAGGAAATAAGACAGAATATAATAAAAGATGATACCAATAATTAGGAACTTCTTCCATTTCTTATTTATTTATGACAAAAAATTATATATGAGCCTATCTAAACAGACATTTATGCTTTTTCCAAGATGTTAATAGATAAACTTTATTTATCAGTACAAATTCATTGTGAGCAGAATTTATGTTCCATGCTAATTCACCAGTAAATTCTGATGTTATTTTCACCACGTCCTCAATAGTTAATATGAGGTATATTTATAAATATATTTACTAAACTGCTTGAAAATATTCAAAATAATTTATTTCTGTCCGCTTTTCAAATTATTTGTTTTCCAGTGTTTAAGAAATTCTACAGAAATTTTGCCATTTAAAACAATTGAAATTCCAACATATTCTGCATTGCATATGCGTAAGAATCAAACAATGCTTATTTAAATTTTTTTTTTTTTTTTTTATTGGTTTCAAAAGCATTTGGCGATAGGGAATTACAACGTATATAAGAGAAAAATTTGCGTCTAGATCGTAACTCGCCTCGGTAGCTCAGTTGGTAGAGCACTTGGCCCGGAAAGCCAAGGGTCCCGGGTTCGAGTCCCGGTCTAGGCGAAAATTTTTCTCTTCAAATTTAATTTATCTTTCATTGAGAAATGTTAAATTAATAATAAAAACATAATGCTTATTTAATCTAATAAAATTATTATTATATATCCTAAGATTCTCCTTATATAGGCATTGCTAGATAATATATAATTTTATTATTTTTATCCGATGTCACCAGCACTGTTTAAAATATATGTAGATATTTGTTTAGTAGAATGGTCACGTAAGTGTGCAAAAATGGGACTAGAATTAACAGAAAGAAGATATCTACATCACTTACTTTTTGCCGATGATCAGATAATTATAACCCAGAATGGAGAAGATGTAAATTATATGTGTAATTGGCTGTCAACAACATATCAGAAATGGGGTTTGAAAATCAACAAAAAACAAAACAGGGTATTTAACAAATGACCCAGATAAATTATATATTGATGGGTAAAGATAAATATAATTATAGAGAAAGATGGAACATCAAATAAATAGTAAAAAGGATTAGTAATGGAAGAAAACCCATAGGAATGTTGTTTCGTGTGGCGAAGTTTGAGTTTGCAAACTTCTTTCAAAGACCACAAGCTAATGGAATGTAGGATGTATGACTAGGAATCATTTTAAGAATACTCTAGTCAAACTTTAACTTGAATAATTTATTTAATTAACGAACACATTTATCACTTCACTTCACTTTGAAATTAATAAATTCACTGCAATTTTACTAATTCTTTGTTTTAATGCATTTTTGTGGAGATGGCAAGCTCGTGTTACTTGCACAAAATCTTAGCGGCATCTGAGGGCCTGAGGCTGATGCAAGACATTATAAGCATGCAGACCAAAGCTTCCAGAAGCTTCTACATACAAAGGAATTTAGTTTTGCGGGACAAAAATTGAGTGCAAAAGATACAAGGGCCAATGAAAAGATTATATTTTTAATTATTTACCGCCAACTATGCTAAGACAAAAAGCATGTAAGAATGACTTGCGATATTTTTGATGATGCAAGTGTTCTAAATTATTCCATAAGAACTTTAATGCAAGAAGGACTTATAGTAAATGCATTATGCAATTAAATGCAAGTCATACAAAAATAATTCAAATAAATTTATATAAAAATCAAATAAAATAAGAATTATCCAAATGTTAAACTCTATACTATGGAGTTAAAACATAATTAACAGAACAAAACAACTAATTTATAAATCCATACTAGAAAGTATAATGTTATATGGATCGGAAGTTTGGACAATGACACAACATGTCAACAGAATAACTTCAGTTGAAATGGATTTTTGGAGAAGAGCTGCCAAATAACCTCGACTGGAAAAAATTAGAAATACAGAAATTAGAAAATGGATGATGCAGAAAGAAATATAATGGATGAAATTGAACACAGAAGGCTAAAATGGTATGGACACGTAAGAAGAATGCAGGATGGAAGATTACCAACAGCCATCTAAGCATGGAAAATTCAAAGAAGGAACGGAAAAGGAAGACCAAGAACAACCTGGAAGAACAACATTCAAAATTCAATGAGGAAATTAGGAGTAACAGATGAAGACACAGAGGATAGAGAACAATGGGGAACTTTAATTAAGGGAAAATTGTGAATGTTTGTTGCAAACTGATAAGTCCGTAGTCATTTATATTTATTTATTTATTTTTAGTTCATGTTAATTACTAAGATTGGTTGGAGAAAACCCTCAATGATGAGGAAAATTCTCAAATAATAAAAAAAATCCCAAATTTTATTATATTAAAATAAATTATTTTATTTCCTTTCTGGGTGAGGTTTTTATTGGGGTTTTTCCTCATTTGTAAGACAAATGTCAGGAAAACATTAAGGCCCAAACAGTCCCCAAAATCATATGGCCATCATCATCACCATCATCCTTCACCGGTGTGGAAAGCAACGGGAAGCTACCACACCTTGGCTACCACACCTACAATTCCCTAGTAAAGCTGCAAGCATAGCGTGAAAATGCTATGATTGCAGTGAAGGACCTGCCTTTGGGCAGAATTACTATGGATGGATTTCAAGTGTTAGAAAGCAAACTACATTTTCTTACATGCTTAAAGGTAAAACCACTATTTGACCAATGAAAATGCAGTCATATATCTGGTTTCAATCTTTTTTTATTATTAATTAAACACTTCTCACTGAAGGACAAATTATATTTGAAGAGAAAAATTATACGCTCAGACTGGGGTTTAAACCCAGGACCTTCGGCTTTCTAGGTCATTTGTCAGTTATACAGACAACACTTTTTATTTCAAAAGCTTTATTCCTTCAGATTTTGCTAAAAACATTACCTCTCCATCCTGTACAACTGTGTCCATTGCTTCCCTGATGATGATCTCGAAGACGTGATGTTGATGTTGTAGAGGCACTATCCCGACCATGAGCGAGCGTTCACTTTGCATCAGTCTTTGTAAAGCCATGACACACACCAGATAGTTCTCCATCTCTTGTTCGTCTACTATGTCCTCCCGCGTTTCTGAAAACATTATAATAGAGAACTAAATATTAATTTTAATAACTCACCTCATACAATTTCAAATTTAAATAATACAACAATATCTTAAATATAGCAAAATTAGGTGTTTTTATTATTGATTTAACACTTCTCACTGAAGGATAAATTATATTTGAAGAAAAAAATTTTCGCCTACACCGAGACTCGAACCCGGGACCTTTGGCTTGCCGGGCCAAATGCTCTACCAACTGAGCTACCGAGGTAAGTTGTGATCTAGACGCAAATTTTTCTCTAATATACGTTGTAATTCCCTCACACCGAATGCTTTGAAACCTTTGCTACTATCTTTGCATAATTAAATGGTTTTGATAAGAAAATAATAACAAACAAATTGAAGAAATTCAAACAGAAAAAAAGACTTACAGAATACACTCCCTAAAAACTGATAGCAAAGAAAAGAAAAAATTGAAGAAAATTACTTACCATCCTGAAGTACATAGAAAATATAAAAAAAAATTGTTTAACAAACATAATGTTACTTTGGCACCAATAAATAAATTCAGTCTGGGTAAACTCCTAAGTACCAATAAAAAAATCAACATTCCAGACTAAAAAATCTGGAATTTATCAAATAAATTGTAATGATTGCACCAAAGTATATATAGGGAAAATGAAGAGGAATTTGGAAGCACATTTTAGAAATATATAAAATTGTGAAATTGAAAAATTAGCAATTCCTGCACATAGTTTATTAGAACATCATAAAATTAATAGAGATGCAAAACTTTTGAAACAATTGGATAAACCATTAGAATTAACAGTTTGACAGAAGATATTCATTCAAAAGAATAAATACTGATCGACGAACTCCGATATTCCTGCAGAAAAAAATTTTATTTCAAAATTTATAAACCCAACCAAAGATGGCAGCAGTAGAGGTAACCATGGACAAATCAACAAACAAAGAATTTCAACAGTTGGCATGACTGAAGATGAATGAAAAATTCATTCGAAACCAATGATCTCAAATAAATTTGAAATTGTATGAGGTGATTTATTAAAAATATGTTCTCCACTGAATATTAATGATATAACCTCGTAATGTTTACTTCCCAATATTAATTTTAATATAACCAAATATTAACTCATAAAATTAATTATAAAATGGCAATAGGAAGTAACGTTATGAGGATCTTCTTAACAAATAAGATGAGTCTGTTGCATCTTACTTCATAAAAGTTGAGTTCTTTTAGGATATGTTTCAATACACACATATGCATCATCTTCAGCTTGACCAGACTGTTGAATTTTACATTGTCGGCCCTGGATGTCAACTCCCCCTCCATCTTTTGGTGGACCAAAGAACTTGCAAATCAAATCCCTCTCCTCGGCAATTTCAAAATTCATTATTCTATCCCTGTTGTTTTGGATGTATATCTTCTCCCAAATGGTAAGTTCATTAGTATTTTCTGTTTTAATAATTTGGTGTTCACATTAATTTTATGTTTCTCTGACCAAATGAGGGCTGCTACTGCAGATTTTTCTATTTCTCCATTTTTTACATTTCTGATGTGTTCCTTAGTCTTCTTCTTCTTCTCCCTTCCAAGTATTAGGCCAAGGCCTGTTACGATCCTATAGAAAATTTTCCCTCCAGCATTTTATAGTACAGCCCAGAGATCTTCGTCCTCTTGGTATATAATTATAAACAGCTTTGGGCATCCAATTTGAACTCATTCTTTCAAGATGGTGTTTCCAATTTAGTTGGTACTGTTTAATATATTCTAAAGTTTGCGCAGTCTTCAATTCATTTAAGATATCGGTGTTCCTTTTCCGATCCCATCTGGTGTAACCCGCTGTTCTGCGCATGAATCTCATTTCACAAGCTGTTATTCTACTTTCATGTTGTCTTCTTAGTGTCCATGCTTCATTACCATAGGTCAACACTGGTTTAGCCAAAGTGTTAAATAAATGTAATCTGGTGTTTTTTGTACAAGGGATGGTTTCATAACTTGATAAACAATTCCCAAACTTTTATTATAACTAGTAATTTTTTCAGGGATATCCTTTCCATCCCAGATAGAGAGATCTTAGTTCCTTAGTTCTAAGGTTAAATTTCTCTTTGTTTTCCCTATGTATATCTATCACAATTAGCACACTTTTTCTGGTATATTTCAGATTCTTTTGCCACCATCAGTCTTTTCATTTGTTTTTTAATGTCGACTGAAGATAAGAGGGACTCCTCTTGAAAACTGCAATTCCCATGTTTAAAAAAAACATGAAATATGAGGTAAGATAAGAAGTGACTCATTCATTCATTCATTGAACTTTTCATTTTTGTTGGTTTTGATTAATTTATTTTAAAAATAGGATAGGAAATAGCATTATGAGTTTTCATCATCATCCTCTTATCATATCCTCCTTTCGGAAGGTCAATTCATTAAGAGGTTTATTTAATAATTAAGATATTTGATTAATTTATTTATGCTGTAAAATCTTTCGGAATTTACTTAATATTTAAAGGAAGTAACACTATGAATTATTATGATTTATGAGTTAGGGTTATAGACTCTTTTGGAATTTATTGTGTGCCCACGGATGATACATGAATTTCCTGTATTTTTTTTCAAATGGTTTTTCTATCTGAAGAGTGTTTTCATTCATCAATTTATGTTTTTTGTATCATTTTCTCCTCAAAACCATTTTTTTGCCACTTTAATTATGTGTTTTTTCTCTCTAATTCAAAATTTTATTTGCTTAAGGGCATGTCTAGTAATCTATGTGTTAAGCTGTTAAAGACTGTCAATTTGTGTGAAATATGGTTGAATCTGTTGATTTAATATAGTTATCTGTGCATGTTTCATTTCTATGAATGTCAAATTCTATTTTCTTTTTTTCCTGATTTCTACACAATTTGAGATCCAAAAATGATAAATATTTATTCTCTTCAAGTTTCTAAAGTGAATTAAGAGCTTTAAAGTATCTTCTTTATTTTTTTTAACTATAGAAATTACATCGTCCACATATCTATACCAAAATTTGAACATCAGAGGATGTACTTTAATTATTTTGCATTCGAAATTGCTCATAAAAAAATTCACGAAAAAAAGGAGATGATGGATTACCCAATGGAAGCATTGACTTTCGTCCATAGAAATTCTCTTTATAGGTAAAAATCATTTGATTAATGTTTCTTCTTTCTCTTCAAATATAATTTATCCTTCAGTGAGAAGTGTTAAATTAATAATAGAAACATCAAAAGAAGCCCTACTGGCTTTATAAAGCAGTGTTTAAATTCCCAATAAATGTCTTCTTAAACAACATATTCGGCGATCGAGAATTAACAGTGTATAAGAGAAAAATTTGTGTTTAGATTGGGGTTTCTCAGGTAGCTCAGTGGTAGTGCATTGACGTAGAAAGCCAAAGGTCCTGGGTTCAAACCCCAGTCTGAGCATATTATTTTTCTTTTCAAATATAATTTATTCTTCAGTGAGAAGTGTTAAATGAATAATAAAAACATGATTAATGCATAGTTCAGTTGATTTTAAATATTTTTCTCTACTAATCAAAAAATAATATTGACAAACAGAGTAGAAAAAAAAAATTGCGTTACCTAAGTGTATAGTTGCACGTCGAGTACCAAGTGTGAATCCAGTGGAATGTTCTAAGGTCTGCGTAGCAATCTGCAGCATTTTATTGGCTTTCTTTTCAAACCTGCAAACAAGTGCTTCAGTTATTTACAAGGAGATTGATGGAGATTGAAATGTCGACTTGAATAAATTGATTTTTTTACTAGATAATGATTAGGGCAAGGCATCTTTTTCTTATGAAGGTTGAAATATTGCTTGCATATATGAAAATGTACGGCATTAAAAAACAGATTAAATAAAAGCAATTCATTAGGATTTTTTTGCATTTTCTTAACTTATTTAGGGATAGGTCATTTTTGGCAATTTTTAGGTCATTTTGAGCATTTTTTACACTTTTCAGGAAAGCTGTGACATTATGTGTATTTGATTTAAGATTTTATTATAATTCAGTATTTTTCCTTGTCAATACAATTTCTTGGAATTAAGTAGTTGTTTTGCTAACTACTACCCCTATTTTTCAAGGTATGTGCATAATGATCTTGCCCACTCATAGGAATTTTATTCAATTTCTTAGAGCTTATGCTAGCTTCTACTCTTATTCTGATTGTTAACTGCAATTCAAAATTGCTGTAAAAGTGCACTGTGTAATTGAAATGGATTTTCTGCAATAAAAGGTACTGTAATATGTATTTTTTAAATAATTTTCTTTTATTATTTAGATGTTAAGTTAAATTTTATATAATTCAGTAATCAAGTAAGTACTTAATCTAATAAATAGTATTTTTATTGGTAATTCTTAACTTTTTATTTGTCTTTTTTTTTTATTTTATTGGTCATTTTTTGCATTTTTTAGGTCATAAATGCATTTTTTATTTTGCATTTTTTACCAATTTATAGGTCATTAAATGCCTTTCCCTAATAATGATTAATGATTTTAATTATTTATATTAATTACTCTCAATATTTATAAAAAGATATTAAAAAATATAAAGATATTAACCAGCAATACACTCACATATGCAGTCTTTTCGAAGCTCTTCTACTTGGAGTCTGGAACTTAGGTCTCTGTAACAAATATCAAGATTACATGAAAATCATATATTGAAAATACAGTAAAAGCTCCTTGTTCGCGGGGCATATGTTCCCTAAATATGCTGCGAATACAGAAACTGCGAATATAGAATGGTAATTTGTATGGGTATGTAGGGGATACGTTTCAAAATAAAATATTAGTTATCAAAATAAAATCAATTAATGATTACTATCAAGCTTAGGCATGTATTAATGAAATGGAATAAGTCATGTAGGGGAATGGGAATCAATATTAATGGCAATTTACTGCACAATTTATTATTTGCTGATGACCAGATTATAATAGGACAAGATAAAGAAGACATAGAATATATGATAGAAAGTTGGTCGATGCATTTGAGGTAGGTAGACTGAAGATAAATTATATTAAAACAGAATATATGGTAATCGGAGGAAATTCAGAAGACCTACAAATAAATAATATGATAATTAAACGTGTTGAAGAATTTAAATATCTTGGATCTATAATAGATAAATCTGGTACTTGTGAAAAAGATATTATTAACAGAGTAAATTGTGCAAGGAAGGCGATTAGATCCCTGAATGGTCTTTTATGGAATAGAAATTTGACCAGAAAAACAAAAAAAGAGATTATACAGACAATAATAGAAAGTACACTTACATATGGATCAGAAAGCTGGACAATAAATGAAAGGATGCAGAAAATAATCTTGGCGACAGAAATGGATGGATTATGGAGAAGTATGAGAATATCCAGGCTACAACATATTCGAAATACATATATCAGACAAGAAATGGATGCACAAGAAACTGTTATCGATAGGATAACAAAGAGAGCTCTACAGTGGTATGGACATGTACAACGGATGTCAGAAGACCAGTGGCCTAAACAGATGTTGGATTGGATGGTACCAGGCAGAAGGAAGAGGGGGAGAAGTAGAAGAGCATGGTATGAGGGAATATATGATGCCATGATGAAGAGGGGTATGGAAGATGGTCAATGGGAAGATAGGAATCTGTGGAAAGCAGGAATCAAAGGCAAACTGCTGTAAAGTGGAAAGCCAGTATTAAGTAAGTATCAAGCTTAGGCATGTGCTTAAAGAACTTAGTAATTTTTTTCCTGTTTTGACACTTTTATACGGTCTTTCAATTCAGATTGATATTCATCTGTGAATTCAGCAATAGAATTCCTTATTTTGTCTTCGGATTTCTTGATGAATCGTACAGTTGATTCATTAACAATGAAACAGTGTGATATAGATGCAAATGACTCGCCAACACATAATGGCTAAACATTTAAATAGCCTCTTAACTTTAAGTGGTAACACTACTTTTTCAGCTTCGGAACTGATTTTCTTTCATTTTACTCGACATTGTAAATTGGCAACAAAACAAAAGTGAGATGTGTTATTCAATCAAAATTATTGCAATGAATGACAAGTTGAAACAATAAAACGCTGATCGTGGCGAGGGCAGCATTTAACATCGGAGATTGTGGCACGTGAATTATGGTGGCGGTGGCTTTTAACAACGAACTTTAGGCTTAGTGACAATAAAGTTTGTTTTACTTTGATATTAATTTGTCCATTTGGTTTGAATCACTCTTTGTAAAAGCCGCCTTGACACGTGCATGTTGCCAATGCATTAACCCTTCAGAGCAGGTGGAGTTAAATGGCTGGCGATACCCTATTGCGGGAGGAGAGTTCATGGATATTTAAATCCAGCCGTTCAGTGCCAGTATTCCAATAACACATTTAAATGGAAATATCTTGAGTAATTTAAATGTTTTTGCAATTTGTTTATGGTGAACTCTTAATATAATATTTAATTAATTCAATTTATTACGGTTCTCACGTAACATCTCTGCATGTGTAGACTTATTTATGATTGTTGTGCCACAGTTGAAATAGGTCCTATTTGTAAGTTTCTCAAATAAGTAGCACAGTGAATTGCACTAGGAATTCTTTGAAGAAATCAGAGAACCGGCTCTACCTAACAACACAATGAAATATTTACACAAAGAGAAGGGTCTTCAACAAAAAAAACAGAATGAACTTCAAAAATTGGTGTGATAAATCTTCAAAGCGTAATCCAGCAATTTGACACTCAGGCACCAATAAGTGTATTTTTTTTGCTTGTGTTTACTTTGTTCATGTTCATTACAAATTGCTTTTATGGGTTGACAAAAAACAGCTTTTAGGCGCCATTTTTTCCAATATGGCGGTGCGAGCAGCAAAGATACGAGGTGGCAAAGTTTAAATTTGGAAAGAGCACATCGAAATCCATATAATTACAAATTTTCAAAACTCCTGGAAAACTTTCCAGGTAAGCTCTTTTTTAGAACCAAATGACTGGACTAATTATTTATTAAGATTAAAATAAGTATATTAATATACACAACTAGTCCACCGCTGTGGTCTCGGGGAAGCGTACTGCCTTGTCACGCAGCGGGCCTGGGTTCGATCCCCGGTCGGGACAGTTTTTCTGGGTGAGGTTTTTATCGGAGTTTTTCCTCACCTGTAAGACAAATGTCAGGAAAACTTTAAGGCCCAAATGGTCCCTGAAATCATATGGCCATCACAATCATCATCATTCATATTCATCTTAGGTTAAGCTTAGGATTAGGGACTCTCCTGGCGCACCATTATCATCATCATCACCCATCATATCATCGGGGCAACGTAACCCCGCCTTCCTAGTGCCCCAACCTCAGAAGTGGGTTACAAGTACGCCATGCCAGGAGAGAAACCAGGAATGTCGAAAGACAAACCTGGGGCATTTGGAAAAAAAAAAAATATATATACACACAACTAAACTATTGTAATCAATGGTAAAAAGAAAAGTTTTCTCCTCAACCAGGAATCAAACCTTCAGCTTTATATGATTGAAAACAGTGGTTTGTTTAACTCACCACCATTGGAGAGTTGGCTGCCTGTACACCCTGTATGCTGCCACCACTAGAAGACCTCTGCTGTTCCTTTAGCTGTTGCAGGGATTTGAGTAGAACTGTAGCTCGAACACGTGCATACACATTCATGTACTCATCTCTGTTGTGCATGATAAGCCAATCTGCTATACGAATCAGTTCACTGGAGACAGCTTCAGGAAAATGATTCAGTGATGCCACTGGAGTATCTTCTACAGGTGTCTCTACACAACAAAACATACAGAATCTTCAACATCCTTCCTCTTTTTTTAATATAATAAATTTGGGAATTTTTACTTCTTCTTCCTTCCAAGTATTAGGCCAAGGCCTGTTACGATCCTATAGAAAATTTTCCCTCCAACGTTTCATAGGACGGCCCAGAGATCTTTGTCCTCGTGGTTTATAATTATAAACAGCTTTGGGGATCCAATTTGAAGTCATTCTTTCAAGATGGTGTTTCCAATTTAGTTGGTACTGTTTAATATATTCCAAAATTGGTGTAGTCTTCAATTCTTTTAAGATATCGGTGTTCCTTTTCCAATCCCATCTGGTGTAACTTGCTGTTCTGCGCATGAATCTCATTTCACAAGTCGTTATTCTGCTTTCATGTTGTCTTTTTTAGTGTCCATGCTTCACTACCGGGGCACGCCGTAGCGTAGTGGTTAAGGCACTGGGCTACAAGCCGGAGGGTCGAGGGTTCAAGTCCCGTTGGGGTGGATTTTTAAACTGACCCAAACCCTCTGGCAGCACTATGGCCCTGGGGTCGACTCAGCCTCTAACGGAAATGAGTACCAGACGCTTGTTCTGGGGTAAAGGCGGCCGTCACGCAGGGCTGACAACCCGGCTGACATCAAGTGCCGATTGTCTAGAAAAAGTGGGAACCTTAACCTCCTACTACCCCAAAGGCCTCCTGAGGCCTGTTGTGGGATCACTAAAAAAAAAAAAAATGCTTCACTACCATAGGTCAACACTGGTCTAGCCAAAGTGTTATATAAACATAATCTGGTGTTTTTTTTGTACAAGGGATGGTTTCATAACTTGATTAATAATTCCCAAACTTTTATTATAACTTGTAATTTTTAACATTATGAGGTTTTATTAATAAGAATAAAATGAATCATGAATTCTTCTTACCTCATACTTCTATTTTTTTTAAACACAGCACTGCAGTATCAGCGACCATTGTCACCATCATGATGCTGATACTGCAGTGCTGGGTTTAAAAAAATATAGAAGTATGAGGTAAGAAGAATTCACGATTAATTTTATTCTTATATCCTTCCTCTTGTTAAAATTTTAAAATTCGTGACTGATAAAACAGTTGTCCTCAACTATATTAACTTCTGTTATAAAACGTCGTCACATTATTAAAATCTAGCCTCTCTAAGATCATGCTTCATCTTCACACTATGTTTCAGTTTTAACTTTCAGCACCTAAAAATCTATTTCTTAATCATACAATATGAATTTTCACTTACCTTCCACTAATTCAAGCAGCATGATTGGTGGAACAGGTTTACTGTGACGAAACAAAAGGTCCTTAAATTCTCTGTTCAGAGCATCACCACCGGAATTAAACAGCGTTGACTGCAAATAACAAGAACAAAAATAGTTTTCACCGGTGCTTTTCATTATATACATGAATAAATTAATAAATGAATGGAGGAAACACAACGAGGATATATACCCATCAATAGGAACCTCAAACTCGATGCTATTCTTTTTGCAGACGATTTAGCTCTTCTGGCACTTTCCGAAAATGATTTGCAACGATCAATTTATAATTTACAAAAAATAGCTGCCAAATTTAATATGGAAATATCAATTAACAAAACTAAAATTATGGCATTTCATGGGAAGGACCCCATACAAAGTAAAATCTGTCTCCAGAATAAAATTTTAGAGAGATCTAATCAATTTAAATATCTTGTATATTATCTCTCTATCTGGGATGAAAAGGATATCCCTGAAAAAGTTACTAGTTATAATAAAAGTTTAGGAATTATTAATCAAGTTATGAAACCATCCCTTGTACAAAAAAACACCAGATTACGTTTATATAACACTTTGGCTAGACCAGTGTTGACCTATGGTAGTGAAGCATGGACACTAAAAAGACAACATGATAGCAGAATAACGGCTTGTGAAATGAGATTCATGCGCAGAACAGCGGGTTACACCAGATGGGATCGGAAAAGGAACACCGATATCTTAAAAGAATTGAAGACTACGCCAATTTTGGAATATATTAAACAGTACCAACTAAATTGGAAACACCATCTTGAAAGAATGAGTTCAAATCGGATCCCCAAAGCTGTTTATAATTATATACCAAGAGGACGAAGATCACTGGGCCGTCCTATGAAACGCTGGAGGGAAAATTTTCTATAGGATCGTAACAGGCCTTGGCCTAATACTTGGAAGGAAGAAGAAGAAGAAGAAAAATAGTTTTATATCATATTATAATTGGCTCAAAACCAAGGACAAATCATAGCCTCCTTAAGAATCCTTTTCCCAACCTATCCTTCCTTGATAATTATCTGATTTTTTTAAGTATTTTTGTACTTTTCAGATCTCCATTTATCCATCTACAATGAGGTCATCCCACACTTATTTTTCCTCTTGGGTTACATTCCCACTTATTATTTTACTATTATCCATTCTTTGGTTATTGTCTGTTCATTTCTATCTAGCTATCTCAGTATCTGAATAATATTTGGTGATTTTTATTTCTTCTTCTTTTTTTTCTTCTTCCTTCCAAGTATTAGGCCAAGGCCTGTTACGATCCTATAGAAAATTTTCCCTCCAGCGTTTCATAGGACGGCCCAGTGATCTTCGTCCTCTTGGTATATAATTATAAACAGCTTTGGGGATCCGATTTGAACTCATTCTTTCAAGATGGTGTTTCCAATTTAGTTGGTACTGTTTAATATATTCCAAAATTGGTGTAGTCTTCAATTCTTTTAAGATATCGGTGTTCCTTTTCCGATCCCATCTGGTGTAACCCGCTGTTCTGCGCATGAATCTCATTTCACAAGCCGTTATTCTGCTTTCATGTTGTTTTTTTAGTGTCCATGCTTCACTACCATAGGTCAACACTGGTCTAGCCAAAGTGTTATATAAACGTAATCTGGTGTTTTTTTGTACAAGGGATGGTTTCATAATTTGATTAATAATTCCTAAACTTTTATTATAACTAGTAACTTTTTCAGGGATATCCTTTTCATCCCAGATAGAGAGATAATATCCAAGATATTTAAATTGATTTTTATTTAAGTTCAGGAATTTATCACAAGTAATGTCATGAGTGATTTCTAATTTATCTAGAGGATTTGGAAACCAAGAGTGGTATTTTTTAGGACTATTTAATGAATAAAATTAAACTGTTTAATCTCTCCAGGACTAGTTTCAAGGAACCTTTTTCATAATTGTCAACTGGCATCTGACTTTTGATTTTAGAGTATGTATTCCTTATTTTCAATGTTTTTATTTGAATTAACATTTTCCAATCCTGGATAGAATCTAATTTAAGAAAGAAAAATTAATGTTTGAACCGGGATTTGAACCCTGGACCTCTAGTTCTACGTACTAGTGTGCTGTCCTCTACACCATTCAAACAACGATACAAACATTAACATTTCTTTCAACTTACAGTTCTCATTGGACAGCACACTAGTATGTAAAACAATTGCTCCAGGGTTCAAATCCTGGTTGAAGCATTAACTTTTCTTTCTTAAATTTGATTCTATCCAGGATTGGAAATTGTTAATTCAAAAAAAAACATTGAAAATATGAAGCTTTACTGCTAAAAAAAGGTAATGTATAAATTCTCAATAAAAATACTTCTGAACAGAAGATGTCAGTTGGCGTGATAGTAGTGACAGCTAGCCTTCGGACGAATGAGAATTGTATAAGTTGAAAGAAATATTAATGTTTGTATCATCGTTTGAATGGTGATTAATCTACTGATTGTTAAAATAAAACCTCATAGTGTTACTTCCTAAAGGTATGTATATACACAATTTGTCTCTCGTGGAGACATGGATGCTCTCTAGTGGGAATTTCTTACTTAATTTAATTATCATATTTGAAGAGAAAAATTACACGCTCAGACCGGGACCCTTTGGTTCTGTAGACCAAGTGCTGTACCAGAGCAAGTACCGATCTAAACGCAAATTTTCTCTATATACGTTGTAATAAGATAGAAGCAAAGGCTTCATATTGATTGGTGGGTGGGAATTACAATGTATATAGAAAAAAAATTTCGTTTAGATCAGTACTTGCTCCGGTACAGCACTTGGTCTAGAGAAACCAAAGGTCCCGGGTTCAGGTCCCGGTCTGAGTGTATAATTTTTCTCTTCAAATATGATTTATCCATCATTGAGATGTATGAAATGAATAATAAAAACATCATAATTTAGTTACGCTTATTTCCTTATAGATGTCAGCAAGAGACATATGGTCAGCACATCACCTCAAAAAGAGACCTACTAATCAACTAAGGTATGGGGAAAGTTGGTTAAATTTTGCTCAGAGGCACTAATTTAGGCTTCAAGTTCTTTTATGAGCCTGAAAATCTTTGGATTTGGGACCCATGGCTTAAAGTTCCTTCCAGAGGATTTGCCCTCTGGATTTTTTCATCCTAAAAATCCATCGGTCCCGGCCACGTTTGAATCCGTGACAGAAAATATAAATGTATTGTCTGTCCAACAGATTTGCGCCCCTGTAAGATATGCGAACTAAAGCCACCTTCCTTTTCTGCCTCGGCAAATCATTTCCCTCCCTACATTCCCATCTCTCTCTCTTTTGTACCTCTCTTGCACTTGCAGTCCAGTGTTGTCAACTTAACTCCAACCTTGCATTATTCAATATTCAAGAGCCATGACACTGGGGGAAGTTTGGCAACATCCCTACTCGATAAGTTACCTGTGGCTGCTGTTCGACGTAGTGGGAGGGGAGTGCAGTGAAATGGTGTGAGTATAGACATGTACATTTTCAAGAATTATTTCAACACTATAGGGGCACAGATCCGTAGGTCCAAGTATACTTACCACATTTTCAAGTTCAACACTCTGTGGATTGTTCTTCTCAAAATATTCCTGAGCAGTCTGCAGTTTGTCCATTGCCTGCAGGAATGAATCAAGTCCTGATCCTCCATTTGCTATAGGACCAGGTCCAGCACGTACCACAGGCTCCACCTCCTGACTGACACCGTAAAATCCAATCACATGATCCAATGCTGTCAATGTTCGCTCAATGTCTTCCACAAGTCAAGGAAAAATGCATTTTGTTTAAAACTCATTTTATAGTTATGTATAGATAGGTAATTTTTTTATAAAGAAAGAATTGACAATGACACATAGAGCGTTGAAACCCTGGGCCTTCAATAAACTACAACTATGAGGTGGGTCATATATTTTCTAACTCATATTATTTAATCTTTTTACTATTTGAAATATGATGACAGAAGCCTTGCGAGATTTTGGATACACAGTTTATGAGGAAGTTCATGGTGTGGCCACTAATGGGAGTAACAGACGAATAGATATTATTGCATTTAGACCATTTTCTAAAATTGGTATGATATTAGATCCCACAATTCGTTTTGAGACTCATAGTGGCCAACCTGAGGAAGTTGACTCTGAAAAGAAAGCCATATATAAGCCAACAATTGACTATTGCAAAGATAACTACCAACTAGATAGTATAACTGTCACAGGATTGATGATCGGGGGAAGAGGTACTATACATGGATGCTTAGCCAAATTTTTGAATTCCTTAGATTTGGACAGGGTGTATCTTTCTAAAATTGCCATCGCTGCCATTAGAGGATCAATTTCAATTTTAAGAAACCATATTTACAAAATTTCTACTTTATAGTATGTATACTTCAATTAGGCCTACAATTTGAATTTTTTTAAATGTATTTACAAAATGTATTTCATCAATTCCAAAAATTAATTGTCTGTATCGCTTTGTCCTTGAAACAATCCTCTAATGAGGACAGTTGTATCTATTAAAAAATTGAGTCAGTTAAATATTTTTCATCTCACTTCATAAAGTTCCATGTATTCACGATACCGGTTTCAAAGGCCTTCACCTCCATCATTAGTCAAAACTCCGGTTGCTGAAATTTTGCTGTTACCACAATCTTCCAAATTGCGTCTCGTGCCAATTTAATAAACTTGAAGATTAAATTTTGCTCACCAGAAACTTCAAAATTCATGGATCTTCTGAATGCATATTATTTCCCAACTGTTATTTCCAAAGGCTTCTCTAAATTTTCAAAGGTTATGTTTCTCTTCCAGTTATGTGATTCTCTAGCAAACTATAAGCTGCAGTTGCCAATTTTTCAGTTTCACCATTTTTAATATTTCTAAAATATTATTTTGTATAAGTCTATAAATTCCTTGTTTTCCCAACATATACTTTTCTGCAATAATTGCAACTAATTTTATAATTCCAGATTTCTTACAATTCTTAGTTATTAGAAGATTACTACTCCAAGCATGAGAGGCCTAAAAGGCTATTGACCTACCAGCTGGCTGCTAGCCTCACATCCACATGTGTTAATCACGGAGGTAGACAATCATCTACCCAGTACAGGGGTGGCATGTGGTCAGCATGTCAGGTCCCCAGCTATTATAGCTGGTCTTCTCAACCTGGAATCGCTACTTATTGTAGCTACCCAAATGCCTCACGATGCTGGGTAGGCACTGGTTCCATACTGATCGAAATTTCATGAGAATTTTTTTTTCCCCATGGGGACTCAAACCAGCGCAAGTCCCGTAGCTCTGCACCAAGACTTCTTGCCTTAACCACTCGGCTATGGCGTAGAACTAGTAGAAGATTACCCAGTCTAAATCTGTCAATTGGTACCAATGAAATATTGAAAATATTAAATGTTTTTTTTAAATTTCCTGTGTATTTGAAGATGGTAAGTAATTTTCTTGAATTGTTTCCCTTTCTTGGAATCAGATTGTAAGGTGGTGTAGTCTTTTTTCTTGTTTGAATTTCTTTAACTTATTTATTATTATATTCTTTCTAAAACCATTTAATCTATGAGGCATGTTTTTTAAAGTAAGTTCCAAAAGGCTGTAGTAATTAAACAGGAATATATTTATAAACCATTTTTGTTGCATTTTATTCCCCACACTTCAATTACTTTTCAACATAATCTCCACCATTATTGAGGCATTTATCGATCAGGGCACAAGTTTTTCTATCCCTCATTATAGAATCCGCCCGCCTGCAATACGAATCATTCCCACACTGCTGTTTTCACTTCATCGCCATTAAAACGTTAGCCACCGAGGAATGTCTTGAGGTGCAGGAAGAATCTTTTTATCGACAGCACACATCAAATCATCAATGATCAATGATGGCCGACCAGCGTGCTGTTCATCGTGCACAGAGACGCGGCCCTCGTTGAACTTCCTAACCCATCTCCTGAACATTCCATCACTAATGGCATCTTCATCATACACCTCACTAAGTTGACAATGAATGCCAGCTGGTTTCATGTTTCTCGCATTCAAGAAACAGATAATAGACCATATCTCACAGAGGGTGGGGTGCTCGATCACTTTCTTCTTCTTCTTCTTCTTCCTGTCATGTGATAGACCTAGTGGTCTGTTACATCTCAATCCAACGTTTGAAGGGTCTGACCAGAGATCTCTTGCCTGGTGGCTGGTAATTTAAGATCTGACGTGGTATTCTTGTTCTGCTCATTCTTTGTACATGAGATTTCCAGTTGTTTCTGTATTTTTGTACATATTCCATGACTGATTCTGTGTGTAAATCTTTGAGGATCTCAGAATTTCTTTTATGGTCTGTTCTTGAGTAGCCCGCAGTACGTCTCATAAATTTCATTTCTGCCGCAGTTAGTCTTTGTTCGTCTACACTGCAAATTGTCCAGGCCTCACTGTCATAACATAATATGGGTCTGGCCAGTGTTTTATAAATCTAGTTCGTGTGTGTTGCTGTACTGTGTTTGGCTTGAAAATATTATTTATAATTCCTGTTACTCTGTTAAATTTTATAATTTTTTGACTAAAATCTTTTTCTTCTTCATATGTAACTTGGTATCCGAGATAGTTAAATGTGTTGGTTTGTTCTAATATTTTATTATTAATAACAATTTTACTGCGAACTGGATCTTTTCCTAGGAAAGCCATCACTTTAGATTTTTCTGGCGAGATTTCCATGTTGTAGTTTATTGCAATTTGGTGAAAAGAATGGACTGAATGTTGTAGGTCATCTTCTGAATTCGCTATAAACACAATGTCATCTGCAAATAACAGGGTGTCTAAATTATATAATCTATTAAGTGGTATGCTGCCATGTGGTTGTAGTCTCCATTCTTTAATAATTGAGTTCATGTATATTATGAAGAGCATTGGTGAAAGACCACACACATCCTTGTCTTAACTCCTTGATTAATTGGTCTGCATTCCGAGATTTTATTTTCAATCTTAACTTGGATGTAATTATCCTTATAGATATCATATATAGCTTTTATCAGTTGGTCTGGGATTCCATCATATTTGAGGATTTCTAATAAATTGTTTCTATTTACTTTGTCAAATGCCTTCTTCAAGTCAATAAATGCCATGTGTGTTTCAATATTAAACTCTCTGTGTTTTTCTATTAGAATTTTAATAGTGAAGTATCCATCTGTACAGGATGTTCCTTTTCAGAATCCATTTTGCGCTTCATCTAATACCTTGTCATAATAACCAGCTAATTTTGATTTGAGCAACTTGGTGTAGATTTTGTAGCCTGAGTCCAAAAGGTTTATTCCTCTGAAGTTATCAGAGTTATTTATATCTCCTTTTTTGTGTAGTGGGATTACAACAGCTTGTTGCCAGCTTTTTGGCAGAGGGCCCTCATTATAAATTCTATTTAAAAAATTGAGAAATCTTTCATTAAAGGCAGAGCTGGCATACTTAAATAATTCCAGGTTAATACCATCTTCGCCTGGTGTTTTGTTATTTAAGAATGGAACGGGAATTGAACCCGTGAGGTTACGAATGCAGATGTTGTGTGTTAAACCTCTCGGCCACGGAAACACACATAAACATTTCAACTAATTACACACATGGACTGAAGCTCTGAAACTGTATGTGTAGCTTGTCTGATGACTGAAGAAGAAAACACGTATGCGAAAAATTACGATATCAGTGATGCAATGGATATAATTGAAAACGGAACTTACTTTAAAACATGCCTCATAGCTATGTTTAAAATGTGACTGCATTCTTCACCTAATGGATGTTCATTAATCTCTACATTAAACTGTTGAGAGTGTTTCATGTTTATGTGTAATATGATACCTTTTGTGGAAGAAATACTCTGCGCGCAAAAATAGTAATTAGAGATGAAATTATTGAACAAGTATCCCACTTTAAATATTTAGGATGTGACATCAGCTATGGGTATGATAAAGATATTAAACACAAAACACATCAGTTTCAAGCTATTTGTGGTACAATAAATAGAACATTGAATAATAAAGCCCATAAACAAACAAAATTAAAATTTTATAAAACAATGGCTGTCCCTGTCCTTTTGTATGGGAGTGAATCTTGGATTACCACTACCAAACAAGAAAGTAAAATCCAAGCAGCCGAAATGAAATTTTTAAGAAGAGTAAAAGGCTGCACTAGAATGGACCAGATAAGAAACGAGGATATCTGTGAAGAACTGCAGATCTACTCCATAAAAGAAAAGATATTTAACAACAAGATACAGTGGAAAGAACATGTAGAAAGAATGGAAGAAAGTAGATTACCAAATAAAATCTTCCATTATTTTCTGAGAGGAAGAAGAGATGTCAGACGTCCTCGGAAGAGATGGTCTTAGATCTATTAGTGAAGACAGAATAGGCAACTCTTGCCTAAACCAGGAAGTGAAGAAGAAGAAGTGTAATATGATTAAAACCTGAAGATTTAATGTAATAATCTGGATGAGTATCTTTTCTATAGATATTGAATTTGATTTTTTATTGCTGTTCATTTCTAATTATATTCAGATCCAAAAATGGGATCTGATTATTTTTCTCCAATTCAATAGTAAATTTCACAGATTCATTTTGAAGGTTAATTTCAATGCATCTTCAATATATTTGGAATTTTAATAACAATAATCACAAATAGGAATGAGATGCACAAAGAAATTAAACATAGGCTCAATTCTGGAAATGCGTGCTATTATGCATTGCAGAGACTCTTGATGTCCCAACTCCTTTCAAAAAACGTTAAACTGAAAATATATAAAACCATTATTCTACCAGTTATATTATATGGGTGCGAAACATGAACTCTTACTTTAAGGGAGGAAAGGAGATTACAAATATTTGAGAATAAAGTTCTTAGGAAAATTTTTGGACCAAAGAGAGATGAACAAACAGGTGAATGGAGAAGACTACATAACAACGAACTACATGGTCTTTATAGGAAGCCAGATATAATAAGAACAGTTAAGTCCCATAGACTGCGATGGGCAGGACATGTTGCATGTATGGGGAATGAAAGACTTGCATGGAAGCTTCTTGTAGGAAAGCCAGAGGGAAAACGCCCAGTTGGTAGACCAAGCATGAGGTGGGAGAATAACATTAACTATGATTTGAGGGAAGTAGATTATACAGGGAATGATTGGAAAGCATTAGCTCAGGATAGGGATGTATGGAGAGCTTATGTCCGCGCGGCCATGAACCTACGGGTTCGATAGTGCCAGTGAGTAAGTAAGTAAGGAAGTAAGTAAGTAAGAGTTGGAGAAAATGTTTTAACATCTCACCTCACAAAGTTGCATGTCTTCACGATACCGGTTTCAAAAGTATAGTATTACTTCCATCTTCAGTCTAATTCCAACTGTTGAAATTTCGTCGTTAACATCATCTTCTGAACTGCCATCTGGTGTAGATTTTATGAACTTCGAGATATAATTTGATCTTCAAGTTCATAAAATCTACACCAGAAGGCAGTTCAGAAGATGATGTTAACAACGAAATTTCAACAGTTGGAATTTGACTGAAGATGGATGTAATACTATACTTTTGAAACCGGTATCATGAAGATGCGCAACTTTGTGAGGTGAGATGTTAAAACATTCTCCAACTATGTTAAAACATTCTCCAACTCATTTATTAATATAAATACCTCATAGTGTTTCCTCCCACTGTAATTTTTAATTATATTTGGAATTTATTGACAAAATATTAACATATCTATATCAACATTTAAATTATCCATGGGTAAGCTGGTGTGACATTCGAGATAACCCATAAACAAATTAGCCAAAAATGGTGAAAGTGAATTGCCCATTGCCAAACCTGAAATATGTTTTTCCAATGAAAACATATGCTTCTATTGTTTCTGTTTTTAATTTTAAGGAAATTGGCCATTTTTTTTTAATGTTTAAATTTTTTTGTGTCGGGATTCTATAAAACAAAGAAATAACATCAAAAGAAACTTATCTATCAATAAAAAATACAAATTATACAATAAACATTTTATATTATGCTGATATTCATTTCCAATGTCACCTCATTCTATAATTTATCTATTATAATTCTATTAAGGTGAGATTTATTTTTATTATCCACAAAGCGTCCACCGCTGTAGTCTCGAGGTAGCGTGCTGCCTTGTCACGCAGTGGGCCCGGGTTCGATCCCCGGTCGGGGCAGTTTTTCTGGTTGAGGTTTTTATCGGGATTTTTCCTCACCTGTAAGACAAATGTCAGGAAAACTTTAAGGCCCAAATGGTCCCCGAAATCATATGGCCATCATCATCATCCTTATCATTATCATTACCATCATCCTTCACCGGTGTGGAAAGCAACGGGAAGCTACCACACCTACAATTCCCTAGTAAAGCTGCAAGCATAGCATGAAAATGCTATGATTGCAGTGAAGGACCTGCCTTCAGGCAGAATTACTATGGATGGATCCACAAAGCTTCATGAAAAAATATGCAACTGATTAATTTATCAATATCAACTTTTTTTTTTTACTTATTTAATTTATTTAGAAAAACTCATTATATATTGACTTAGGCTTTCACGGCCAGATTTATTATGATAATCTTGTATAAGATTTCCGGACTTCTTCTTCGTCAGGCTGTATGACTTTCAGTGGAATGTCTTGGCCTTCTCAACCAGTTTACGCCACTTCTTCCTATCTTGTGCAGTAGATTTCAAATCAAAAATCCCCATCTCTCTCAAATCTTCAATTACGTCATCTTCCCATCGATCCTTGGGTCTTCCTCTTGGTCTTGTTCCCTGTGGCTTCCAATTCAAAATATCATTCGGCAATCTTCCCTTTGGCATTCTTAGTGTATGTCCAAACCATTGTAATCTTTTGGATTTGATGAAACTAACTATATTTTCTTTATTATTCTTGAGGTATAATTCGTCATTCCTTCTCAACCTCCAATTTCCATTTTCCTTTACTGGACCTAGCACTCTTCTAAATATTTTTCTCTCAAATGTTAATAGTCTTAATTTATCTGCTTCTTTTAGTACCCAGGTTTCAGCTCCATAACATATGATTGGTCTTATTATTGCTGGATTTCCGGACTGATCATCATAATAACTCCGGCCGTGAAAGCTTAAGTCAATATATGAGTCACCTCTACAGGGAGGAAATCTACAGATACATTGGCACAAGACCACAGCCAACAGACCGGAAATCTTATACAAGATCATCATAATAAACTCATAATGGTTTTGATGTTATATTTTATTTTAACGTGTTCCAGTCCTGGAAAAAAAATTGTATTTTTTGGAAAGAAAAATTAACATTTGAACCTAGAATCGAACCGTGGACCTCCGATTCTGTACATCGGTGTGCAGTCCCTACATAATTCCAAACACGGCACAAATGCTAACATTTCTTTCTACTTCTACAATTCACTAACATCCAAAGGCAGATAGCTCTTGCTATTGGAATGGTGTAGTGAGCTGCACATTGATGTACAGAATCGGCAGTCTGTAGTTCGATTCCTGGTTAAAACATAAATTTTTATTTTCAAAAAATTAAAATTATAATAATCAATTGAGTTGGTGTTAACTTGATGAAAATCCATATTTATTAACTAAATAAAAATAAAACATGGTTTTATTTCCGATTGAGGGTCTTTCCACTTTTCAGCGGTTGCCCTTTTACCAGCCGGCTGCTGGCCCTTCACATCCACATGTGTCAATCGCAGAGGTAGATGATCAACAGCCAGTGTAGGGGTGACATGTGGTTAGCATGTCGAGTCCCCCAGCCGTTATAGCTGGTTCCTCAACCTGGAGCCGCTACTTATTGTAGCTACCCAATTACCTCACGATGCTGGGTGGGCACCGGTCCCATACTGGCCGAAATACCATGAGAAAATTTCTTCCCCCATGGAGACTCGAACCAGTGCAAGTCCCGTAGCTTTGCGCCAAGGCTTCCTACCTTAACCACTCGGCTATTTCATATTTATTATATAATTCAGTGTACCGAAACAGCTGTCACTGACATGTCTGAAGAAGGTACAGTGTACCGAAACAGCTGTCACTGAATTATATAATAAATATGAAAATCAAATAAAACTATGTTTTATTTTTATTTAATTAATAAAATTATAATGGTTTGTTGACAATTATGAGATTTGCATGCAACAATAAAAATAAAATGTTATATTCTCTGGTTATAAAAAAGCACAGAAAATGAAAGTATCCTTTTGTCTTGCTTCTATCATTTATCATTGCTATTATTGCTGCTCCAACATGAACATTTTAATATAATGTAAATTTAAATTTCTCTGGTGTAGCACCACTGCTTCATTTATTGCTTATTGTCACTCCAATATGCACACATCCTTATATAATTGATGTAGTAGATATACATATATAATTTCAGGAAAAACTGGTGTAATAAAAATCCTGCACCAACATCAATATTGGTACATCAAAGAATGAAAGGATACTTTCTTGTTTTCGTTGTAAGTTTCCTGTCTCATTGTAAACAGGGAGGATTGTCTCTTCAAGTCGAGCTAAACGATGTTCGAAAGATGACAGGATTCCAACCATTCCCTTAGTGAGCTGTCCACTGCGACTTACTCGCTCTTTCAGCAGGTTCAGATTGTTTAGCTCCTGTAAATATACACAAATTAAAAAAAAAAATTTTTTATTGCATTGTAAGCTGCATTCAGAATGGAAACAGGTTAACAACTGTCATGTTGACCTTTATACAAAAATCAATTATCTACCCTTGGAGGATTGCACAGTAGCATGAAAAAAAAATTGAGTATCGAAAAAGTTGTGTATTTACATGCTAATCAACAAAAATATTGGGGGAAAAACCAGATATTTGTTTTTCTGTCCAAGAAAGGACCTGAAGTTTAGAAAAAATTACAAAAAAACACCAAATTTTACCTTTACGTTCAAAATATAAAGTATATTTTTAATTGTCTTTTAATAGTTTCTAAAATTTAATTTTTGATGTGTGATAATTAGACCTCAGATTTGAAGACAATGGTCTATTTAGTTCCGATAAGGGGATATAGGAAATACTTGCTCCTTGGATTTTTCCATCCTAAAAAAAAATCGATCCCGGCAGGGTTTGAACCCGCGAACCTCGGGACCAGAAACAAGGAGCATAACCACTAGTCCACCGCGGCCGACTAAATAATTAATTCTACACGATTATAGTTCAATCACGCTTCATCCTATTTTCCATTATATTTCATACTCAATGTTCTGCTCTTGGTCATCATCCATCATCGACCATTGTTCATTTATTACATGTTAATGATAAACTGTAAAATTTATGTTATAACCACATAACCGACATTTCATTTTCTTATTCATTCATATAAAAATATACTTTGACACTTTCCTCTTCGAAAACGAATAACTGTAACAAAATTTGTTATAGGTTATGTCAACCTAATTAGGTTATGGATGCACCGCCATTTTGAAATTGAATTCATTTTAATAAGCCATACCTTTTCTAATTTGTTTTCTATTTCATATTTCCTTTCACTTGGATCGTGCATGATGATAATTACAATTTAATAGAGTATTTACTAACAACCAACAGCCGTTTTTCTCTATGCTGACATTTTATCTGACACTCAGATGACCAACATACGAAAATAAAATTTAAAATACCAATTACTAATTTTACACTAAATTCGTTAGAAAAGTTGAATTTTATTGCATAATAATACATCTTTCTGATTGTATTTATAATCTGAGTCTAAATGTATACTTAAAATAATTTCTCAAGCGAACTAACTTAAAAAAATCGGACAGTGATTTTTTTCATCAAGTTTTAGCCTGACTAGTGACTTTTTAGTGACGTTGTTGTAAGGTTTGTGACATAAGTTTTAGGCGTTCGAAGGAAGAATATTGTATCTGCCGTCATTAAATTTGATGTTGATCAAGCTATAGGTCTATAATCATGGTCATGAATTCGTGGTGTATAATATTACCTAATACTAAATGCTTTGTAGCAAAAAAAATCTTCTCTTTGTGGTTACAAAAGAGTTGAACATAAATCAAAATTAATATAATAATAATAATAATAATAATAATAATAATAATAATAATAATAATAATCATAATCATCACCACCACCACCAATCATTCATCCAATCATCATCATCATCATTATATATATATATATATATATATATATATATATATATATTATAATGCAGTATAGACATTTATAGTAAAACGTATAATTTCTCGATCGATAAATTTTATCGGAG
Source organism: Diploptera punctata (assembly GCA_030220185.1). Lineage (NCBI taxonomy): Eukaryota > Metazoa > Arthropoda > Insecta > Blattodea > Blaberidae > Diploptera > Diploptera punctata. Next base: position 994,271 of record JASPKZ010006086.1, read on the forward strand.
TTTAGGGCCTACTGCTTAGATTCTGACTAAATAGGGAGATCCTATGAAAGCTGTTTTAGAAAATAGTCTTTCACAATTTCAAAATCTCGTACCGCCTTAAAATATGAACATCTAACAATTGTATTAGTTGAATTTCTATATTACCCAGGGAGTTGGTTCAAGCGGTAGCGTTATATATTCGTATTCAGGAGGTCCTGATTTCAAATCCAGCAACCGACCAATCTAACAGTGGTTTCTTTCTGGTTTTCATCAGTTGTCAAGACAAATGCTGAGTTGGAATTTCATCACCAGGACTCTTGTTCTCATTCTTCTACTTTAGGGATTAGATATTTCTGCTTGTTTCGGCCCCAAATATAGGCTATTACACGCTTAGATCCTTCCTTCTTGTCAATAGTCGTCCTTGACTCCTCTGACATTTGGGTCTGTATATCAATATTCAAGAATGGTTACAGGACTTATTTCATCACATGACATCTTTAAACTTTCACAAAAACGCATGTATTGTATATACACAACCTATACAATAAATAAATAAATAAAGCCTGATATGTCCCTTTAGGGCAAAGGCCTCCCTGTACAGGGGTTAAGCTCTATTTGAGAGTGTCACCCGGTGAGCTACTCCGTGGTGAGAAGTTGACTTGGATGTAGCACTTGGTTTGTATACACTGTCTCTTCTGTGATTAGTTAATACACAGTTGGCTCTCCATCGTTCTCCAGCTTTTCCTGCATCTGGCGACTCTGGACCATTGCGCCCCTGCTCGTTCTTTGAATTTAAGTTGGAATATATCTAACTCGCAATTATCAATAATTGTAATTTTAGGCTGTAGCTGTGGGGAAGGTAACTTAAAATATTCCTGTAATGTATGTGTAATTATTATAATATTCATAAAGGTTCCGTCGTCTTGGTCTTCCGCGCTGTCTCTTGCCTGTGTACGGGTCCCACATGGTTGTTTTTATTGTCCACCTGTCGTCCTGTATTCTTGGAGACGTGGCCTCCCCACTTCCATTTTTTCCTGATGGCTTGTTGTGCGGGATCAGTTGTTGAGGATATCGCTTGAAGTGTTGTATTCGAGATTCTGTCCTTCAGAGTTATGCCTAAGATTTTCCTCTCCATTTTCCTTTGGCATACTTGGAGTGTGTACTTCAGTTTGGCAGTAAGATTCCAAGTTTGGCAGCCATATAACAGTGTTGGAAGAACACAGGTTTGTAGTGTTTCCATTTTGAGTTTCCGGTTGAGTTTGAGTGACTTGTCCAGCAGTATAAATTTCAGTGACCAGAACGCCTTCCAGGCGAGAGCTATTCTTCTGCTTATTTCCTTCTCTACTTTCTGATGGAAGGAGATTAGTTGTCCTAAGTATATGTACTCGCTTACATATTGAAGATCCATTCCATCGACTTTGATTGGGTTTTCCGGACCATTAGACATAATTTGTGTCTTGCTTTTGTTCATCGAAAGGCCTGCAATTTTGCTAGTTTCTGAGAGCTCTTGTAGCATTGATTGGAGTTGTTTAGGGGATCTGGCGAACAATACAACGTCGTCAGCGAATCTTAAGTTGGAAACCTATACAATAGATTTCATAAATAAAAATAAATTTGTACGGTGTATATATGTTCAATCATTAAAAAATAAAAGATCTAGTGGTCCAGGAGGAATTCCCGCAGAACTATTAAAACATGGATCTGACCATTTATTTGAACGATTGAGAAAAATATTTACAAAATTTATAAATGGTGAAAAAGTTCCTGAAGAATGGAAACTAGGATACATTTCGACAATCCATATGAAAGGAAAAAAAGACCAATGTGAAAATTATAGAGGTATAACAGTGACAAGTACTATGAGTAGACTCTAAGACGTATACTAAAATATTATTTGGAAAAAAAACTATAGTGATATGGAATTAGAAGAACAGTCAGGATTTAGAGCAGGGCGTTCCACAACCGACAATTTATTTTGCATTACTCAAGTAATAGAAAAGAAAATGCAATATGGACAACCTTTGCACCTACTATTTGTAGATCTAGAGAAAGCATACGACAATGCCCCTATAGAGAAACTATGGATTGCTTTAAGACGTATGGGAATTAAAGCTATACAAAATTTATATGACAATTGCATGTCTAAAATTAAAATTGGCAGTAAATTGTCACATGGTTTTACGATAAATAAAGGTCTTCGTCAAGGTTGTTGTCTATCACCGACTCTGTTTAAAATATATGTACATGAAATATTAAAGAATGTAAGGAGAAAATGTTCAAGCGTGGGAATTCCTATTTCAAACAACAAAACTTTATACAACTTACATTTTGCAGATGATCAATTGTTAATTGCACAAGATTATGAAGATTTAGAATATATGACTAGAAAAGTAATAGAAGAATATGAAAAATGGGGTTTAAATTTAAACATGAAAAAACTAAATATTTATCAATTGGTGAATCAGAACAAAATTTAATTTTGGAGACTGGAGAAACAATAAAATCTTGTAATGAGATCACATATTTAGGAATTAAAATAAATAAAAATGGGAGTTATGAAGAGGAAATAAGAAATAGAAATAATAAAGGAAAATTTGCAATTGCTTGCATCAGTGGAATATTGTGGGATAAAAATATAAGTAATAAAAATAAAATGAATATATATCATACAATTGTTAAAAGCATCATTACTTATGGAGCAGAACTTTGGCCATTAACAACAAAAACAAATAAGTACCTTTTGGCAACGGAAATGGATTTTATACGAAGGGCCGCAAGAATTTCAAGAAGAGAAAAAATTAGAAACTCAGTTATAAGGGATAAAATGAAGATTGAAGACACTATTTTAGATTATATTAAAACTCAGCAAATAAGATGGTACGGACATGTCCAGCGAATGGAAGAGGATCGACTACCAAAATCTGTTTTGGAATGGAAACCTGAGGGAAGACCTAAAACCTCCTGGAGTCAGGGAATATGTTTATATATGAAGGAGAAACATCTACAACCAGGAGATTGGATGGACCGACAAAATTGGCTATTAGGAATCGGACGATGTCAAAGACATTAATCAACCGATGATCTATCTACCTATATATATATATATATATATATATACACTAACCAATGCCCGGCGTGCGCTGCTATGCCTAAAAAAATAAATATTGAGGGTTAATTAATTATATGGTATACACTGCGACGAACCAAACATGGCGGTTGCTAGAGTATAGTTTTTATTTCAAATAAATGTTTTATTTCAAATTTCAGGTAAACCCTCCCTTCTAACGGTCGGATTTCGCTGATTTTTTGATAATACATACCTCGGTTTATTTTAATACGATATTCCGAGATTTTGTTGTGAAACGTCAAAAACTGCGATTGCTAGAACGATTTTTAAATGTTCGTGTCAGGTGAACTCCTATACCCAATGACTTTAGAACATAATAGATAACAGCTAAACACTCGCCGCATCTGAATTCCTGTATATATAATTTTTTACGAAGATGGGTTGAACAGTTTAGAAGTCTATAAAATACAGACATACATTCGTTTGTACATACATAAAACAATAGAAAAACAAATGGGTAGAAATTACTTACATTTGCATCAGATTAGATAATAGCTCAAGAGTTTTACACGATCTTATTTTCTTTGCGGTCCGGAACATATAAATAACTGGTAGGATAAATGATTGTTTCGACAATTTAAGGTTACGGTATTCCTGTCGAAGTGCTAGGTAAATCAATTGAATAAGATTGTGATCCTTTTGTTAGAAATGGCACTATCAGCAAGTCCAAAAACAGCAAAATTGACATTACTTCAATAACTGATTAATTTATGGGCTCTTGTTTAAAAGGACTATATAAACATAATAATACCCACGAAATAAATAAATAAAAGAATACAAAACGCTAAGAAATCGTATTTTTCAATAAATAAAGTAGGCCTATTTCAATTCAAAGTGTCCAACACGTGAAACAAAAACCAGATTGTATAAAAAAAACACCCGGCGTGTGCTGTTACGCCTAAAGAAATTAAAATTAACGTGTTCTTATGTTCAGTTGAATAAGTTACAGGAAAGATAATTATAAATTTATATCGTATTTATTTTTAGATACCCCGTGCTGATTATCCGTCGTTGCCAGGGAATCTGCTTATCCCGGTTTTCTTGGCATAAATGAGCTGAGAGACGAAAATTAATGTGTTTTTATCTTTAATTGTATAAGTAAAAAAAAGTATATCGTAATTATTTTTAGATAACCCGTGCTGATTACCTGAGTTTCCCGGGAATCTACTTATCCCGATCTTCTTGCTGAAAGACAAAAATTAATGTGTTTTAACTTTTATTTGAATAAGTCAAAGGAAAAGTTTATATCGTAACTAGCCAATACCTGGCATGCGTTGCTACATCTAAATGAATTAAATGTGTTTTTATGTTTAGTTAAATAATATATTATTATAATGATATTGTGAAAAGAAAAATTAATATTTGAACCAGAAATCGAACCGTGGGCCTCTCGTCCTTCGTACGAGTGTGCAGTCAACTATACCATTCTAGACCTGGTACAAACATTAACAATTCTTTCCACATATACAAATCTATAATTCTCGTTTCGTCCGCTGCCAGGTAGGTGTCACTACCATCGCCAACGGCCGGCTTCATTTAGAAGTATTTATGTTTGAGAATTTTACACCACCACTTTTATGAGCAGTAATCGATGTTATGTAAGAAGAACTGATAAAAACTACTAATTTTCCAACGTCTCCCCCCTTCCCCCAAAACCGACGTTCAAAATTGTGTAACTTTTTACTAAACTATGTGTGGACTGTATTGAACAATTTGGAGTTGGAGGGAAACTTTTACTTTGGATGTTGGGGTTGGGCCTTTTTTTTTTTTTACTAATTTCACCATACTATTTTTCGATATCTATTTCAGATGATCCATCTTTTTGAATTATTGATCCCAAATACTTAAAAATATTTCACCGTTTTAATCTTTATTCCATTTATTTCTGATTCCTTGGAAAGATCTGTACTCATATGTTACGTTTTATTAAAATTAATTGTTAAACTCCATCTTGAGTATTCTTCCTCTAATTTCCTACCCATGTAGTTTGCATCTTCAGGTCCTGAAGTGACTACCATTTGATCATCAGCGAATAATATATAGGCTACTAGCTGGCCCGGCGAATGTCGTATCGCCTTTAAATATTTTTACGTTAATTTTTCCGATGTTTTAATAGTTATCTGCTATTCGGGGCGGAAACAAATCCAACAAATCAAAGATCATAAAAATCGGTCCAGCCGTTCTTGAGTTATAAATAGTGTAACTAATCCGACTTTGTTTTATATATATATATAGAAGTCCCGGCCACGCGTTGCTGTGGCTAAGGTATACGTTGAATTATGTTGTAGTAAACTAAGTGAGAAATCTAAATTTTTGTTTTACACAATTTTTTAGTTCTGGTACGTTAACTACACCCAGTATAAATATGGGTGCTGGTTTATGTGGAAGTGGTTTTGTTGATTGAGATGAATTTATGTTGTCTGCATTCTCAGTATCATCCATAAATGTATCATAAGGATTATATACATTTATTGATGGAATATTTTGAGGAGGCTTGCTGATTTCATTATACTTTCGTTTTTTCTACGAACTTGTTGGCAGTTTGGATTCTCATCATCATCAAGAAGTCTCTGTATAGTAATATCATCTTGTGATATATTATAGTCATCTTGTTTTTCATTTAATTGAGGCATGGAGATTGTTTCTGTAATATTAGGCATATTATTATAACTAACAGACTTACTTACAGTTCTGTTATTCCGTTCCTTAGGACCTTCATATGTTTTTAAATTGACATTCTTCTTAAATGTAAGATTTATGTCACATAGGCCTATACCAATTTACGGAAATTCACTTAATATCTTATCATTCATGGTTTCTAGAACTGATTCCCCATATTGTTCAATGTCCCTTCTCGGTCCAGTTAAATTTAAATTAAGTTGCTGTCTTTCAGCCAGATTACTTAAAACTAATACTTACACACGAAATTAATATTATTATCAATATATTGAAAATAAAATAAACACCAACACACTTAAATTATGAAATAATCAATATTTGTAATTCAATTGAAATTCGCGGTTGCAACAAAAAGCACAGCCACCTGGTTAAATAATAAACCAATTACCTTACACGGCCTTCTGTTAGAATCGTATGGAACTCACAGATAATTATAACTCTTTGTTAAATAATAAACAAGTAATTTGCAATAAAAAATAATGCGACTATAAATTTAGTTATAAACAACCGTAGGTCTCAAGTTGGATCAAACAGCACACAGTGTGCAAAATTTTATTAAAATCGGTTCGGTAGTTTAGGATTCCATCGCGGACAAACAACGTGACACGTAATTTTTATATATTAAGATGTATGTATGTATATATATATATATATATATCCATCCATAGTAATTCTGCCCGAGGACAGGTCTTTCACTGCGATCATACATTTGCATGCTATGCTTTACAGCTTTACTAGGGAATTATAAGTGTGGTAGCTTCCCGTTGCTTTCTACACCGGTGAAGGATGATGGTGATAATGATAAGGATGATGATGGCCGGATGATTTTCGGGAACCGTTGGGTCCTAAGCTTCCTGACATTTGTCTTACAGATGAGGAAAAACCCCGAAAAAACCTCCCGACCGGGAATCGAACCCGGGCCCGCTGCGTGACAAGGCAGCACGCTACCTCGAGACCACAGCGGTGGAGATATATATATATATATATATATATATATATATATATATATAAGAAAAATGAATGTTTGTACTACACTTGCTCGGTAGCATAATCGGTAGCGCACTGGGGTATAAATCCAGAGGTCCGGGTTCAAGTCCCGTCCGAGCATTTATTTTTCTTATCATGTCATATTAAGCTTGCATTGCTCAATGTCAAAAATTTAATTATAACATCAATATAGCGTCACTGCTAAAAAGTAAAAATATTCTCTTTAATTTGCTTACTTGTGATAGGAGCCCGAGTTCCCACTACATCTAGTAACAATGAGAATATACGGTATATAAGAAAAATGAATATTTGTACTAGACTTGCTCGATAGCGTAATCGGTAGCGCACTGGGATATAAATCCAGAGATCCGGGTTCAAATCCCGTCCGAGCATTTATTTTTCTTATCATGTCATTCATATATAGACCTATATATATAATTTTATAGTTATCTAACATCTGCATAATTTGTTTGAGATAGGGTCTCCTCAGTTTGCCCTCAGTTGAACCAGGATCTGGGAATTACTGTAGGAAAATGTAGTATCACTCCTGTGTATAAAGAAGTAGTTCTAGATACCTGAATGCATCTCGGTTCCGGTCAGCTAGCAGTTATATTGTTTACAATATTCATTTGAATAGAAATAAATCTCACAACTGACGTACACACAGCAGGAGGTTGGCACAATGAAAGCAGTCATGTGTGTTCAATCCACTTGCCTATTTAACTGTTACCAAGTCAATATTGTTCAATAAGACGGCTATTGTACACCTCAATTCTGAAACACTTGAAAATCTTTGGTCATGGAATCAAAAAACCTCACAACTGCAAGTTATAATTTTTGGTATAATTTTGATATTATTTTCAAATTTCCTGAGTTATTAAATTCTACAGGGTGTTCCAGAATATGTATTACAGACTTCTAAGGATTGTACTACATCTGTCGAGTCGGCAGAAGATATTTCACGAATTCTGGCGGCAGTAGAAAATATTGAGCACACGCCAGGTCTCGTGGGACATGTATATGCAACGAACAACAGGGTCACCTTGTGGAACCACACTTGTATAACAACCCCTAGAAATCTTACTTACTTACTTACTCACTGGCACTATCGAACCCGTAGGTTCATGGCCGCACGGACATAAGCTCTCCATACATCCCTATCCTGAGCTAATGCTTTCCAATCATTCCCTGTATAATCTACTTCCCTCAAATCATAGTTAATGTTGTTCTCCCACCTCATTCTTGGTCTACCAACTGGGCGTTTTCCTTCTGGCTTTCCTACAAGAAGTTTCCATGCACGTCTTTCATTCCCCATACGCGCAACATGTCCTGCCCATCGGAGTCTACGGGACTTAACTGTTCTTGTTATATCTGGCTTCCTATAAAGACCATGTAGTTCATTGTTATGTAGTCTTCTCCATTCACCTGTCTGTTCATCTCTCTTTGGTCCAAAAATTTTCTTAAGAACTTTATTCTCAAATACTCGTAATCTCCTTTCCTCCCTTAAAGTAAGAGTCCATGTTTCGAACCCATATAATATAACTGGTAGAATAATAGTTTTATATATTTTCAGTTTAACGTTTTTTGAAAGGAGTTGGGACATCAAAAGTCTCTGCAATGCATAATAGCATGCATTTCCAGAATTGAGCCTATGTTTAATTTCTTTGTGCATCTCATTCCTATTTGTGATTATTGTTCCTAGGTATTTGAATTCAGCCAATTCCTCAAAATTTCCCTCATTTGTCATTAGCTGTCCATTTCCATTATATAATGTATTTCTACGTGTGACCATATATTTAGTTTTACTGATATTTACTTCCAGTCCTAATTTCTTAGTGTTACTCAATAGTGTGTGCGTGTTGGCCTTTAGTATCTCCTCGCTATCGGCCAGTAGTACTACATCATCAGCATAAACTAACCCCCTCAGTAATACTTATTCTGAAACACACGATATCACTCACTTTTTCAAAATTTCCTTCATTTCTCAGAAACTGCATATTTCCGTCATAACGTATTATATTTATTAGTTACTAGCTAATACCCGGCGTGCGCTGCTACACCTAAATAAATGATAATATGTTGTTGCATTTAGTTGAATAAGTAAAAGGAAAAATAAATATAAATCTATATCGTTATTATTTTTAGATACCCCGTGCTGATTACCCGGCGTTGCCCGGGAATCTACGCATCCCGATGCATTTGGCATAAATGAGCTGAAAGACAAAATTCGTTATTTTGAGTTATCCATAAAAGAATACCCGCCGTGCGCTGCTAAGCTTGCCCGGGAATCTACTTATCCCGATCTTCTTGGCATCAATGAAAGACAAAAATGGTTATTGTGAGTTATCCGTAAAAGATAAACATATGCTGTCGCTGACTTTTTTGTAGAGTTTTTTGAGATATTCAATTCTGTGTACATTAATTTTGTATATTTGTAATGGTTTAGGCAGCATAAGCCATTTAAGGGTAAAAAAAGGGACTTTTCACTACAAAGGGTGTTTTTTAAGGGTGTAGGAGTTGAATATCTCAACTCTCTTATGGCCTATGTTCATCCCAGGAATTTCCTGAACATTTAAAAAAAAAACATCACAATCGGATCAACGGTATGGCCGCGCATAAAGTACGAACAAACAAACAAACAAACAAACATTTTTATATATTAGAAGACTAGCTAATACCCGGCGTTCCCTGCTACTCGTAAATAAATGCTAATATGTTTTTACCACCAGCAGTGCACTGTTCGGGAATCTGCTTATCCCGATATTCTTGGCATCAATGAAAGACAAAAATGGCTATTGTGAGTTATCCGTAGAAGATAAACATATGCTGTCGCGGACTTTTTTGTAGAGTTTTTTTAGATATTCAATTCTGTGTACATTAATTTGGCGTACTTCTTATGGTTTGGGCAGCGTAAGTCATTTAAGCGTCAAAATAGGGATTTTATTTCACGTTTTTCACTACAAAGGGTGATTTTTAGGAGTGAAGGAGTTGAATATCTAAACTCCCTTATAGCCTATGTTCATCTCAGGAATCTCCTGAACATTTTGCAAAACAACCCCAACACAATCGGATCAAAGGTATGGCCGCGAATGAAGTACGAACAAACAAACAAACAAACAAACATTGATGTTTATATATTAGATTTACGTTTATTTATTTTTCGATGAATCTTCCAGTTAAGTCTATTGCCTACACGCATTAAGTGTATTTAAATACGTATCGTCTCTTTGTACGAACAGGCAGAATTATTATTTGGATTTAATACTGTTTAAAATGAGTGTGTGATATTTATCTTTGTGCTTGAGAAATGACGTGAACAGCGAGCGTAACTGAGGCAAAGCAGAACGAACTGCTCTGGGAGTCCGAAGTAATTACCCTGAAAATAAAACGATGTCATAATAAAGATAAAGAGTTTTATGACACACAACCAATAATAAAATAAAATTGTTTTATTCATTATTTTCGCCTATTCTTTTATGGGCCCGCGCCGTAACCAAGCGGCTTAAGGGATGGTGCCTTCGTTTAAAGCTATTGGACTTGCACTGTTTCGAGTCCTCATGGAAGAAAAAAAAAATCTAATGGAATTTCGGCCAGGACGGGACCGGTGTCTAACCAGCATCATGAAGAATTTGGGTAGCTACAATAAGTAGTAGCTCCAAGTTCAGGAAACCAGCTATAACGACTGAAGGATCCGACATCCTGATCACATGGCATCCCTATACTGGCTGGATGATTGTGTATTTCTGTGATTAACACGTACTGAAGTGAGACCTGTATCCGGATGGAAGGCCATGGGACGTCTAGACATGTCGCGCTATTAAACTTTAGTTATTTCTTTTGTACTGCATGTAGCCAAATAAATTGAAATTAATTCCAGCATTTGTCTTAACGTCTGTGGAATATCAGAAAAACCAAATTTTATGTCTGAAGACCAGGGCCAACTTAATAATAAACAAAATTATTCATATATTGGGGAATGTTACTTATTTTGATTGAAAAGTAACATATATAGGCCTATATATATTATAGTCCACTGCTGTGGTCTCGAGGTAGTGTGCTGCCTTGCCACGCAGCGGGCCCGGGTTCCATCTCCGGTCGGGGCAATTTTTCTGGGTGAGGTTTTTATCGGGGTTTTTTCCTCACCTGTAAGACAAATGTCAGGAAAACTTTAAGTCCCAAACGGTCCCCGAAATCATATGGCCATCATCATCATCCTTCACCGGTGTGGAAATCAACGGGAAGCTACCACACCTACAATTCCCTAGTAAAGCTGCGAGCATAGCATGAAAATGCTATGATTGCAGTGAAGGACCTGCTTTCGGGCGGAATTACTATAGGTGGATGAATATATTTATATATACACACATACACATATAGGCCTATAATTCTTCTGTACGTCTGTTTGTCACTGAACTCCTCCTAAACGACTGGACTGATTTTTATGAAATTTGTTGTGTATATCTGATTGGGTCCCGCGATGGTTTACATTCACAATTGTACCCTCTAAAACCATTAGGGTAGGAGTTCACCTAAAGTGTAAATTGAAAAATCGCTCTTGCGGTCACATTTTTAGATTAAAATATATATACAGTCAATATGCCCATTTCACCAATAAATGTTTAAAATGGTCAACAAGTTTCTACAGCCAAGCTGTCATTCTCATGACCAGATATTGAGTCAATATCTGGTCTTGAGAATGACAGCTTGGCTGTAGAAACTTGTTGACCATTTTAAACATTTATTGGTGAAATGGGCATATTGACTGTATATATATTTTAATATTGTATCACCAAGAAGATCAATTGTGTATTAAATACATTTTTAGATGTTTCTCAACGAAACTCGGTATATCCTATTAGAATAAACCGAGAGAGGTATTATCCAAAAATTAGTGAAATCCAACAATTAAAAGAGGAGGTTTACTTGAAATTCGAAATTACAAACTGCCTAAACGACTGGACCGATTTTAATAATAATTTTTTTGTGTGTTTGAGTGGGTCCCTGGATGGTTTAGATTTACAATTGGACTCGGTAGGTGCGATACTATCAGGTTATAGGATTTTATTTGTCAGATGTGTAGTCATCTGTATTATCGTGCTTTTATTTTCATTTTATTCCTAATTATTATGGTTATGTGGCAGCACTATATGAATTATAAGATAATAAAAATCTTTCAGGCTCATGAAAGAACCGCAAGCCTGAATAAAAATGCCTCTGTGCAAAATTTATTCATATAAGTAGTATCTTGTTGCCTATAGAGTCTCATTGAGGCGATGTGCTAACCATATGTCACTTGTTGACATCTGTAGGTAAATAAGCGTAATTAAAATAGCTTAGTTAAGAAACTCCCTCTAGGGAATGCTTGTCTCCTCATGTGGGATGTATGGGGTACGTATACACACACTATATGACTGTCATAAATGATAAACATTCAACCCCTCTCAAATTAGGCCTACATCTTTTTATATAAATGTTTATAATTTTACTATTTATTAATTCATGTAAAATGAAACAAAAAATGCGATTCTCCAAATTAGGTTCGAGCTCACATAAAAAGTCCCAAATTAATAATTCAATTACAACTTTTGATTCCAAAATTCCAAAAAAAAAAAAAAAAAAAAATTAGAGACGAAATTATTGTACAAGTGTCCCACTTTAAATATTTAAGATATGATATCAGATAAGGATATGATAAAGATATTGAACATAAAACTCATTAGTTTCAAGCTATTTGTGGCACAATAAATAGAACATTGAATAATGAAGCCATAAACAAATAAAATTAAAATTTTATAAAACAATGGCATTCCCTGTCCTTTTGTATGGGAGTGAATATTGGATTATCACTACCAAACAAGAAAGTAAAATCCAAGCAGCCGATATGAAATGTTTAAGAAGAGTAAAAGGATGCACTACAATGGACCAGATAAGAAACGAGGATATCCGTGAAGAACTGCAGATCTACTCCATAAAACAAAATATATTTAACAACAAGATTCAGCGGAAAGAACATGTAGAAAGAATGAAAGAAAGTAGATTACCAAATAAAATCTTCCATTATTTTCCGAGAGAAAAATAAAGAGATGTCGGACGCCCTCGGAAGAGATGGTCTTAGATCTATTAGTGAAGACGGAACAGGCAACTAATGCCTAAACCAGGAAGTGAAGAAGAAGAATATTCCAAAATTGATATTAATTTCCGCTCAAATTTGTTGGTGCAAAGCGAGGCGAACATCCAGTTAAACAGAGGCCTAAATTTTACAACTTGTGACGCGACTTCTTAATTCCTTCATAAACTCCTATCAAATTTTATTCTTAGGTTTCATTTTTAAAATTATTTCGCGCCATTTACGATCATTTTTACATATTTTTCAAACGATTGTGATATTTAACTACGTACATAGTATGAAGACATGGCAGCCTTATTGATTTTAACGAATATTCTATGCAACAAAAAAACGTGTTCCAATGCAGCCATCATAGAGTATGTAGGCTACTAATTAACTGCACACATATACTTCTGAATTTCAGAACTTTCAAGTACTATTTATGTTTGGGCGTTGCATTCTTTCACAGGTTAGAGTGCTTAAATTGTGTTAGATTAGCTTTTAGGTTGGTCCTTCGCAGGTTAGAGTACTTAAATTGTGTTAGATTAGCTTTTAGGTTGGTCTTTCACAGATTAGAGTGCTTAAATTGTGTTAGATTAGCTTTTAAGTTGGTCTTTCACAGGTTAGAGTACTTAAATTGTGTTAGATTAGCTTTTAGGTTGGTCTTTCACAGGTTAGAGTGCTTAAATAGCGTTAGGTTAGCTTTTAAGTTGGTCTTTCACAGGTTAGAGTACTTAAATTGTGTTAGATTAGCTTTTAGGTTTGTCTTTCACAGATTAGAGTGCTTAAATTGTGTTATATTAGCTTTTAAGCTGGTCTTTCACAGGTTAGAGTACTTAAATTGTGTTAGATTAGCTTTTATGTTAGTCTTTCAAAGGTTACAGTAGCCTACTTAAATTTATTTTAGATTAGCTTTTAGGTTGGTCTTTCACACGTTAGAGTACTTAAATTGTGTTAGATTAGCTTTTAGGTTGATCTTTCACACGTTAGAGTACTTAAATTATGTTAGGTTAGCTTTTGGGTTCGTTAAATATCGTGTATATGTTGGCTGCGTCCAGTGACTCCATAGTGTGAACCGATTCGCATTTATTGGTGCATGCGCATGGTGTATGATTGGAAGTTAGAAAAATTGTCACGTCACATGTTGTAAAGTATTTGCAAGTAGAGAAAAGTACCTAACAATAAGCTACTATGAACTTTATGGGAAATCTGATTTAATAGGAACAGTTAAATCTCGTAAACTGTGATGCACAGTACATTTGGCAGGTATATAGAATGAAAGAGGAGGATGGAATTTTATTTGTAGAAGAAAAGCTATCAATAGATAGGCAAATAATGAGGTGGAAGAAAATTTGTAACCATGATATCCATCATCCACAGTAATTCTGCCCGAGGGCAGGTCTTTCACTGCAATCACAGCACTTTCGTGCTATGCTTTGCAGCTTTGCTAAGGAATTATAGGTGTGGTAGCTTCCCGTTGCTTTCCACACCGGTGAAAGATGATGATGATAATGATAAGGATGATGTTTTCGGAGAAGTAGGGCCCTAAGCGTCCTGACATTTGTCTTACAGGTGAGGAAAAACCCTGAAAAAACTTCACCCAAGAGCCTGTCCCGACCGGGAATCGAACCCGAGCCCGTTGCGTGACAAGGCAGCACGCTACCTTGAGACCACAGCGGTGAACAACCATGATATAAGGGGGATAAATTATATAAGGAATGAATTCAGAATAGAAAAATATGGAGAAGTTATTTCCACTCAGCCATAAACTCCCCAGTGAGTTAGAGGTAGTTCATAAGTTAATTGGCCCAAGATATCCATCAAACGCAAATTAATATATATTCTATAGTGTTCGGCCCTAGGGCAGGTCTTTCACTGCAATCATAACATTTCCATGCTAAACTTTGCACACGGGTGAAATGATAAACCCTTATGATGGCCGATGATTTTCGGGGACTGTTGGGCCCTAAGCTTTCTGATATGTGTCTTACAGGTGAAGCAAAACCCCGAAAAAATAACCTCATCCAGGAGCCTGTCCCGACCGGGAATCGAGCCCGGGCCCGCGGCGTGACAAAGCAGCACGCTACCTGGAGACCACAGCGGTGGACAAGGAGTAAATAATAATGTAAAAATCTCAAGTGTGCTAGCCAATGAATAAGAACATTGCTATTTTTTTAACGATCCATGAAAGTATTCATGTTGTCAGAATTCATACATATTCTCTCCGTGTTCTAGGAATTCAAGTGAAACAATGCGTGGTGTGAATCATTGGTTTGTCGCCACTTCATTTCTTTCGTCGGGAGCCATCAACGAATTATGTTGCATTTTGGTCTTCGTGAATCATCAACATTCATGACTGAACGGACCAGAATAGAGTGTCCATAATACTTTTTAATGTATAAGGGGGCATGTGCAAAAGATTCAAGGAAAAACCTGGGACATTTTTAAAAAAGGTGGGACATTAACAAAATATAAAAGGAAGTTTCAAAACTTGTGGGGGCACGCCGTAGCGTAGTGGTTAAGGCAGTGCACTACAAAACCAGAAGGTCGAGGGTTCAAGTCCCGGTGGGGTCAGGATTTTTAAACTGACCCAAACCTTCTGGTGGCATCATGGCCCTGGGGTCGACTCAGCCTCTAACTTAAATGAGTACCAGATGCTTGTTCTGGGGGTAAAGGCGGCCATCACGCAGGGCTGACAACCCGGCTGACATAAAGTGCCGATTGTCTAGAAAAAGTGGGAGCCTTAACATCCCACTACCCCAAGGGCCTCCCGAGGCCTGTATGGGAACACTTTACTTGTCCCGCGCCGTAGCCGAGTGGTTAAGGCAGGAAGCCTTGGCGCAGAGCTACGGGACTTGCGCTGGTTCGAGTCTCCATGGGGAAAGAAATTTTCTCATAGTATTTCGGCCAGTATGGGACCGGTGCCCACCCAGCATCGTGAAGTACAATAAGTAGTGGCTCCAGGTTGAGAAAACCAGCTATAACGGCTGGGGGACTCGACATGCTGACCACATGTCACCCCTGGCTGATGATCATCTACCTCTGTGATTGACACATGTGGATATTAGGCCAGCAGCCGGCTGGTAGGCTAAGGGCCATCTAGGCCTGTCGCGCCACGAGTTTTTTTTTTTTCAAAAATTGTATGAAACAAATTATACAAATTGCACATATAGGCCTAAGTTATGCTTATATTTTATTGTCCATTAAAATTACTTACTCAGTTACATTAATCAAAAACCACTAAAGTCGTTGTTTATTAACGTTTAAAAATATTTATTTATCGCTGTAAGAGGTATAAAAATCCACCACTAAATCTCTCATCGAAGTTAAAATTAATGTATTTCTCCACCGCCAAGTGCCAGGATCAGCACTTATCATAATTATTTGAAAAATGTACCATTATTACCCGTTTAAGTAGTAAGCGCAGTTGTTGACGGAGGGCACTGCAGTCGTGTTTATGCAGGAATAGAACACGTGACACTGCTATCTATGAGAGCAGAGGGGAATGGGACGTGGGACGCTGACAGTGAACACTGCCTTAGATGACGTCACGTGTAGCAACAAAGAGAGCTTCGCAATTCTTCCGCCTGCAGAGATATTTTGAACGACTAATACCAATATTTGGGAGTAAAAAACAAAGATTATAGATCAAACAGTGCCTCGTGATCATACAACTGGCGCTTTCTAACGTTCATATTTATAATTACATCATAAAGAACTAAACGAATGTCGTCATTCATAAATACAAAGCAACATCCTAAAAGCGGGACATTTGAGCGTCCCCAAGAAAACTTTCGGGACAGCGGGATATTAAAAAAAACACAGAACTGTCCCGGGAAAAACGGGACGAATGGACACCCTAGACCAGAATAATTCATTTTCCAAAATAAAAAATCTGAAAATGTCGACAAGAAGAATTGCTTATAAGAATTAAAGATTCCACGAATGCACAAAATGTTTAGCCTCGTTCCAGTTGTGGAGAATGAAGATCCGCATCTACTGCACGACCGTTTGGAACAAACATCTTCAAAATTCCACCAGACATACAACAGACATACTTTAAAAACCGACATTACTTACGAGTAGTTGTGACTCCATCCATAGTAATTCTGCCCGAGGGGCAGGTCTTTCACTGCAATCATAGCATTTTCATGCTATGCTTTGCAGCTTTACTAGGGAATTATAACTGTGGTAGCTTCCCGTTGCTTTCCACACCGGTGAGGGATGATGATGATGATGATAATGATGTTGATGGCCATATGATTTCGGGGACCGTTTGGGCCTTAAAGCTTTCCTGACATTTGTCTTACAGGTGAGGAAAAACCCCGATAAAAACCTCACCCAGAAAAACTGTCCCGACCGGGGATCGAACCCGGGCCCGCTGCGTGACAAGGCAGCACGCAACCTCGAGACCACAGCGTTGGACTAGTTATGTCTAAATCAAATAATATTGCCATTGTTGTTGGTATTTAACATTTTCTACATTCTGTAATATCTAAATATTGTAGTTTGGGTTTCTTCTACTACTACTATTACTAATAATAATATTAATAATAATAATAATAATATAATAATAATAATAATAATAATAATAATGATTTATTTTAGCTGGCAGAGTTAAGGCCATAAGGCCTTCTCTTCCACTCAACCAGCGAATAGTAAAATTATACAAAAATTACGTATATATTACAATTTTAAGATATTAAAATACAGACTAAACAAAATACAATGATGATGTGATCTAATACTAGCTAATACTAACAAAAACATAGAATATAATAAAATTAAAATGATGTAAAATAAAGTAAGTAGCTTCCTAGATGATTATTAATGTACTACTACTTCTACCAGTTAAAGTAAAACTCCATGGCGCGACAAATCAAGAAGGCTGTTGGCCGACCAGCCGGCCTGTAGTTCACATTTGTCATTTACAGAGATCATTCAGCCAATGATAGAGTGACACGTGGTCAGCATGTCGAGTTCCCAAGTCGTTATATCTGATTTTATTTTATTACAAATAGAATATACATAGATTTTTTCAATGACATAGCCTGTCACTTCGACATTTCTGGTGTTCTCTCCTGGCATTGGGGTAATTGTAACCCAGAGATTTATTTGATAAAAAATAGTGGTACTATAGTGCCTTTAAAATGCCTAAATTGACGTTAGAACCAAATTTTGCCTATATTCCTAAAATTCCTATATTTTTATCATTAAATAAAATCGATCCATTGTAATTCTGCCCGAGGGGAGGTCTTTCACTGCAATCATAGCATTTTCATGCTATGCTTTGCAGCTTTACTAGGAAATTGTAGGTGTGGTAACTTCCCATTGCTTTCCACACCGGTGAAGGATGGTGATGATGATGATGATAATGATGATGGCCATATGATTTCTGGGAGCGTTTGGGCCTTAAAGATTTCCTGACATTTGTCTTACAGGTGAGGAAAAACCCCCGATAAAAACCTCACCCAGAAAAACTGTCCCGACCGGGGATCGAACCCAGGCCCGCTGCGTGACAAGGCAGCACGCTACCTCGAGACCACAGCGTTGGACATTAAATAGAACAAAAGTCTTTATTTTGTAATAAAATAAATAAAACATATGTAGGCTACGTAGTCATTTTCATTATGTTGAAAACCACGTTTTTTAAATACTTGTCAAGAAAAATCTGATTTTTAAGTGAGAAGCTGTAAAACAATTAACACAACTGAAGGGACATGCCGTAGCGTTGTGGTTAAGGTAGTGCGCTGCAAACCTGAAGGTCGAGGGTTCGAGTCCCGATGGGGCTCAGGATCTTTAAACTGGCCCAAACCTTCTGGGTAGCACCACGGTCCTGGGTTCGACTCAGCCTCTAACAGAAATGAGTACGAGACTGTTGTTCTGGGGGTAAAGACGAACGTCGCGCGGGGCTGACAACCCGGCTGACATCAAGTGCCGATTGTTAGAAAGAGTGGGATTAATCTCCTACAGCCCTAAGGGTCTCCTATTTTTAACAACTGAAATTATTATTCTCTGTCCAACGTAAGAAGCACACTTTGACATTTAGCTTCCGAATATATTACTCCGCGTAGCACGTGTGAGAGTGCAGGCGAACTCTGTCAGCTGTTTGTTACAAGCCGATAAATTAATGCACAACAATTGTTTTAATTTTTAATGTTGCAGGTTGTATTAACATTTACAATGGTATGTCGAAAACTAATTAAATTATAATTGTTGATATTAAATAAATTAATTAAAATCAAACATTTAAATTAAAATAACCGAGTTAAGTTAACATAAACTACCCGACAGCCGCCATATTTGTAACTGACATTCAACTTCTTTTCAAGAATCGTTCAGTTTCAAACAAATGCGAATTTTTAGTTAGTCTCCGACCTTCGAAGAAATATGTAGGTATATACTGTATTCTGATCAACTATAGTTAACATAAATAGCTTTAAATACATAATTATATTAATCGAGTACATGATCTATTTTTTGCTTCCGCTGATCTGTACTTTGGTCATGAACAAATCGCAGTAACTGGCAGCAGTCATGTGCTTCGTGGATTACCCGCCCATTTATTTTCCTGAAATGTTTTTCTTAGGCTGGACAGAAAATATAATATTATTAGGTGATATTTTTTCGTTACAGGACATTTTTTGTAAATTTTAGGTCTTCTTCTTCTTCTTAAACTTAATTTGTAGGATTTTCATCCTGTTAATTTCCAAAATCACTCCTCGGAGGAAGACGTAATGGATGTGCATGCATTGTCTATCCATCTCTTGGCTGGTCTCCCTCTTGTTCTCCCGTCCATTGGTCTATCTTCTTTAGCTCTTTTTGCAAGTCGGTTTTCTTCCATTCTTTCTATATGACTCTTCCAATATTTTCGTCTATCTATAATAAATTTGGTTATGTCTTGAATGTGGCATTTATCCCTAATTTCTGTGTTGTGTATTTTATCAAATAATGTTTTCCCCTGAATAGTTCTTAAGATTTTCATTTCGCATGTGCTTATTATTTGTTTAGTTTTTGTTGTATCAGCTCTAGTTTCTGCTCCATATACGATAACTGGTCGAACTATCGTTTTGTGTATGCGGGTTTTGCTTTCTATTGACATATGTTTGTTGCGCCAAATTCCGATTGAGGGTCTTTCCACTTTTCAGCGGTTGCCCTTTTACCAGCCGGCTGCTGGCCCTTCACATCCACATGTGTCAATCACAGAGGCAGATGATCAACAGCCAGTGTAGGGGTGACATGTGGATAGCATGTCGAGTCCCCCAGCCGTTATAGATGGTTCCTCAACCTGGAGCCGCTACTTATTGTAGCTACCCAATTGCCTCACGATGCTGGGTGGGCACCGGTCCCATACTGGCCGAAATACCATGAGAAAATTTCTTCCTCCATGGAGACTCGAACCAGCGCAAGTCCCGTAGCTCTGCGCCAAGGCTTCCTACCTTAACCGCTCGGCTACGGCGCGGGACTGCGCCAAATTAAATCTTTTATATACCCTGATGTCCACCGCTGTGGTCTCGAGGTAGCGTGCTGCCTTGTCACGCAAGGGGCCCGGGTTCGATCCCCGGTCGGGGCAGTTTTTCTGGGTGAGGTTTTTATCGGGGTTTTTCCTCACCTGTAAGACAAATGTCAGGAAAACGTTAAGGCCCAAACGGTCCCCGAAATCATATGGCCATCATCATCATCCTTATCATCATTATCATCCTTCACCGGTGTGGAAAGCAACGGGAAGCTACCACCCCTATAATTCCCTAGTAAAGCTGCAAAGCATAGCATGAAAATGTTATAATTGCAGTGAAAGACCTGCCCTAGGGCAGAATTACTATGGATGGATATGCCCTGATATTTGTGCTGGTTTATCAGCTTGTTTCTTTACTTATTTTCTTAAATTTTTATTGTTTGTTGTTAATACACCTAAATAATTAAATTCTGACACTTGTTCTATAATTTTTCTTTCCACTTCTAATTTGCATCTTACTGATTCTTTTGATATTGTTAAGCATTTTGTCTTATTCGTGTTAATTTCCATATTATATTTTAGGTCATAGCTGCATAATTATATATTTTTGCATGTTTCAATGGTTTTTAGGTCATAAAAATCTTAGGCCTAGTTATTAGGGACATAACGTGAAATATAGCATGCAGAATGAAGAGGACACTTCATGCTCAGTTTGACTGCTCTGTGTAATTTGATCAAAGATACTTGGGACACCCTTTATGAACTGTAATAAGAAAAGGAAAAAAATTGCTTGATTGTCGTACGATATCGAAGAGGATACAAAGAATGATGGACATGCAATTAAGAGACAGTAATGACAGATCACTTTTGTAAATCTGTTGGGAACCGTGGTACTTCACTTCCGTGATGTACGGGAGACGCTCATCAGAGTGTACAGTTCGTGTATTAATTGGTGTACGACGAAAAGAAGTGAATGAACTTAAAGCGAGCAACCAAGACGCAATTAAAACACACGGATAACACGTTCCGGCCTGCTAGACCCCCGTGAAGGAGACTCGTCCGATAACCTACATACTGCACCTTAATGTACGAGTGTGGGCATATCTTTAAGGACATTGACAAATTGAATAGTTGCCTCGAAAACTGGTCTAACCCACAAACTACAAGTTGTTGGGAAAACGAAAAAAACAGATAATGTTCATTTTGAGGATAATACCTGTATTATCTTATATATAAAAATTAATGTTTGATTGTTTGTATGTTTGTTTGTTTGTTTGTATGTATGTATGTTTGTTTGTTCGTTCGTACTTTATGCGCGGCCATACCGTTGATCCGATTGTGATGGGGTTTTTTTGCAAAATGTTCAGGAGATTCCCAGGATGAACATAGGCTATCGCCCTTTGTAGTGGAAAACTTGAAAAAAGTTTGGACGCTTAAATGGCTTACGCTGCCTAAACCATAAGAAATACACAAAATTAATGTACACAGAATTGAATATCTCAAAAAGCTCCACAAAAAAGTCCGCGACAGCATATATTTATCTCTTACGGATAACTCACAAAAACCATTTTTGTCTTTCATTGATACCAAGAGTCCCTTATCTCTTACGGATAACTCACAAAAACCATTTTTGTCTTTCATTGATACCAAGAGTCCCTTATCTCTTACGGATAACTCAGAATAACAAGTTTTGTATTTCATTCATACCAAGAGCCTCGCGCCGTAGCCGAGTGGTTAAGGCAAGAAGTCTTGGCGCAGAACTACGGGACGTACGCTGGTTCGAGTCTCTACGGGGGAAGAAATTTTTCTCATGGAATTTCGGCCAGTATGGGACCGGTGCACAGTGGGTCAGAAATGAAATCTAGCTGAAAAAAAAATTGTTTTGACTCAATCTCATCAATTTATCTTTTTTTTTTCACCCTAATATAATTGTTATATGACGGTTCTTAACTTATCTGCAAAGGAGGGTACAACGTCTGCCGGGTACGCTAGTATAATATATATTTTAATCTCTCATCCTATTGGAAACATTTACAGCCATTTTGAATGCAAAATAACATGTTATTAACTGAACATTAACAATTTAATACAAAATTTAGTGGAAAAACGATCTGTCTCTATAAAGTGGAAGAATGATCTAACCCATACTTAATTAAAAATGCTACAATAGGAAATAGAAAATACGTATTGAACAGTTTCTTAATTACTTACTCACTGGCACTATCGAACCCGTAGGTTCATGGCCGCGCGGACATAAGCTCTCCATATATCCCTATCCTGAGCTAATGCTTTCCAATCATTCCCTGTATAATCTACTTCCCTCAAATCATAGTTAATGTTATTCTCCCACCTCATTCTTGATCTACCAACTGGGCGTTTTCCCTCTGGTTTTCCTATAAGAAGCTTCCATGCACGTCTTTCATTCCCCGTACCCGTAACATGTCCTCCCATCGCAGTCTACGAGGCTTAACTGTTTTTATTATATCTGGCTTCCTATAAAGACCATGTAGTTCATGTTAGTAGTCTTCTCCATTCACCTGCCTGTTCATCTCTCTTTGGTCTAAAAATTTTCCTAAGTACTTTATTCTCAAATAGTCGTAATCTCCTTTCCTCCCTTAAAGTAAGAGTCCATGTTTCGCACCCATATAATATAACTGGTAGAATAATAGTTTTATATATTTTCATGTTAATGTTTTTTGAAAGGATTTGGGACATCAAAAGTCTCTGCAATGCATAACACTGTTTCAGTTAGAAAAAAATTAACTGCATCAGTATTCAATATTTATTTTCCATTTAATGTTATTTCATTGCATTCTTTGTGTCTTTCTTATTTTCACTCATTTTTCTAAGATTCTGATTAGAATCCACGGAACTTTGGTGGATTGAATTTGCACATGTGCAATAATTGTTTTTCTGCACTGCTACTCAAGACTTGACTAACTGCTTTCGCCATTTTGTTACAAATAGATCACTATTCCCTTGAAAACCAACTTTTAAAAATAAATCAAAGAGATCTGGAAGAGAGTATGGATAGATTTACATCCACTATGCCGTGATATTCTTTGGACAGATCACCAATCCACTGAAAACTCAACTTTTGAATTTTTGTTGGTTAGATCTCTTTTCAAGGCAGCTACAGTAAAACTTGTTTAAAGCGGAATCACATGGGACCAATTTTGTTTTCCACATTAGACAACATTCCGCATTATAAAAAAAGAAAAAATATTAACCAACCTTAGATTATTGAGCACCGTACATGTATTTTATGTACCTTGAATTAATTGTAGTTCCGCTGCCGTTGGAAAGAGCAGAATAATATGTACGAGCGACTTCGACGGTAAAGTGCGAAAAAAACTATCCCGTTTCATCAGCGTTAAAATGTCTCTTAGGCGCGTATCCTGAAATTACTTACAGTATGCAGTTTCCACTCACTAACTACACTTTCGTCCACATCCTTTGATTCCCCGCAAATTTCATTCCACACTACATCGTGTCGTCTTTTGAAACTGTCCACATCCAACCTGATGATGCCTTGAAAACGTTATTCCCTAGGGATATATCAACAGCTACAGCTTTTCTTTGGAGTATCGGTCAGGAAATTTGGAGATTTTTTGATCGTGGACTTGTAAAACAATCCCACACCTCGCTGATTTTTCCTTGCGTCCATTCATTCATTATTTTTTCTGTGTGTTTTAAAAACTCGTAAACTTTGGTTTTCCACATTTAAATTTAGTTATTATTTCACGTACTGAGAGCTTGTTTTTCTTTGTCTTCAATCACTTTCACTTTTTCGTTTAATGACAATGATACATACGATTTAGCCATCTTTATTCTGTAAATTCAGAACGTTACGTGTGAAAGATACGTACAAAAATCGGTTTCAGATCTTAAACTAATTTAAGATTTTACAGTGCACTGGTTATTTGTAAGACAGATGTCACACGCCAAATATTTGTTAAACAAACTTGTATTTCGCAAATTGATGTGCAATGAGGCTGAAAGAAATTTCCAGATACAGGTAGAAACTCTACTTATCCGGGCGGCAGGAATCACCACTTATTGTTAATTCGCCTAACGGGAATTCAATGAAGTGGAAAGAAATTTAATTATCCCTCTATCTTTCCGCCTTATAAACATTTTTTTTCATGAATTGTGTAGAAATATCCTTCCGTTTCCGCGCTGGACAGATTCCGATTTATACAAAATAAGTACACGTAAAATTACTATTATTTTGCAAGGACCAATAAATTTGTTCACATTGGACAGATTTCCACAATATTCACGTTCCGAATTATACAAGTTTTACTATATTCAATTGATCCTTACATATTAATAGCATCTTCGTATGCCGATTCCGTAACAACGGGATTAATATTAGAGCATTCGATAAGTAATGGCAACATTACTACAATACCACAAAAAAAACTATTTATATTATTTTTGAAATTACGAACTTCATTAAAAGTGATCCCACTACAGGCCATAGGAGACCCTTGGGGTAGTAGGAGGTTAAGACTCCCACTTTTTCTAGACAATCGGCACTAGATATCAGCCGGGTTGTCAACCCTGCGTGACGGCTGCCTTTACCCCCAGAACAAGCGTCTGGGACTCATTTCCGTGAGAGGCTGAGTCGACCCAGGGCCATGGTGCCACCAGAATGTTTACGTCAGTTTAAATATTCTGACTCCACTGGGACTCGAACCCTCGACCTTCCGGCTTGTAGCGCACTGCCTTAACCACTAGGCTACTGCGTGCTGGTTAAGAATAAAGGGATTTTTTTGAGGGTTCAATAATTTCTCGCGGAAGAAAAGTGATTGCAATGTGATGTCTTTGGAGAGTAAAACTACATAGTGTTTTAAAAGAAGTTGGAAATGAGATTGTACACTGCAGATTCTTGAATTATACAAATGGTATAGGCTTAAATGTAATCGAAACAAAGTAAAATTGCAAAAAAATCCGTTAGGACCTAAAAAAGGCTAAAAAGACCAATAAACAAAAAAAATCGAAAAAGGACAAAGAGGACAAATATAATCCACCATTTTATGGCCTATCCATCCATCCATACTAATTCTGCCCGAAGGCAGGTCTTTCACTGCAATCATAGCATTTTCATGCTATATTTTGCAGCTTTACTAGGGAATTATAGGTGTGGTAGCTTCCCGTTGCTTTCCACACCGATGAACGATGGTGATAATGATAAGGATGATTATGATGGCCGGATGATTTCGGGGACCGTTGAGCCCTAAGCTTCCTGACATTTGTCTTAAAAGTAAAGTAAAGTGATCCCACAACAGACCTGGAGGCCCTTGGGGTAGAAGGAGTTTAAGGCTCCGACTTTTTCTAGACAATCGGCACTTTATGTCAGCCGGGTTGTCAACCCTGCGTGACGGCCGTCTTTACCCCCAGAACAAGCGTCTGGTACTCATTTCAGTTAGAGGCTGAGTCGACCCCAGGGCCATAGTGCCGCCAGTGGGTTTGGGTCAGTTTAAAAATCCTGACCCCAACGGGACTTGAACCCTCGACCCTCCGGCTTGTAGCTCAGTGCCTTAACCACTACGCTACGGCGTGCCCCACATTTGTCTTACAGGTGAGGAAAAATCCCGATAAAACCTCACCTAGGAGCCTGTCCCGACCGGGAATCGAACCCGGGCCCGCTGCGTGACAAGGCAGCACGGTACCTCGAGACCACAGCGGTGGACTTATGGCCTATAATGACACAAAATGTATATATATGTTAAGATATCAACCTGCAGGAAGAAGAAGACCAGGACGTCCACTCAAAAGACTTTTGGATGGTGTTTCCATTGAGGCCGAAACAGGTCAACAAATGGCCTAAATTCGTGAATGTGCTGTGATGATGATGATGTATACATTATGGTGGGCCTCGTCTTCAGACTTAAGTGAAAAAATGATTTTCCCTATACACCCAAGCCCTAAACATAATCAAAGGCCACTTTTCTGGTTATGCTATTTATATTCAAATGTCTCAATAATATGAATAAACATGTCATTGTGGTCTGATTAAATATTAGTTATTCGAAATTTCATTATAATTATCATTTCTATAATCCATCCATAGTAATTCTGCCTGAGGGCAGTTCTTTCACTGTAATCATAGTATTTCATGCTAAGCTTTGCAGTTTTACTACGGAATTATAGGTGTGGTAGCTTCCCGTTGCTTTCCACGCCAGTGAAGGATGACGATGATAATGATAAGGATGATGATGATGGCCGGATGATTTTCGGGGACCGTTGAGCCCTAAGCTTCCTGACATTTGTCTTACAGGTGAAGATAAACTACGAAAAAACCTCACGCAGGAGCCTGTCCCGACCGGGAATCGAACCCGGGCCCGCAGCGTGATAAGGTTTCGTGCTAACTCGAGACCACAGCGGTGTTCATCATAGCCTAGTTAGGATTGTGAAGTAGTAGGCTACATGTTACATAATAAATTAATTGACACAAAAAATGAAATTTGTAATAAAATCAGTTATTTGATGTGAAAACGTCATACTGCCAGAAGGAAGATATTAATATTACATTAAATAAGTTTTATGGAATGTGTGGCACTATAAAACGGACACTGAAAAATAAAATATTGAGGAGTACACAATTAAAATTTTACAAAATTTTGATGGTGCCTGTCTTAACATATGCAAGTGAGAAATTGGACTCTTAACCGTTCAGGCAGAATATAAATAGAAACTGCAGAAATGAAGTTCTCACGTTCAGTAGCAGGTGCGACAATAACGGAGAGAAAATAAAAATGAAAAATTAGAAAAAAACTTACATATTTTAAATTTAGCAAATATAATTGACAATATGAGAAACGATTGGTATGAGCATGTTAAAAGAATGTCTACAAATAGAATCCGTCAAGCTGTTATTGAAGTACAAACCAATAGGACATAGGAGTGATGGACGCCCATTTACTAGATGGGAAGATTCACTAAATCGCACTTGATGTGAAAACAGGTCAAAAAGGCCTAATTTTATGAGGTAGAAGAATAAGAAGATTTTAATGTAAAAATCCCTCGTGTCCACTATTTAGAGTAGAAACACCTCATGTCCTCATGTCTAAACATGTATATATTAGAGTGTCCTAAGACATAAAGGAGGTTTCTTTATCGCAAAGTCAAAGACGCATACCCTCTATTTTTTTTCTGTTTGACCTTAATACTGTAACTCAAATAACAAATATGATTGCGATTGGATCATGACAATTGGCTGAGGATAGGGATGTATGGAGAGCTTATGTCCGCGCGGCCATGAACCTACGGGTTCGATAGTGCCAGTGAGTTAGTTGAGTTGGATCATGACAACCCGTACCCACTTCATACCAAACATAAGACATCAACATTTATGGGTTTCTACAGACTATAGAAGGATTCCAGAACCAAAAGTTTATTTAGTAAATAAAAATCAATACGTCCAAAACGTATAACTATTTACTATTTTACAAAAAAAAACATTATTGTTCAAATTTTCTTTTCAGAATTTGCAAGTACTGACATGTTTCGAAGCAAGTCGGCACGGATTCCGTGGGCCAACGTAAATTGTACTTCCAATTGTTTTAAGATTATACAAATAAATTAAGGGAGTATGCGTTAAAAATAAGAGAATTCGATTTTTTGGGATGCCATGTTATATATTATATGCTTTTTTGTAGAGTTTTTTTTTTTCTTGAGATATTCAATTCCGTGTACATTAATTTGGTGTATTTGTTATGATTTAGCCAGCGTAGGCGTACAAAAATGCAATTTTATTGTACTTTTTCGCTATAAAGGGTGACTTTTAAGGGTGAAGGGCTTGAACAATTAAAACTCACTTATAGCCTATAACCTTCCCGTGAAAATCCTGAACATTTTGCAAAAAGCTCCATCACAATCGTATGTGCACGCTTGTCCATGAATCTACTTATCCCGATCTTCTTGGCATCAATGAAAGACAAAAATGGCTATTGTGAGTTATCCGTAAAAGATAAACATATGCTGTCGCGGACTTTTTTGTGGAGTTTTTTGAGATATTCGATTCTGTGTTAATTCATGTTGTGTATTTGTTACGGTTTAGGCAGCGTAAGCCATTTAAGCGTAAAAAAATATTGTTTCGTGTTTTTCACTATAAAGAGTGATATTTTTAAGAATGTAGGAGTTGAGTATCACAACTCTCTTTATAGCCTATGTTCATCCATAGAATCTCCTGAACATTTTGTAAAAAAACCCATAACAATTGGATGAACGGTATGGCCGCGCATAAAGTACGAACAAACAAACAATTTTTATGTATTAGATTTGCACTTGCAGGAACAATTCATATTATTACGCTGTTAGCGCGCGCAAGTGTAATTGACGCTTGACAGGTTATATTAGGTTTAAATGAAACACACGTTGCACAGTAATTAAGCACATTGTAATATAAAATAATTACAATACGTGTACTTATTGTAACTGCACTCGTAGGTTTCACATACGTTCATTAGTAGATTATACTTGTAAGGAATGTTAGTAGGTCGATAATTACTAAGATCAATCAAACAATACATTTAATTCTAAGTAGTGGAAACATAACCTCAACATTCAATTTGCTTTCTAGGGTAGTTCAGAACAAGTTTATAACCCTCTTTTTTTTTTAAATTGAGATTTATATTGTAAAATGTTGTCCCGCGCCGTAGCCGAGTGGTTAAGGTAGGAAGCCTTGGCGCAGAGCTACGGGACTTGCGCTGGTTCGAGTCTCCATGGGGGAAGAATTTTTCTCATGGTATTTCGGCCAGTATGGGACCGGTGCCCACCCAGCATCGTGATGCATTTGGGTAGCTACAATAAGTAGCGGCTCCAGGTTGAGGAAACCAGCTATAACGGCTGGGGGACTCGACATGCTGACCACATGTCATCCCTACACTGGCTGATTATCATCTACCTCTGTGATTGACACATGTGGATGTGAGGCCAGTAGCCGGCTGGTATGCTAAGGGCCTTGTAGGCCTGTCGCGCCAGTAGTTTATTGTAAAATGTTGTAATTTATTTCTTCTTCTTCTTCTTTTTATTCTTCTTCTTAAACATAAGTTAAAACATACCTTCTTTGGTAAAATCCGTCGTCCTCAACTTATAAAATATGTATTCTTTATGCCTGTAGGCCTTTAAGAACATCCATTCCATCTTCAGCAGGTCCTTCTTCGCTACATTATCTAGTATGATGGTTGATGCTGCTGGTCCTAATGTGGTGTTGTCGTGACAATACAGCAAAAACGAGTCACAACACCACATTAGGACCAGCAGCATCAACCATCATACTAGATATTGTAGCGAAGAAGGACCTGCTGATGATGGAACGGATGTTCTGAAAGGCCTACAGGCATAAAGAATACATATATAAGTTGAGGACGACGGATTTTACCTAAGAAGGTATATTTTAACTTATTTTATTTTATGACTCTCCACCTCAACGGTTTTAACAATGAATTTTATTAGTATTGATTCTTAAACATAATTTGTAGGATTTTCACCCTGTTTATTTCCCAAATCATTCCTCGGAGGAAGACGTATTGGATGTACATTCACTGCCTATTCATCTCTTGGCTGGTCTTCCTCTTGTTCTTCTCCCGTCCATTCGTCTATCTTCTTTGGCTCTTTGGCAAGTCGGTTTTCTTCCATTCTTTCTATATGACCCTTCCAATATTTTCGTCTATCTATAATAAATTTGGTTATGTCTTGAATATGACATTTGTCCCTAATTTCTGTGTTGTGTATTTTATCAAATAATGTTTTCGCCTGAATAGTTCTTAAGATTTTCATTTCATATGTGCTTATTATTTGTTTAGTTTTTGTTGTATCAGCCCTAGTTTTTGCCCCATATACGATAACAGGTCGAACTATCGTTTTGTATATGCGGGTTTGGCGTTCTACGGACATATGATTTGTTGCGCCAAATTAAATCTTACATAATATGTCCTGATATTTGTGCTGTTTTATCAGCTTGTTTCTTTACTTATTTTATTAAATTTTCAGTGTATGTTACTAATACACCAAAATAATTAAACCCTGATACTTGTTCTATAATTTTTCTTTCCACTTCTAATTTACATCTTACTGGTTCTTTTGATATTGTTAAACGGGCGGATGGGGTTCGTTAGTCCTGTAAAACAACCCATCTAGGAGAGACAACTCCGAAATAAAACGGAGCAGGCTGAGCTCTGGAGCTGGGTGGAGGTAATCGGCCTAGATAGGAAACCCCGAATAATAAACCCGCCATGAAAACGGGCTAGCAACCCACTTCAAGGTGTATCTTATACATTGCTCGATGTCCCAAGGATCAAGCCTCGGATCAAAGACAGAAACAAAATACGACAAAAATACGTAATTTATTTGCAGTTAGTTAATAGTTTAAGTATGTTAAAGTTATACTTTCTGGAACATAATTTTTTTCTTTTACTTAAAATTGATTTACTATCCATCCATCCATAGTAATTCTGCCCGAGGGCAGGTCTTTCACTGCAATCGTAGCATTTTCATGCTATGTTTTGCAGCTTAACTAGGAAATTGTAGGTGTGGAAACTTCCCGTTGCTTTCCACACCGGTGAAGGATGATAATGATAAGGATGATGATGGCCATATGATTTCGGGGACCGTTTGGGCCTTAAAGTTTTCCTGACACTTGTCTTACAGGTGAGAAAAAGCCCCGATAAAAACCTCACCCAGAAAAACTGCCCCGACGGGAATCGAACCCGGGCCCGTTGCGTGACAAGGCAGCACGCTACCTCGAGACCACAGCGGTGGTCTGTTTTACTATAATGTTTTAATAATAAGAGAGTACATTGAAAAGGTTGTTAAATGCATAAAACAACCTCTTCCTACATAAAACAACAAAAATATATTCTGTAGAACACATCCACTATCTTTGCCTAGTCCTAAGCGCCATTAACGAATTTGTTTACACATAGAAATACATCATATAATAGAAATGGACAGTTAATGACAAATGAGGGAAATTTTGAAGAAATAGACGAGTTGGATGACCGAAAAAAATGATGAGAGGTTGGTATTACCGAAGTGCTGAAAAAATCACTCAAGTGTCGCAACTGGAGGCTTGCTGCGAAAAACAGAAATGAATGGAGGCAGAAGTTAAAGTAGGACAAAGCTCGAATTTAAGCCAAACAGCGATTGGATGGATGGATGGCTGAATTCGAATACCTAGGAACAATAATTACAAATAGGAATGATATACACAAGGATATTAAACATAGGTTCGATTCCGGAAATGCGTACTATTATGCATTACAGTGAGAATCTTGTTCTAATTCCTCTAAAAAAATAAAAGTAAATAAATAAAACATTAAACTCAAAATATATAAAACTGTTATTCTCCCAGTTACGTTATATGGATGCGAAACATGGACGCTTACTTTAATGGAGGAGAAAATATTACGAGTATTTGAGAATAAAGTTCTTAGGAAATTTTTTGGACCAAAGAGAGGTGAACAAACAGCGAATATAGAAGAGTAGATAACAGTGAGCTACATGGTCTTTATAGGAAACCAGATATAATAAGAAGAGTTAAGGCACATTGACTACATTCGGCAGGACATGTGGCACGAATGGGAATGAAAGAGGGGCATGGAAGCTTCTTGTAGGAAAACCAGAGGGAAAACGCCCAGTTGGTAGACCAAGAATGAGGTGGGAGTATAATATTAATCTGATTTGAGGGAAGTAGATTATACAGGGAACTAGCTAATACCCGGGGTGTGCTGCTACACCTAAATAAATGATAATGTTTTTGCACTTAGTTGAAAATAAATAAAAGGAAAAATAAATATAACTTTACATCGTTATTATATTTAGATACCCCGTGCTGATTACCCTGCTTCGACCGGGAATCTACGCATCTCAATGTACTTTGCATAAATGAGCAGAAAGACATTATTCGTTATTTTGAGTTATCCATACAATAATATCTGCCGTGCGCTGCTATGCTTGCCCGAGAATATACTTATCCCGATCTTCTTGCCATCAGTGAAAGACAAAAATGGTTATTGTGAGTTATCCTAAAAGATAAACAAATGCTGTCGTGGACTTTTCTGTAGAGGTTTTTGATATTCAATTCTGTGTACAATTATATTGTGTATTTGTTATGGTTTAGGCAGCGTAAGCCATTTAAGGATAAAAAAGGGACTTTTTCACGTTTTTCACTACAAATGGTGTTTTTTAAGAGTGTAGGAGTTGAGTATCACAACTCTCTTATAGCCTATGTTCATCCCGGGAATCTCCTAAACATTTTGCAAAAAAACATCACAATTGGATCATAAAGTACGAACAAACAAACATTCATTTTTATATATTAGATGATTGCAAACATTAGTTCAGGATAGGGATGTATGTGGAGCTTATGTCCGCCTGCACGGGCATGAGCCTAGGGATTCGATGGTGCCAGTGGGTTAGTTAGAACACATCCAGTATCTTTGCCTAGTTCCACGCGCCATTAACAATTTTTTTTTTCATAGGCTATAATAGCGTTGACCGCATGCTATTATACGTACATTACAGGGCCTCTTGTCATCCCAACTTCTCTCAAAAACGTTAACTGAAAAAATATAAAACGATTATTTTTGCATTTATATTATATGGATATTTTAAGGGAGGAGAAAATAAAACGAGTTTTTTAGAATAATGTTCTTAGGAAAATGTTGGACCTAAGAGAGAAGATTAAAAGGTGAAAAGTAGAATACATTATAGTGAGCTGTATGATCTTTGTCCACCGCTGTGGTCTCGAGGTAGCGCGCTACTTTGTCACGCAGCGGGCTCGGGTCGATTACCGGTCGGGACAAGCTTCCTGGGTGAGGTTTTTTTCTCGGGGTTTTTCCTCTACTGTAAGACAAATATCAGATAGCTTTGAGGCCCAAAGGTTCCTGAACATCATCTGGACATCATCATCATCATCATCATCCCCAGTGTGGAAAGCAATGGGAAGCTACCACACCTATAATTCCCTAATAAAGCTGCAAAGCATAGTATGAAAGTGCTATGATTGCAGTGAAAGATCTACCCCAGGGCAGAACAGATATTTATGGAAAACCAGATGAAATAATATCGAATAACGCCCTCACGATATTACATAGAGAAAACATACCAACGAGGATAAATATACTGGAGGAAATTGAAATTTTTAAGAGAAATCGATAACAACCTGATTTTGAATGAGAACGTACCCAGTTCACACAATCCTCTATGATATACAAAATAATCACAACTAAGTCAGTGCTTCACCATCATCATCATCATCATCATCATTGGCTCGACAGCCCCATGTGGGCCTTGGCCGCCTTCAGAAGCTTATGCCAGACTTCCTTGTTCTGCGCTTCATTCTTCCAGTTTTTTATTTTTAAAATCTTAATGTCTTGAATTATACCATCCTCCCATCTTAATTTAGGTCTTCCAACTTTTCTGGCCAATAGTGGTTGTTCATTGTAAATTCTTTTTGTAATCCTTTTGTTGTCCATGCGAATAATGTGTCCAGCCCATGCCAATCTATTAACTTTAACAAAATTCAAAATATCTGGCTGATTGTACAATTTATACAATTCATTATTGTATCTTTTTCTCCATGCATTATTTTCTTTCACGGCGCCAAAAATGGATCTCAGTATCTTCCTTTCAAAACGCCCTAATAATTCATCAGATTTCAACATGGTCCAAGTTTCTGATGCGTAAGTTAACACTGGTCTAAGGAGAACTTTACACATGAGTGTTTTTGTCTTTCTATATATAAACTGAGATCTAAACTTTTCCTGAGTCCAAAAAAGCATTTGTTTGCAGCCATGATCCGTAGATGTATTTCAGCCGAATTGAAGTCAGTGCTTCAACGAGGGTCAAATACAGACCCACTTCTTTCTGCTGCTGATGGGACTAGCCCCGAAAGGCCTGTAGACTGTTAAAATATTTTAAGTTGAAAAGACAGACCTATAAGGTGTCTATTTTATAGTTTTATTCATACATTTTATTACTGTGACTTAATACCTCAACGGAATCTTATTCTATGAATGTGACTAGTTTCGATTATGTAGGAAGATTGTTCTTTTTGAAGCAGATGGATTGTAATAATCCATTTAGTGCGTATGACTCTGCGAATTCTGTAAATTACATGTATTTTTTTCCGTTAGCAAAAATGTTTCACGTGAAATACTACCGGTAGTTTATGAGACGAGGAGGAGTTTGGTCAGTGCCCGGGCCGCTCCGTTTAATCTCGGTGCGTGAAAATCAGAGCGCAATTAGTAGCGCCACATACACTGGTGCACACAGCCACCCATGTTCCTACACTCTCTGCCACGTAACATAATCTCCTGTCACCCATTAACCAAACATAATACAAATTTTAAAATATGGTAAATCTTTACACACTCGTATTTTTTATTAAATTACTAGCTAATACCCGGCGTGCGCTGCTACGCCCAAATAAATGAAAATTAATATGATTTTATGTTTAGTTGAATAAGTCATCATCATCATAGTACATTCACGAATTTAGGCCATTTGTTGACCTGTTTCGGCCTCAAGAGAAACACCATCCAAAAGTCTTTTGAGTGGACGTCCTGGTCTTCTTCTTCATGCAGGTTGATACGAGTATCTTAACATTTGTTTGGGTATTCAGTGATCTTCCATTCGATGAACATGTTGAATAAGTAAAAGGTAAAATAGTTATAAATTTATATTTTTTAGATACCCCGTGCTGATTATCCGGCGATGTCGGGAATCTACTTATCCCGATCTTCTTGACATAAATGAACTGAAATAGAAAATTAATATGTTTTATGTTCAGTAAATAAGTAATAGGAAAAATTTATATCGTAATTATTTTTTAGATACCCGTGCTGTTTACTCGGCGTTGTCCGGGAATCAACTCATCCCGAACTTCTTGACATAAATGAGCTGAAAGACAGAAATTAATGTACTTCTTATGATTAGTTGAATAAATAAAATGAAAAATAATTATAAATGTATATCGTAATTATTTTAAGATTCCCCGTGCTGATTACCCAGTGTTGCCCGGGAATCTACTTATTTCGATCTTCTTGGCATAAATGAGCTAAAAGATAAAATTCGTTATCCGTAAAAGAATACCCGCCATGTGCTGCTATGCTTGCACAGGAATCTATGTACTAGTCTCGATCTTCTAGGCATCATTAAAAGACAAAAATGGTTATTGTGAGTTATACGTAAGAGATAAACATATGCTGTCGCGGCCTTTTTTGTAGAGCTTTTTGAGATATTCAATTCTGTGTACATTAATTTTCACCTCATTCTTGGTCTACCAACTGGGCGTTTTCCCTCTGGTTTTCCTACAATAAGTTTCCTTGTACGTCTTCCATTCCCCATGTCCTGCCCATCGCAGTCTACGAGACTTAACTATTCTTATTATATCTGGCTTCTTACAAAGACCATGTAATTCACTGTTAAGTAGTCTTCTCCATTCACCTATATGTTCATCTTTCTTTGGTCCAAAAATGTTGTAATTCACTGCTAAGTAGTCTTCTCCATCCACCTATATGTTCATCTCTCTTTGGTCCAAACTCTTAAATGGTATGGCAATGTACATAGACTGGGAGATGAAAGATGGCCAAAAAGTATATACCAATGGTCATCCCCTGGAAGAAATAAACGTGGCAGACCAAGATGGAATTGGAAAACTTATGTCAGAACATTCCCCTCCATGGTATCTTTACCTTGTCGTGGTGGAGTGGCTTGTGTGCTTAAATGATCCTGAGAGCTATGCCGGCGGTAGCATTGCTGCCGATAGGGTTACCCATGCCGGACTGGTCGAAGGTGATAAGCCAGACGAAATAAGTACCTTGGTCGAAAGAGTGACGATCTTTCACCGTAAAAATACAACCGTCAAGAAATGCGGACATGGGTTCTACTGGGGTAAAATTTTCCGGAGGTCAAATAGTCCCCCATTCGGTTCTCCGGGCGGGGACTACTTCAGGGAACCCATGCCAAAGGCTCAAACACAGGGACATGTTCCTAGGAACATGGAATGTTAGGACTTTATACAATAGCGGGGCACTAGAGATATTAACACGGGAATTGGATAAATCGCCCTTGGATATAGTCGCTTTACAGGAAGTTAGGTGGCCAGGAGAAGGTAGTCAGGAATCAGGAAGCTTTGCATTATACTATGGGGGTGCAGAAAGACCTGCATTTGGAATGGGTTTTTTTAGTCAGAAGGAGGATCCTATCCGCTATCCGAGATATTAAGTTTGTTAGTGATAGGATATCATACATAATTCTAAAGGGTAAACGACATGATTTTATAATTGTAAATGTACATGCCCCCACAGAAGATAAAGATGACAAGATCAAGGATGAGTTCTATGACGAATTAGAATGCTTATTTGATAGCCTTTCACGATATCATATGAAAATTGTCTTAGGAGATTTTAATGCAAAGTGGGGCGGGAAGATATATTCAAACCAACAATAGGCAAATTCAGTCTTCATGAAGATAGTAACGACAACGGGGTTAGATTAGTCACATTTGCCACATCAAAGAATCTCATTGTTAAGAGCACAACATTTCAGCATAAGGATATTCATAAATACACCTGGACGTCCCCAGATGGAGAAACTCGGAACC
Organism: Diploptera punctata; assembly: GCA_030220185.1. Lineage (NCBI taxonomy): Eukaryota > Metazoa > Arthropoda > Insecta > Blattodea > Blaberidae > Diploptera > Diploptera punctata. The sequence continues at coordinate 1,031,223 of JASPKZ010006086.1, forward strand.
AGATAGATCATGTATTAGTGGATAAACGCTGGCACAGTAGCATCATCGATGTTAAATCAGTTAGAGGGACAGACTGCAATTCGGATCATCATCTGGTCAGAGTGAAAATCAGACAACGGCTATCGCTTATGAGAGGAACAAACGCTAAAGATGATTCTGTAAAATATGAATTAAAAAACTTGAAAAATGATGAAATGCGGCAAGAATACCAAATCAAAATTGGTAATAGATTTGAAGTACTGGAATCTTCAGATGACAATGTGGCAAACGAAGAAGAAACTGATATAAATAAAGAATGGGAGGCTATAAGAGATACTATTAAATTGTCAGCATCAGAAAGCATTGGTTGTTTAAAAAAGAGGCAAAACAAGAAATGGTTTGATGAGGAATGTGCCGACATCGTAAAGAAAAGAAAGCTAGCAAAAATGAAATGGTTACACGAGCCAAATGAGGTAAATTTAGAGCAATTGGGTAGTGTTAGACGGGAAACCACCAAGTTACTAAAGAGTAAGAAGAGGGAATATTTGAGAGAGAAGATTAATGATCTTGAAATGAATGCAAAAAATAGGAACATTAGAGAATTATATCAGGGAATTAGTATAGAGAAGAAAGGGTTTCAGGCTAGAACAAACATAATTCGGAATGAAAATGGGGATATGATTGCAGATTCCAAGAGTATATTAAATAGATGGAAAAGTTATTTTAATCAACTATTAAATGTACATACAGAACAGGACATTGAGGAGGATAAGTTACAGACAGCAGAAATGCTAGTCGCAGAGCCAAGTGCATTAGAGGTTGAAATGGCAATTGAAAAATTGAAGATGTAGAGGTTGAAATGGCAATTGAAAAATTGAAGATGTATAAAGCATCAGGTTCAGATGAGATCCCAGCAGAACTGATAAAATCAGGGGGAGAAAAATTGATGGACAAGATACGCTGGTTGCTTACTATGATTTGGGAAAAAGAAGCTCTTCCAGATGAATGGAAGGAATCAATTATCGTACCAATTTATAAGAAAGGAGATAAAACTGATTGCAACAACTATAGGGGCATCTCATTACTTTCAACTTCGTACAAAATTCTAACAAATATATTAGTAAGCAGACTTACTCCCTATATTGATGACATTCTAGGAGATCATCAATGTGCATTTAGAAGAAACAGGTCTACAACAGATCAGATTTTTAGTATAAGACAGATTTTAGAAAAGAAATGGGAATATATTGGTACTGTACATCAACTATATGTAGACTTCAAAAAGCATAGCATATGATTCAATTAAGAGGGAGAAGTTGTATAGTATCCTGCTGGAGTTTGGAATTCCTAAAAAGTTAGTTAGACTTATACGAATGTGTCTAAATGGCTCAATGAGTAGGGTGCGTGTAGGCAAACAGTTTTCAGAAACTTTTGAAATCCAGAATGGGTTGAAGCAAGGAGATGCACTATCTCCTCTACTATTTAATTTTGTACTAGAGCATGCCATTAAAATTTTTAGAGAATGAGGAAGGCCTACAACTGAATGGTATTAATAAGCTGTTAGTTTATGCTGATGATGTAGTACTACTGGCCGATAGCGAGGAGATACTAAGGGCCAACACGCACACCACTATTGAGTAACACTAAGAAATTAGGACTGGAAGTAAATATCAGTAAAACTAAATATATGGTCACACGTAGAAATACATTATATAATGGAAATGGACAGCTAATGACAAATGAGGGAAATTTTGAGGAATTGGCTGAATTCAAATACCTAGGAACAATAATCACAAATAGGAATGAGATGCACAAAGAAATTATACATAGGCTCAATTCTGGAAATGCATGCTATTATGCATTGCAGAGACTTTTGATGTCCCAACTCCTTTCAAAAAATGTTAAGCTGAAAATATATAAAACTATTATTCTACCAGTTATATTATATGGGTGCGAAACATGGACTCTTACTTTAAGGGAGGAAAGGAGATTACGAGTATTTGAGAATAAAGTTCTTAGGAAAATTTTTGGACCAAAGAGAGATGAACAGACAGGTGAATGGAGAAGACTACATAACAATGAACTACATGGTCTTTATAGGAGGCCAGATATAATAAGAACAGTTAAGTCCCGTAGACTGCGATGGGCAGGACATGTTGCGCGTATGGGGAATGGAAGACGTGCATGGAAACTTCTTGTAGGAAAGCCAGAAGGAAAACGCCCAGTTGGTAGACCAAGAATGAGGTGGGAGAACAACATTAACTATGATTTGAGGGAAGTAGATTATACAGGGAATGATTGGAAAGCATTAGCTGAGGATAGGGATGTATGGAGAGCTTATGTCCGTGCGGCCATGAACCTACGGGTTCGATAGTGCCAGTGAGTAAGTAAGTGTGTCAGAACATTAATGGATGATAGGAATTTGGAAGAAGGAGTTTGGAATGATAGAAATAAATGGAAACCTATAAGGGGAAAGCCGCAGAAGAAGAAGAAGAAGAACATTTTTGGAACAAAGAGATGAACAGGCAGGCAAATAGAGAAGATTTCATAACAGTGAGTTACATGATATTTATATAATAAGAACAGTTAAGTCTGTCTCATCGACTGCGATGAGCAGGACATGTGGTACGAAAGGGGAATGAAAGTGTAACATGGAAGCTTCTTGTAGGAAAACCAGAGGGAAAAGACCCAATTGATAGACTATGAATGAGGTGGGAGAATAACAGTAACCATGATTTGAGAGAAGTAGATTATACAGGGGATGATTGGGAAACATTAGCTCAAGATAAGAATATATGGAGACCTTATGTCCGCGGCCATGAACCTTCAGGTTCGATAGTAGCAGTGAATAATATAGTTATCATAAGTAATGCCACGAGTGATTTTCAATTTATCTAGATGATTTGGAAATCAGGAGTGGCATTTGTTAGGACCATTTAACGAATAAAATTAGGCTGTTTACTCAAAAGTCATTATTTAAATATAGTTACCGGAACTTTAAAAAAGATGTATAAATATTGTAAACGGAGATGTTTGAAAACAAATCATAAATGTGAGGTTATGTATATTCACTGCAACTTGATCATATTATTTATTGCCAAACAGGATCACAATATTATAAAAATGCACCCTAGTGGAGAAGTAATGAAACACATCAAACTGTATATTATAACCAACATTATAGTTATTAATTTATTTTCTTAGTAAACAACTCAGTAAAATCATTATATAAAAACACAATTACTGAACACACAATTATCAAATACGTAGTTCGAAGGAATCATTATTTGCTACATTCAATGTATTTGTTGGAGAGTCAGTCTCTGCAAAATAATGCTCTGACCTTTTCAGAATATTAAAAAGGAGCAGCTTTCTTTATCACAAAAGCAGGAACTGGTAAAGAGAATTCGATAAAGAGCGAGGCGAAACACGACTGACATTGGTTGTAAAACAAAATTCATTGAAACGTGATTGGTTATTGACTCCCATTTGGGGCATGATTTAAATAGTCACTCTGAACTGTTTATGTAGCCGTCCAATTAGGACCGCATTCAGGTACTTCCACATTTGGATAAATATAGTCCACAGACGAGAAGAATGAAAGCAAGGGACGAAAGGAGGCACGAGGAATTGCAAGCGATTCAATGGCTTACTACCTGCGAATATAGGAACAGTCCATGATGTCACTCACAACTGTAGTTTATTTCAGACGTATTGAGTATCGTTATTCTTCTTCCTTTGTTCCTCTGTTACGGTCTCAATCCAACGTTTGAAGGGTCTGCCCAAATTTCTCTTGCCTGTTCCGTAGTTCACTGTGAGGTAAGGGTGACGATTAAAATTTTGAAGTGTGTCCGTCAGACTCGGACTAACACGCCTGCTCAGTGTCTAAATGAAGGTAAGTTATAGTACAATCCTTCATGATATAATGTGCTGAATATGAAATACCTACTGCTTTCATACACTTCGTCTGTGGACTGTAGATTTACCGGGAGGCATGGGGATATCCTTTGCCTCTAAGATCTGGAAGGTGTGGGATACTTAAAAATAACTACCTATGATAAATTACAGTAAAGATCATCATCATATCATCCAGGGATTAAGCCTGTTGGCTCGTTCCGGTTTCACAAAAGCTAGAATTGTTCAAATTGCTCAGACCATCTTCTGTGTGGGTGTCCAACATTTCTCCTTCCGTGCGGTTTAAAATTTAGTAATAATTTTGGAAATCTTTTTTCTGGCATTCTATTAATATGTTCTTTCCAGGCGTTCCTATATATAATTATTCGGTCTTTAAGTATGAAAATATTTATTTTCTTATATCTTCATTTCTTTTCTTATCCTGCTATATTTCTTAAAAATCTCATCTCAGCTGCTTCCAATCTTTGTTCTTGTCTTTTAGCGATCGTCCAACATTCTGATCCATACATCAATACAGGTACAGCCATTAACTAACTCACTGGCACTATCGAGCCCATAGGTTCATGACCGCGCGGACATAAGCTCTCCATATATTCCTATCCTGAGCCAATGTTTTCCAATCATCCCTGTATAATCTACTTCCCTCAAATCATAGTTAATGTTATTCTCCCACCTCATTCTTGGTCTACCAACTGGGCGTTTTCCCTCTGGTTTTCCTACAAGAAGCTTCCATGCACGTCTTTCATTCCCCATTCGTGCCACATGTCCCGCCCATCGCAATCTACGAGACTTAACTGTTCTCGTTATATCTGGCTTCCTATAAAGACCACGTAATTCACTGTCATGTAGTCTTCTCCATTCACCTGTCTGTTCATCTCTCTTTGGTCCAAAAATTTTCCTAAGAACTTTATTCTCAAATACTCATAATCTCCTTTCCTCCCTTAAAGTAAGAGTCCATGTTTGGCATCCATATAATATAACTGGTAGAATAATAGTTTTATATATTTTCAGCTTAACGTTTTTTAAAAGAGTTGGGAAGTCAAGAGTCTCTGTAATGCATAATAACACGCATTTCCAGAATTATTATTACTCCTGGCGCGACAGGCCTACAAGGCCCTTAGCCTACCATCCGGCTGCTGGTCTCACATCCACATGTGTCAACCACAGAGGTAGATGATAATCAGCCAGTGGTAGGGGTGACATGTGGTCAGCATGTCGGGTCCCCCAGCCGTTATAGCTGGTTTTCTCAACCTGGAGCCGCTACTTATTGTAGCTACCCAAATGCATCACGATGGCCGAAATACCATGAGAAAATTTCTTCCCCCATGGAGACTCGAACCAGCGCAAGTCCCGTAGCTCTACGCCAAGGCTTCCTGCCTTAACCACTCTGCTACTGCGCGGGACATTTCCAGAATTTAGCCTATGTTTAATTTCCTTGTGCATCTCATTCTTGTTTGTGATTATTGTTCCTAGGTATTTGAATTCAGCCACTTCCTCAAAATTTCCCTAATTTGTCATTAGCTGTCCATTTCCATTATATAATGTATTTTTATGTGTGACCATATATTTAGTTTTATTGATATTTACTTCCAGACCTAACAGGAACAGCCATTACTTTATAAAATGCCATGTTTCTATTCTTGTTTTTTTAAGGGTTCTTTTAATAGTGCCACACATTAGATTAAATTTATTTATTTTGTTACAGTAAAGATGATTAGACAATTAGCTCGGAATAGAGACAATATTGCGAGATAAAATAATGGATAATTTAAAAGCCAGCATATCTAATTAAGGCATTACAGTTATGTGCAGAATAGCAAAACTACACTTGAAATCGCTGAAGAAGCACAACTCTTTATTATCTCCATATATGTGCAGCCTCTGTGAATGTATCCAATCTAAACAATGACACATGTAATTCAATAGATGCGGAATTGAACTACATAGCAAAATACCTGCTTTCGCTTCCTTTGCAATTTAATCAGCAACTATTCTCCAAGCCTGTTTCCAAATCGGCAATATTTTATTTAACGATTCTCTTTAAAGGTACGTACACACTTGCGCGCCGCGCGCGCGTCTCTCACCACGATCCACTCATTGTCGGTTTTTTCCACAAACACTTTGATGGTTCGCTGTTTAGATTTGGACGGGTACCTGAGAGGTTCGTCGTTTTCGGTGCGCACCTATTATTTGAGTATGGAGTGGTCAGAGGAAAACATGTTAAAACTTATTGATATTTATAGAAGCAAGCAATTATTGTGGGATCCTCAACATAAGGATCATTTTTAAAAATCATTGAAAGGAGATGCCTGTTTTTTTTTTCCAATGTTGTGTGTTTTTTTTCATGTGTACTGTAATTGTATGAATAAATTAGAATTATTTAGAAAACATTATTTATTTAAGACGTTCATTTCATAATATTATGCGTGAGTATCACAAAACAATACAATATATAAACACATTTATTACTAATTATTTATTTATTTCTTCAAAGACTCCAAAGAGCAAGATTACTCATGTTAAGGGGCAATATACAAAAAATAATGGTCATAAAACAATTAACAATAAAAACAAGAAAACCAATTCAGGCATAAGTTTAAATAATACAAACTACTATAGATGCACAATATATATACACATATAAATACAATATTTAAACAGGATAATATTAATATTAATAAAATTAACAAAATTAACTAAGAAAGCAATGAGAAAAAATATTTTTTAATACAATTAGAAAAATGTTTAACATTCGTGAAATGTTGATATTCAATAGGTAAGTTATTGTAATGGTTGATTAATGCATAACGAATCCCTTTTATACCTTTTTTTGAGAAACTAGTATCTTTGTGCAATAAAGTACAACCTCTAGTATAATAATCATGTACATCTTTATTAAAAATTAAGGCCATGTTATGGTGAGATAGATTCTTAATAATTTTAAACATATATATACAAATCATATATTTTTTTAAATTCCTTTAATGCTATAATGTTTGAAAAAGTATAAATAAAGTTATAAGATGTAATAAGTAATAAGCGTGACCAGATGTCCCGATTTTGGCGGGACAGTCCCGATTTTTAACAATTTGTCCCGCGGCATTTTAAAAAAAAGTCTCTATTTTTGGGAAAGAATGCAGGACAAGCGGGAGAACGGAAAGGGAATAGACATGGTTGGTTACACCTGCTCTGCAAAATGTCTACTGAAGGTTTGTGGGTTTCCTATGGATCGCAGGAGGTTCGTTGAAATTAATCATTTCGACGAACATAACACGCGCCGCGCATATGTGTACGTACCTTAACAACTCAGGTCTTTAGAGACATAGTATAGATATGTAGTTATTAAAGAGCCGACAAAACTTTGAGGTCTCTTATTTCAGGTTTTAACTTCCTAGGATTTTAATTAGATTCATGATGTGTTCCGTTGAGGTTTATTCAAAATTAATATAAAATTATGGAATATTCAAGCTATGCAAAACACGTTATCCATGAAGGACATCGCATGTTAAATATTGAAAACACCCTAACAATAATGCACAGAGAAAATAATCCAGCGAAGATAAAGGTACTCGAAGAGATGGAAATCATGAAAGCAGCTCACAACGACAGCCTGATAAACGAAAACGAACCCAATACATGCAACCCCCTCTACCAGATCTTCAGTGAAACACCAGTTTTGAATCCTGCCGATGATGGGACAAGTCCCGAAAGCGCTACAGTTAAATGATTAATTAAGTTGAGGAGACGGACCTTTCAGGTGAATATTCCATAATTTTATATTGATTTTAATTAGGCCTACATTTTAGGAAAATTTTCAGAAACCTCAACCAGAATATTAAACCCGATTGGTATTCGAAGCTAACTCCGCCCCTCATCATCATTATCATCAGCACAACAACCGTGGTTGTGTGAAAGCTCCCTTCATAATTTTTCTCCAGATTTCTCTATCTCTGGAAACCTTCCACCAATTTTTGAGATTTAAAGATTCGATATCTTATAGTATTCCATGTATCCATCTCAAATTCGCTTTCCAGTTCTCCGTCTTCCTTCTGGATCACTATCTACAATTCTTCTACTTTATTGTTAGTCTTCGATATAAAGAAAGAACATTCCAGGTGCGTATCTTCACATAATTAACCATTTTTCTTGCTTTAGGTCGCCATTGTTTGATCTCTCCATTGCGCGACAGGCCTACAAGGCCCTTGGCCTACCATCCGGCTGCCGGTCTCACATCCACATGTGTTAATCACAGAGGTAGACAATCATCCAGCTAGCTTAGAGGTGACGTGTGGCCAGCATGTCTGCTCCCCCAGCCGTTATAGCTGGTTTCCTCAATCTGGAGCTGACACTTATTGTAGCTACCCAAATTCCTCACGATGCTGGGTGAGCATCGGTCCCATACTGGCCGAAATGCCATGAGAAAATTTGTTCCCTCATGGAGATTCGAACCAGCGGAAATCCCGTAGCTCCGGGCCAAGGCATCTTCATTGTTTGATCAATACGGTTAAATTCTTTATAGGCTTCTCAACAGTTGAATTTTTACAGGTTATGATGTCAATCCTAAGCCCAGCCCCTACCTGGGGAACCAGGTTGTTTGATTTTGGGGTTTCCGTCCCTTAGATCAGTTGCTTCCACTGCAGCTCCAGAGTCTGATCTAGCCCTTGTTTCTCTGTCGAGATGAGCTCCCTTAGCTTTGAAGATCCCTCTACACTCTTAGGGGGAAGAGTTGTCTGTTCCGCCTTCAATACCATACCGTAAGCCCCCTATTCCGCTTTATCCGCCCTGACACAGGATTCTATTAATTGTTGCAACTGAACCTCTGTTTTTTTTTAAAGGCGTTACTCCTCTATCACGCCCCTCTTAGTTCAGGCTTGTGGCAGACAGAGCCTGGCTTCCACTTGGGTCCAGATTTGCTGGGTTCAACTCCGCCTGTGGGGAGACATAATTACCACAGTGCCGATACTAAAGGAGGAGAGTGAATGGCTAGTATAGTCGTCTCGAGGTTGATTTAGATATAACTGGTAACCACGAGGTGTGCCTTAACTAGCAGGACTCTGTTTGCATAACTAGAAAATCCAACATCAATAGTTAGAGATCCGTGAAATTCGCGAGTCGCGATAACGCGAAATGCTCTCATTTTGTAATTTTCTTGTGCCATTTCTTAACTCCACTTCCCATAACCTAAAAAAAGCTTTTATGAATCGCAAAATAACGCGAAATAACACCGACATTTAAAATCTTCAACGAATTCCGCAGATTTTTTGTTCTATTCGCGATATGTTCATAATGTATTTTTAAACACTTTTCGAATTCCGCATTTTTAAACACTGTTTTCGGATTCCATCTTCTTTTTAACTGCCATATCTGCTTTCTCCATGCACTCTTGCAAAAGGGAAATGGTTGCAACGCAGTTCACAACGTAGAGGTAATATGTTATGTCTTTCTCATGCTCAAATATGGTCTCTCCATAGATTTTAAGTTCTATGGCCAATATAAATTCGAAGAAATTCCATAAACGGACAAACAATGTGGAATCCTTCTCAGAGTATTGCACATCATCTTATTGGTAAAGCCGCACGATTATCTACATCTGGAAGATGGAAGTTTCTTAAGCTTCTTCTATTTTGCGGAATTATAGAGGGATATTCAGAAAGAAGGAACAGACTTCAAACATTTATTTTTTCCAAATTACAAAAAATTGAAACACAATTCCAACGTTCTTAGAAAGAGAAAAGTTCAAATTTTACTATTTTATGCATTCAATTTGAGAAGCATGTGTTACACGACAAATATCAAAACGGCGGCTCATTTGTTACCATACACGAATCAGCTGGTCTCTAGTTATAGAATTCACAGCTTTAACAATTCGATGTCACAGATTTTCAAGAGTGTCAGGCATAGGGGGATACAAACACGATCTTTTACATAACCCCACAGATAAAAACCATACGGTGGGAGGCCTCCGGTAATGAAGTTGATCTTCTGCTCCTCCTCTTCCAATCCAAATTCTTGTTATTCATTTTAATACAAACATTTAACATGACAAGCGACAGCGCCAATGCGGCCGTGATCAAAACTTCAAACTTCTCTCTTTCCAGGAACGTTAGAATTGTGTTTGTATTTTTGGTAGTTTGGAAGAAATAAATGTTTGAAGTCTGTTATTCTTTCTGAGAAGCCTATATTAATCAAATACAACATTTAAGAAATCTGAATATTACGTAGTAGCTTCAATATCATTAATGACCAATAGTTTTTAGTGTGGTAAATAAAAGTGTCTCCTTTCGTAATCGTTAGAAATGTCTCACTCTTCACCAAGATTGCCACTTTCTTTACGAGTTACGTTAATAAAATTTCATCGTCATAGCACATTCACTAATTAAGGCCATTTTTTGACCTGTTTAGGTCTCAAGAGGAACACCATCCAAAAGTCTTTTGAGTGGACGTCCTGATCTTCTTCTTCCTGCTGGTTGATATCTTAACATTTCCATAAAAGGAATTCTGAGATTCTCAAAGAATTACAAACAGAATCAGTCATGGAATATGTACAAATGTACAGAAACAACTGGAAATCTCACGTATGAAGAATGAGCAGAACAAGAATACCACGTCAAATCTTAAATTACCAGCCACCAGGCAAGCGATCTTTGGGCACACCCTTCAAACGTTGGATTGAGACCGTAACAGACCACTAGGTCTATCACATGAAAGGAAGAGGAAGAAGAAGAAGACATTTGTTTGGGTATCCTGTGATCTTCCTTTCGATGAACATGTTGCGTCCATCTTGACTTATAATCAGAAATTTTGTTTTCTAAAGGTTCCATGTGTAATTATTCTAAGATGTCTTCTTTTTTTTTGTGATCTAGTAATGTGTATCCTGTAGTCCTCCGAAGGCATCTCATTTCAACAGATCTAAGTCTCTGTTTTTTGCTGTGGGTCGTCATATTTCAATTCTTTTGAATTTCTTCGAGTTGAGACTTGCAAGTAAAGTTGAGGTTCCTTAGGACAGGTTACTGGCCCGACGCTAAGTAGCCCAGTGGTAGGGCTGCTACCTTTTAGTCTCTGGACTGACTTAATAACATTTAACGTTTCAAAACCAAGATGTGAAGAGAGAGATTCTCTAATTTCTTATAGGTAAAACTATGATTGATTGGCAATTGTTTTAAAACTTTGTTAGAGTAACTATGGTAACAGTTTAATTAAACACGTGTTTTTATTTATCTGTGCGGGTAACTTAAATTCAAAATATATACAAGTAGTCTATTCACTTTCGAATCAAAAACGGCTAAGAGAAAACGTGAGTAGTTAGTTATCTTCCTAGTATATTCTTCCATAAATCTTACTACTTTATTATGTTATAGTGATATAAAATACATCAAAACTCGCAACTTTTGGCCCTCTAAGAAGAATACTCAGTAGAGTTAGTTACACAGTGGTCTTACTATGCAATATGAAACAGGGATCAGTGTCTTCTAACAAGGGATCTGTCAACGATTGCATGCCGAAACCTATCTTAAAATTTCTCCCACATGAGCATTGTGATGTACCAAGGCCGTGTCCAAAATATTATCAGTCGCTTTTAACTGCAAGGCATTAAAATCTAGCTCCAAATATCTCATATAAACTATTAGGAAGGAATACAACTCCTGACTTGGTGGACACCGCACTCCACATAATTCTCTTCAAAGCAGGAACGTCCATCTGAGTCGCACAGTGGGTTGGCATTGCTGGATTCTGGTTTCGATTTCTGTGTTTTGCAGTTAAAAGCGGAAAATTAATTTTTGTATTTGTACACCACGACGCTTCTCTGGGAGATATTTCAAGATAATAATAATAATAATAATAATAATAATAATTAATAATAATAATAATAATTAATAATAATAATTAATAATAATAATTAATAATAATAATAATTAATAATAATAATTAATAATAATAATAATTAATAATAATAATAATAATAATAATAATAATAATAGCTTTATTTTACCTGGCAGAGTTAAGGCCTTAAGGCCTTGTCTACCACTCAACCAAGTTTAAAAAAAAATACAAAAGAAAAGTCTTAAATCTAAATTACAATATATATATATAAACGATTACAAGTTATGAATACAATACAATTAATATTTATAATGTATTTTGATTTACTCTAAATTTAACGAATTAAATATATAATATGTACAAGATATATAAAAAACGATATATAAAAAACGAGGAAAAGATTAATGACATAGTATAAAATTAAATAAATAGAGAAAAATTAATTATTAGACAACAGGTAACTGTATAAGCGTGACTTAAAGGTGCCAAGTGTGCGGCAACCCCTGATATCTTGAGGAAGGAGATTCCAGGAGCGGGCGGAGGCTACTGTGAAGGAAGTAGAATAGGAGGAAGTGCTATGAAGAGGAATTGTTAGCAGACTGCTATCTTGTGACCTAGTGTCAATATTGTGGTAGGAGGATAACTTCTCAAATCTGGACGCCAGGTAAGTAGGAACTTAGGTTTCGGCATGGCAGTTCCCTTGTCTGTATGTCATCTGCTGTTGTCTTAAGTCTCTCACCAGACGATACTATATAAATTTACTATTTTCATTAGTCGAATAGCGCCATACATTTATGTACTTAAAATCTAAAGCTTATAATAAATAATAGTTAAAAAAACTAAAACAACACGCTTTATTAGAAAACCGAACTAAAAAATGAAAAATAATTATAATTTCCAACACGCTTGGGATAAAATTAAAGTGGTCAACAAAAAAATCATCTCCAACACATATAGAATATAACTAGAGTTATCTACACAAAAAAAAATAATTTTATCATCGAAAGCGTGGGGTGCTTTTTATGGTTTTTACGTTTTCTTCTTAGATACTTTACTTTCACCAATATCAGTTTATTATCAAATATATTAATTGAAGAAAGAAGTAAAATTTGTATTCAGAATTCAATATTAGAGCAAGTTAATTCATTTAAATACTTAGGATATAATCTAACTTATAATGAGAAATGTGATACATCCTTTAAAATACAAAACTGTAATAAAACTTTAAGAATTATAAACCAAGTTTTTAAACCATCAAAAGTGCAGAGACACACAAGAATGAAAATCTATGAAATTCTCGCTAGACCCATAATCTGTTATGGCAGTGAAGCTTGGACCATCAGAACTCAGGATGATCTTCATATTACAGCCACGGACATGAAATTTCTGCGACGAACTGCAGGTTATAGCCTTCTAGACCACCAAAGAAATTCAACAATAGCCCGAGGGTTAAACATCGTACCTATATCTGAATACCTCCAAGAACATAGAAACAATTGGCTAGCCCATATTCAGCGCATGGATCGTCACAGAATACCAAAACAAATTCTTCACTACATTCCTCGAGACAGAAGATCTGTGGGTCGACCTTTTCGGAGATGGCGGGAGACCGTAACGGGCCACTGGGCCTAATACTTGAAAGGACGATGATGATGATGATGATGATGATTAATTGATATAGAGCACCACACGCTTTTGATAGAAAAATTATTTCCTTTTTTGTAGATAACTCTAGTTTTATTCTAGATGTATTGGAGATGATTGTTTTGTTGACCACTTTAATTTTATCCCAAGCGCGTTGGAAATTAAAATTATTTTTCATTTTTTAGTTCAGTTTTCTAATAAAGCGTGTTGTTTTAGTTTTTTTTAAAACTAAGTTAACATTTATTTCTTTGCAACCATATGCAGTAGTTAACTGACGTATGTCCCAATGTATATATAGCACTGAGATTTAATTAGGCGCAACAAACATATGTCAATAGAAAGCAAAACCCGCATATACAAAACGATAGTTCGACCAGTTATCGTATATGGTGCAGAACTAGGGCTGATACAACAAAAACTAAATAAATAATAAGCACATGTGAAATGAAGATCTTAAGAACTATTCAGGGGAAAACATGATTTGATGAAATACACAACTCAGAAATTGGGGACAAATGTCATATTCAAGACATAACCAAATTTATTATAGATAGACGAAAATATTGGAAGGGTCATATAGAAAGAATGGATGTCAACCGACTTGCAAAGAGAACTAAAGAAGATAGACCAATGGACGGGAGAAGAACAAGAGGAAGACCAGCCAAGAGATGGATAGAGAGTGAATGCACATCCAATACGTCTTCCTCCGAGGAGTGAGTTTGGAAATAAACTGGATGAAAATCCTACAAATTATGATTAAGAAGAAGTATTATAACATGCTGAATATAGTTGTTATGCAGTTAGAATTCTATTTATGTGGAATCTTAAGATATAAGTTAATTTTAATTTAAATAATGATAGTGACTGACAGTCCTTGATTTGACTGGGAAGTGAGTTCCATGCTCTAATACTTACTTAATTACAGGCACTATCGAACCCGTAGGTTCATGGCCGCATGTACATAAGCTCTCCATACATCCCTATCCTGAGCTAATGCTTTCCAATCATTCCCTGTATAATCTACTTCCCTCAAATCATAGTTAATGTTATTCTCCCACCTCATTCTTGGTCTACCAACTGGGCGTTTTCCCTCTGGCTTTCCTACAAGAAGCTTCCATGCAAGTCTTTCATTCCCCACATGTGCAGCATGTCCTGCCCATCGCAGTCTACGAGACTTAACTGTTCTTATTATATCTGGCTTCCTATAAAGACCATGTAGTTCATTGTTATGTATTCTTTTCCATTCACCTGTCTGTTCATCTCTCTTTGGTCCAAAAATGTTTCTAAGTACTTTATTCTCAAATACTTGTAATCTCCTTTCCTCCCTTAAAGTAAGAGTCCATGTTTCGCACCCATATAATATAACTGGTAGAATAATAGTTTTATATATTTTCAGTTTAACGTTTTTTGAAAGGAGTTGGGATATCAAGAGTCTCTGAAATGCATAATAGCACGCATTTCCAGAATTGAGCCTATGTTTAATTTCCTTGTGCATCTCATTCTTATTTGTGATCATTGTTCCTAGGTATTTCAATTCAGCCACTTCCTCAAAATTTCCCTCATTTGTCATTAGCTGTCCATTTCCATTATATAATGTATTTTTGTGTGTGACCATATATTTAGTTTTATTGATATTTACTTCCAGTTCCAATTTCTTAGTGTTACTCTGTAGTGTGTGCGTGTTGTCCTTTAGTATCTCCCCGCTATCGGCCAATAATACTACATCATCAGCATAAACTAACAGCTTATTAATACCATTGAGTTGTAAGCCTTCCTCATCCCCAAAAATTTGATGGAATGCTCTAGTACAAAATTAAATAGTAGAGGAGATAGTGCATCTCCTTGCTTCAACCCATTCTGGATTTCAAAATGTCTGAAAACTGTTTGCCTACACGCACCCTACTCTTTGTGCCATTTAGACACATTCGTATAAGTCTAACTAACTTTTTAGGAATTCCGAACTCCAGCAGGATACTATATAACTTCTCCCTCTTTTGGTATAGTCTTAGATATGTGTAAGGTTTAGAGTATAGACATGTCCTGTGCTGTGATACCGAAAGTAAAGAAGCATCTTGTGATCTTGAACATAAATTCTGATGAATTGATACATTTTGAAAACGCATTGATAAATAACTTGGTAAATATTTGTGCAGAATTTAGAATAGTAAAACATGTGAATGTAAAGTTTTTCTGTCATTTAGATGTAGCCACGATAAGGTCTGAAATGAAGGAGACACATGATCACAACAACGGAGATTGAACACAAATCGAATGCATACATTATGAGCACTCTGTGGTCTGTCAGATAGACTGTCAGATTTGTCAATAATATGTCGCAGTAACCAAAATGCGGGATTACAAGAGTTTGTAAAAATTTGTTTTAATTTCATGAGAAGGAAGTTTCTAAATCTATTTAGGGAGTGAAGAATTGAGAACACTTTCTTGCAAGTATTATTCACTTGGATTTTCCTGTGAATGGTCTAGACGATTTTAAAATAAATTTTAATATAAGCCTACTCATTGCCAATATTTAGGCGCAACATACCTTGATATTATATAGGATACTCTCGATTTAAGGTTCAAACCTATTTTGGACGATTAGGCTATATTATTGTGTTTGGGCTTGTGGCATAGGTTCCCTGAAATAATCCCCGCCCGGAGAACCGAATGGGGGACTATTTAACCTCCGGAAAATTTTACCCCAGTGGAACCCATGTCCGCATTTTTTTACGGTTGTATTTTTACGGTGAAAGATCGTCACTCTTTCGACCAAGGTACTATTTTCGTCTGGCTTATCACTTTCGACCAGCCCGGCATGAGTAACCCTATCGGCAGCAATGCTAACGACATGTGGCAAGAGTTGGGAATGAAAGAAGTGCATGGAAGCTTCTTGTAGTATAGCCAGAGGGAAAACGCCCAGTTGGTAACCAAGAATGAGGTGGGAGAACAACATTAACTATGATTTGAGGGAAGTAGATTATACAAGAAATTATTGGAAAACATTCGCTCAGGATAGGAATATATGGAGAGCTTTATGTCCGCGTAGCCATGAACCTACGGGTTCGATAGCGCCAGTGAGTTAGTTAGTTAGGATATATTATTACAATTTTTTATGAATTATATAGTTTAGTGTTTATACTAAAATTTATAATTATCTTTTCAGCTCCAGATCCTCCTCCTGTTACCCGGTCACTTCTGTTAGAAGTGATGGGCAACTCTTTATCATCACAAGATCTTCAGGAGCATCATTTCCAAGGAAAATGGTTCTCCTACCCTAAGTCCAAGTGCAAGAAATCATGTGGTTCTCAACTACACAAATCTCCCAAAGTTATATTCCTGAAAGAACGCATTGATAACATTCCTTGTAAATGTACAAACCTCGTGTGCAACAAACATTTCAGGACAGAAGCTAAACCATTCGTCGAACTACCTGATATATCCAACGCAACTTCATCAAAAAATAAACCGGAATGTAGCAAAAACTGTATCGCTAATAAAGCAATTAATAACAAAGTAAATTTAATACAAATTACAGAAAAGACCAACCTAAATTGTTGTGGCAATAAAGAATTAAATTTATTGTGGAAAAAGAATAAACGTATTGAAATATTAGATGCAACTAAAAAGGAAACTCTTAATAAAAACAGAAAAAATTCATGTGATAAATGTCATGTCAAAAAAGAGTTCTGTCATGAACCTATAAATTGTTCATCTTTTAAGCAGGCAGCATTTTCAAACAAAAGTTCAATCCCATCTTTTAAGAAATCGCATACGATAAAAGACTCAAGATCGCATATGTGTTTCGGAGAGCAATCAGAACCATTATGCTCCCAACTTCAATCAAAACAATCCACTAATATATCTCCTGCTCCAGACGAATTAGAAAACAAAGACCTCGACTTACTGACTTTAGATAAGGAAATACTGAGTGAGAGAAATATAACTGTGGATTCAAAACCAACATGTGATAGCCATTCTAATAAGAATCTCGATGAGGAAATTCGTCCAGTTAATGAATCCATATTTGATGAATCAAGATTTAAAAAACAAGATTCTGAAATCGGTATGGTTCCTAAAAATAATGACAGTCAGAGTTTAAGTGCCCCACCAACGCCGTCATTGGATTTCATAAGAAAGACATCGAATCCTAGAATATACGGAGAAAATATAAGTAAAATTAATTTAAATGAACCTGAAGAAACGTTGGATTTATTTACGTTACCAACTAGAGATGAGACGAATTCTTTTAGTAATGATATAGAAGTTGCTGAGGAAGTTATTGAAGATTCCGAATTAGTAGATACAGAACCAGTTAATCCTATTAAGTCTGAAGAAGAAGAAGAAGAAAGAAGTAGAAGAAGAAGAAGGAGGAGGAGTAGAAGAAGAAGATGATGATAAAGAAAAAGTAAAAGAAGGAACATACCTTAATGCCTGTAAAAGTCAATCTTCTGCCACAGAAGTTTCATCTTGGAAAGAATCTGAAGCAGAAGTTACGGTACCAAATCTTTTCTTTCCTAAAGAAACTTATCAAAACTTTTTAATGAACGGGCACCAATCAAAGGAAGAGATAAAATCCTACTTCTGTTGTACTTCAAAACCACCAATACCTAAATCGTCAAGCAGCCGGCGAATTCAAACAATTTCCCAAGATCAGATCAAATTATTGGAAAATCTACATACTAAAAAAATAAAATCCTTGATCCCATATTCAGACAGAGATATGAAAATCGTGCCCATCAAAAAAACAATACCCGTTGTCTCTTTTTCACAAAGTAACATTGAAAAATTAAATATATCTTTAGATACTAAAGGTAAGTTCAAACTCTCTCAGAAATCTCGTGATGAAGAACCTTTAGTGATAACGATTGAAGGACCTGGAATTTTACACGATAATGATACTACATGTCCTTCGCAGTCTACAAATGGAGATTTTAATGGAAACAGAGAATATAAAAATGATGAACTCAATATTACTGTCACTAAGAAACATTCAGAAGATCTTAAATTTAAAAATGATTCGCATTTAATTAATGAAGAATACTTAAGAAATACGAAAACTAAGGACTACGAAACACCTCAATCCAAATATATCACGGACAGAAACCAGCCGTCATGTCAGAGTACTGTAATAAAGGAAAATCAAGGAACTCAAGAAACTCATAAAAATATTTCTCAAAGTGATACACAAAAACCCAATTTTCATGAAAAATACAGAATAACTGAAGAAATTTGCGTCGAACTCAGCCATGTTGGTAGGTTTAGAAGACGTTCTGGAATGGCAGGTTATGAAATTATCCCATCTAAACAATATCCGCCAACATGGAAATTTCATCCAAATGGCTGTAATTTATTGACACAGTTTCCCGAAAATTTTGAAAAAGGCGAATGCCTAGTTGATGAGAAAGCCAAAGAAATGTTTATCGGAGATAGATCTAGTTCATTTGATTTACTCAAAAAATATCCAGACAATAGTTTATATGAACGATTGCCCACAACAAAGCACAATTATGATGGAAATAATAATCTACATCCTCCAAATGATATTTTGGAAAAATCATCTGATGTCAAACATTTTCAAGGCAATTCTGTTTACAACAATCCCAAGAATTATTTTGATGCCAGCAATTTAGACAAGAAAAATCGTCATTGTACTCGTTCTTTAAGTTATTCAGACAGACCTTGGAATAGACAGGATACATACGTTGAAAAATATTTTATAAATGGAACCGAATGCAATACAAATGGTCCCGGGAGTACAGTGAATAGTCATCATTATGATGATGCCAATAATAATGATTATAAACGTGGAAACAGTAAGCACATGGATAAAAAAGTACATAAACCTGAAATAATTCAGAACAATGCCAAAGTACAGTTATCCTCTAATGTTCAGAAAAACTTTGGCAACGAATCGCAGATGTCCAAACGTCATCATCAAATATCGCCCAATGCATACGGTGAATCCAATGTTGTCAATTCTCAGTTGTCTGATCGTGGTGTTTGTTCAAACCACTGGGAACACCATTCGAGTCCAAAGTTCTGTAACAACAATGAGCATATCTCATCTTTATGTGCTATTGACGGAAGTACCAAGCATTGTTCGAAACATCGTGAAGGTTGCAAATTTTGGAGATTGCAAGATGCTGACCCTAGGAGTTCAAACAGTGGGAGCAGCAGGTCAGGATATGTGCCACCGTACCACAAGGCTCTGGCGATGTTCCAGAGGAAGGAAAGAGAGAAACCAAAGAGGAGATACAGGCATAGGAGAGGATCATCTGAATCACTGCACGGTAGTAGAACCAGAGGACGAGATCAGCATTTGGGTGAGTCATATTTTTATTTTTCTATTGTAGCAACTTGTTATAATTGTAAAGGATGTTTTGAAAAAAATAGCGATAGTGCATTCTTCGTGATAAAGGGCAACCGTTCTAGATAATGGATAAGAGATTCATATACAGTAAAATAGTAATATCAACAGTAAATAATCGTATAATAAGCAAAAATGTTTATGGGACAAATATGTATTGACGTCAGAAAATATAGAACAATAGAAGTGCATTTCTGCAAGATCCAATTGGTACATATTACAAAGCAATAATAACATTCATTCGTTATTGCGAAAGTGGAATTTAAGTAAAACAACAATTAAATGACAATTATGCTTTATAATTTTATTTTTTATGTATTTAGGTACCAGATTTTTGAGATCTAATCAACAGGACTATCTCTGTGAAAGTTAAAGAAGAAAACTCGCCTAGTTATTACAGATTTTCATGAAGTTGAGAGAAAAACAAACACACATTTTATAAGAATTTTTCATGAACAAAAAATACAGTTCAGTACTGGTAACATACAAATTGAAAATAAGCCACTATTTATTTAGAATATAATATAAAAATAATAATTTTCTTTTCTTATCATGATCCGCAGACATATATATATATATATATATATATATATATATAATACATACATACATACATATTTGCAATCCACGATATAGTCTTATTTACATATTTATTTTATTTCAGTATTGTTTCGGTTATTTACACTGGTATCCTCAACCAAAAAAAATATATATATATATATATATATATATATATATATATATGTATTTCTTTCACACTTCCCGGTCTTGCGTGTCTGTTTCTGTCATATTTATCTTCTTCATGTTGTCTCGAATTCCCTTTATCCACGTTGGCTTTGGTCTACCATGTTTCCCTTTTCCAGGAGGTATCCATTTAAATACTTCTTTGTTTGTTTCTGTGTCCCTTCTTCTCATTATATGCCCATACCATCTCAGTATCCAACTAAGATGGTATGGGCATATAATGAGAAGAAGGGACACGTAAACAAAACGAAATCCAACTAAGATGGTGTGGGATATAATGAGAAGAAGGGACACATAAACAAACAAAGAAGTATTGAAATTGATACTTCCTGGAAAAAGGAAACGTGGTAGACCAAAACCAACGTGAATAAAGGGAATTCAAGACAATATGAACATCATTATTTATATGTGTCTGAAACTCCCATTTAGGAATTTAGACCGAGTCACGGAGTTATAACAATTTTATCAAACATAGGGGAAATTTTCATATGCATAAAAGCTTGTCCTGAAAGCTGTAAGATGGCAGCACCATCTCTGCACTTCTTCTTGCCATAAATACACCTGGACGTCCCCAGATGGAGAAACTCGGAACCAGATAGATCATGTATTCGTGGATAAACGCTGGCACAGTAGCATCATCGATGTTAAATCAGTTAGAGGGACAGACTGCAATTCGGATCATCATCTGGTCAGAGTGAAAATCAGACAACGGCTATCGCATATGAGAGGAACAAACGCTAAAGATGATTATGTAAAATTTGAATTAAAAAACTTCAGAAATGATGAAGTGCGGCAAGAATATCAAATCAAAATTGCTAATAGATTTGAAGTACTGGAATCTTCAGATGACAATGTGGCAAACGAAGAAGAAACTGATATATATAAAGAATGGGAGGCTATAAGAGATACTATTAAATTGTCAGCATCAGAAAGCATTGGTCGTTTAAAAAAGAGGCAAAACAAGAAATGGTTTGATGAGGAATGTGCCGACATTGTAAAGGAAAGAAAGCTAGCAAAAATGAAATGGTTACATGAGCCAAATGAGGTAAATTTAGAGCAATTGGGTAGTATTAGACGGGAAACCACCAAGTTACTAAAGAGTAAAAAGAGGGAATATTTGAGTGAGAAGATTAATGATCTTGAAATTAATGCAAAAAATAGGAACATTAGAGAATTATATCAGGGAATCAGTATAGAGAAGAAAGGGTTTCAGGCTAGAACAAACATAATTCGGAATGAAAATGGGGATATGATTGCAGATTCCAGGAGTATATTAAATAGATGGAAAAGTTACTTTAATCAGCTATTAAATGTACATACAGAACAGGATATTGTGGAGGATAATTTACAGACGGCAGAAATGCTAGTCGCGGAGCCAAGTGCATTAGAGGTTGAAATGGCGATTGAAAAATTGAAGATGTATAAAGCATCAGGCTCAGATGAGATCCCAGCAGAACTGATAAAATCAGGGGGAGAAAAATTGATGGACAAGATACGCTGGTTCTTAGTATGATTTGGGAAAAAGAAGCTCTTCCAGATGAATGGAAGGAATCAATTATCGTACCAATTTATAAGAAAGGAGATAAAAAACTGATTGCAACAACTACAGGGGCATCTCATTACTTTCAACTTCGTACAAAATTCTAACAAATATATTAGTAAGCAGACTTACTCCCCTATATTGATGACATTCTAGGAGATCATCAATGTACATTTAGAAGAAACAGGTCTACAACAGATCAGATTTTTAGTATAAGACAGATTTTAGAAAAGAAATGGGAATATAATGGTACTGTATATCAACTGTATGTAGACTTCAAAAAAGCATATGATTCAATTAAGAGGGAGAAGTTATATAGTATCCTGCTGGAGTTCGGAATTCCTAAAAAGTTAGTTAGACTTATACGAATGTGTCTAAATGGCACAAAGAGTAGGGTGCGTGTAGGCAAACAGTTTTCGGACACTTTTGAAATCCAGAATGGGTTGAAGCAAGGAGATGCACTATCTCCTCTACTATCTAATTTTGTACTAGAGCATGCCATTAAATCTTTAGAGAATGAGGAAGGCTTACAACTCAATGGTATTAATAAGCTGTTAGTTTATGCTGATGATGTAGTATTGTTGGCCGATAGCGAGGAGATACTAAAGGACAACACGCACACACTATTGAGTAACACTAAGAAATTAAGACTGGAAGTAAATATCAATAAAACTAAATATATGGTCACACGTAGAAATTCATTAAATAATGGAAATGGACAGCTAATGACAAATGAGGGAAATTTTGAGGAGGTGGCTGAATTCAAATACCTAGGAACAATAATCACAAGTAGGAATGAGATGCACAAAGAAATTAAACATAGGCTCAATTCTGGAAATGCATGCTATTATGCATTGCAGAGACTCTTGATGTCCCAACTCCTTTCAAAAAACGTTAAACTGAAAATATATAAAACTATTATTCTACCAGTTATATTATATGGGTGCGAAACATGGACTCTTACTTTAAGAGAGGAAAGAAGATTACAAGTATTTGAGAATAAAGTAGTTAGGAAAATTTTGAAGACTACCTAACAATGAACTATATGGTCTTTATAGGAGGCCAGATATAATAAGAACAGTTAAGTCTCGTAGACTGCGATGGGCAGGACATGTTGCACGTATGGGGAATGGGAGATTTGCATGGAAGGTTCTTGTAGGAAAGCCAGAGGGAAAACGCCCAGTTGGTAGACCAAGAATGAGGTGGGAGAATAATATTAACTATGATTTGAGGGAAGTAGATTATTCAGGGAATGATTGGAAAGCATTAGCTCAGGATAGGGATGTATGGAGAGCTTATGTCCGTGCGGCCATGAACCTACGGGTTCGATAGTGCCAGTGAGTAAGTAAGGAAGTAAGTAAATGAAATCAATATAGGATATATAGGTTTTATAAGGGATAAATGACTTATAATCGCCATATTTCATCATCATCATCATCACTCCAGGGATTAGGCAATTGCACAACGTCTTCTAGGTCTTCCAACTTCACGTCTTCCTCTTGTTTGATAATTTCTTGCTAACAATGGATATCTCTCCTTACTCATTCCAGCCATATGATCAATCCATTTCTGTCTGTAATTCGTGACCTTATCCAATAAAGGCTGTACTTTCAATTCTTCTCTTATATCCTCATTTCTTATTCTATCAAGTCTTGTACATCCTTTAACTTGTCTTAGGAACCTCATCTCCGCCGTCTGTATTCTATCCTTCTGTTTTTTTCATTGGTGCCCAAGTTTCACATCCATACAATATTATGGGAACCGCCATAACATTATACATTTTTATCTTTGTTTCTTTTCTAATTTTATTTTTGAATGTTCTCTGTATTGTTCCACACACCGTCTGAAATTTATTTATTTTGGAGTCAATATCTCTTTCCACATTGTAGCCAACATCACAGCCCAAATATTTGAAACTAGACACCTGTTCTATACTTTGATTTTCTAAAATAATTTTGGATCTCACTGGATCTCTTCCTCTAAAAGCCATGGTCTTCGTTTTCCTTACAGAAATCTTTAGATCATATAATTTACATATTTCATTTAATGCATGCATAGATTTCTGTAAGTCGTCTTCATTTTTCTGTATTATGATTACATCGTCAGCAAATAGAAGATTATTTATGCACACTTTATTGTCCATTCTTATTCCTGGATTCACTAAAACTTTCCATTTATTTAAAATATCGTCTATATATATATATATATATATATATATATTAAACAAAGTGGGTGATAAACTACATCCTTGTCGTAATCCAGTATTTGTTTTGATTGTATCTGTTCTTTTGAATCCGGTATCTATAATTATATTTGTGTCTTCCTATAATTTCTTTATTGTTTCAACAAGGCACAGCGGGTATCCTTTCATTCGTAATATTTCCCATAATTTTTGTCTGTTTACTCGATCGAAGGCCTTATCTAAATCTATAAATCCTATGTGAGTTTCTAAGTTTCGCCATATTTATAATTGAAATTATGCATTAATTATTGTTCAAACGGAATAGCAAACTTATCCTTATGGGCACCAGATTGTCCTATGAACTCTAAACTAAACTTGGTTTCCCATTTTCTCACTAACGAAACCGAATGATTGCAGAATATTGCGTGATACACGGTTTTAGTAATGCGTGAATAATATGATAATCGCAATCTGGTGTCGGAAACATGTATTATCTTGTTGGCTAACATAACTCCATACTCTAGCAGTCACTTGTTCTCCGTTGCAGCGTTCACAGAGTCACTCCTGCCATACAATAACTCAATGTATATTTTTAATTTAATTTTTATTTATATACTTTTTAAACCGCAAAATTAATTCATGTGATAAAACGTGTGTATGTAAAAGCTCAAATTATAATAAATATAGGCACATCAAAGATCGAAGCTATTTTAATAAATAGAGGTGCAAGACAAGGGTGTAGTTTATCACCTACTTTCTTTAATCTATATATTAATGACATCATCCAAAATTGGAAAAGCATTGTTAATATAGGTATAAGAATGGATCGTTTTAAAATATTAAACGTTTTAATGTATGCTGACGATGTGGTTATTATTCAAGAAAATGAAAATAATTTGCAATACTATTTACATCAATCAAATCAGTTAAACCATGAATATAATTTTAAAATATCAAAATAAAAAACAAAAATTATGGCATTTTGGGGAAATGAACATATAAGATAAAAAATTGTAATAGACAACAAACCTCTGGAACAAGTAACAAATTTTAATTATTTGGGTTGTAATTTTACTATAAACACAAAAACTGAAAGAGACACAAATATTAAACTGTCGAAATTTCAAATAATATGCGGAACTATACATAAAACATTAAAGAATAAAACAAGAAGAGATACTAGATTGAAGTTTTATAAAACATTTACAGTTCCTGCATTACTTTATGGGAGCGAAACTTGGGCAATGACCAAAAAATTACAAAGTAGAATACAGAGCGCAAAAATGAACTTCCTTAGAAGAACAAAAGGCTGCACAAGATTGGATCGCATAAAGAATGAAGATATAAGAACAGAGTTAAATATATACCCATTGAATGAGAAAAATCAGAATATATAGAGAGAAAATGGTTTACACATGTGGAAAGAATGAATGTAACAAGATTACCAAGAGCAGCATTCAACTACAAGCCAAGAGGTTCAAGGAATGTAGGAAGGCCAGTGAAAAGATGGACAGAACAACTGTGAGGCGGAATAGGCAATTTTTGCCTAGCCCATGAAGTGAAGAAGAAGAAGACTTTTTAACATCTAAGATCATATGGCGTCCAGAATATTTAAGTTTATCTGTAGGCTATAGACTTCTGAAGTTGTGATGCATTTTCTGAAGACATCAGTTAATGAAATTTTAATAATTATGTTGACTATATATTTATAATGTTTACCATCCCAGCATTTTACCTTAACTAAAATATACAAAAATTAAATAAAATAAGTATTTTTTAGAGATATACCATACTGCAATAATTTACCTTCAAGACAAAGTGATTTGACGCCAGGGGTTTCTGTCTAAATCATCTTCTTCCCTCAAATCTCTAGCTTCTATACTTCTCACTCCATCTATTTATCGTTCTTTAGGTCGGCCTCTTCCACCTCTTCCATTAGCTTTCCAATCAAGGATCTTCTTTGGTATTCTATTTTCTTCCGTTCTTATGAGGCGTCCATACCATTTCAAACGGTTTTCTTCAATTGTTTTCTATTTTTTTTTCAACTTGCATAATTTCCCTTATTGTGCTATTTCTGACTTTATCCAATCTTGAAATTCTTGTCGTTCGCCTTCAAATATCCATTTCTACTGCTAACAGCTTTTTGTCCATTTATTATCAAGATTTCGGACCCTTACAATAAAATGCTTTGTAACAGGGCTTGAAATATAGTTTTCTTCGAAATAAATAGGCAGTCCCGAATTTTAACAATTTGTCCCGCGTCTCGTGTAAGTAAAAACCGGGGTTTTGAACGCGGCATCTCCCGAATAGGAATCTCAAACCTTCGCCCTATATAATGACGTACGGTTATTAACAATATTTATATTTTATTGTTTTGATAAATATTTTAGATCCTTGCCTCAGATGGCAAATGTAGAAGCCGCTTGGAACTAATGAATCGCCAGGCTAAATTATATAATCCATAATACTGCATCTGTATACATTATTATTATTTTTTTTTTTGCAAATACCCCAGGTTGTCTTTCGACATTCCTGGTGTTCTCTCATGGCATGGCGTACTTGTAACCCACTTCTGAGGTTGGGGCGCCTGGAAGGCGGGATTACGTTGCTCCGATGATATGATGGGTGATGATGATTATGATGATGATAGTGGTGCGCCAGGAGAGTTCCTAATCCTAAGCTTAATCTAAAATGCATATGAATGATGATGATTGCGATGGCCATATGATATCGGGGACTGTTTGGGCCTTAAAATTTCCCTGACATTTGTCTTACAGGTGAGGAAAAACCCCGATAAAAACCTCATCCAGAAAAACTGTCCCGACCGGAAATCGAACCCGGGCCCGCTGCGTGACAAGGCAACACGCTACCTCGAGACCACAGCGGTGGACGCATCTATATACATAATAATCATTATTTAATAAGAAATAGAAATAATAAAGGAAAATTTGCAATTGCTTGCCTCAATGGAATATTGTGGGATAAAAATATAAGTAATAAAAATAAAATGAATATATACCATACAATTGTTAAAAGCATAATTACTTATGG
Source organism: Diploptera punctata (assembly GCA_030220185.1). Classification (NCBI taxonomy): domain Eukaryota; kingdom Metazoa; phylum Arthropoda; class Insecta; order Blattodea; family Blaberidae; genus Diploptera; species Diploptera punctata. The sequence goes on from JASPKZ010006086.1 coordinate 1,058,466, forward strand.
AGCAGAACTTTGGCCATTAACGACAAAAACAAATAAGTACCTTTTGGCAACGGAAATGGATTTTATATGAAGGGCCGCAAGAATTTCAAGAAGAGAAAAAATTAGGAACCCAGTTATAAGGAAGAAAATGAAGATTGAAGACACTATTTTAGATTATATTAAAACTCAGCAATTAAGATGATACGGACATGTCCAGCGAATGGAAGAGGATCGACTACGAAAATCTGTTTTGGAATGGAAACCTGAGGGAAGACGAAGCAGAAGAAGACCTAAAACCTCCTGGAGTCAGGGAATATGTTTATATATGAAGGAGAAACATCAACCAGGAGATTGGATGGACCGACAAAACTGACTATTAGGAATCGGACGATGTCAAAGACATTAATCAACCGATGATCTATCTATCATTATTTAATAATTAAATATTCCATTACTATTATTTATTAATTATTATTTTTTATATCGTGTATCACTTGAGTTTTAGTGCATTGAGCGCGGGTCAGAACGGTGAGCGAATTGTGATTGGTTAGTGCCACGGAGCGTGTCTATGTGACGTCACAAGATGTCTACATGGGCAACACTCCGGTGTGCTTCGTTCAGTTAGATTTGAGCTGTGCTGTTGTGCATGTTGTATTGTTCTTTACCGGTCTCTGGAAACCGACTCATTTCTATACGAAAGCATTAGTGATTTATATCTATTAATCAACCATTGTTCCGTAAGTACAATGATAATTATTATTACATTATTTGTAGCTTAAATTAATTCTTTGTTATATCTGGGTTACTAGTTCATTTTTTGTTTATAAATTTGACACAACAATGTGTCAATTTCTTTGACAAGCGATGTGCAACTGTTCCGTTATATCAAGAGCTTTTAATTGAATTTGTGAACGATGTAAATTATGAAATCTTTTTGCAAATATGTTACGGTTTATAGTTATTAAGAGACGGTAATTTATTTGTACGTGAATGGCGACATATTGATTACAGTTTTTTTGTGAACAAGGGCAGGTTATTCAACTACAGCTCATACATGTTCCCTCAGTGACTCACCGGGAGGTTTGCTAGCGGATATGGCTTCATTTAAAAAAAATGTTTTGGTTGTAAAATCATTTTTTTTATCAACGTTGCAAACTGGAGCTAGAGAGCCGTTTCCTCTCGGCTAAAGGAAATGTTTCTGAGACTTTATTGATGGTAATAAATGTGTTTCTAGTTTTACAGGTAGGGTAGTTTAGATTTACAGGAAATTCGTCTCATATTCGATTCTTCCATTACATGCACTTGGAATACTTTTTTTATGATTATAAAATTTTATGGGAAAGCTAACTGTAGTTAATATATATTCCGGTACATAATGACTTTGTTATTAAATATAGTTTCACTATATAAAATTATTTTGAGATGACTTACGTACATGTTTTTTGGAGGATCATTGAAGGGTCCATCCCTATTTTTTTTTTTTTAGTTTTTCCTTATGCTTACACATATCAGTCTTAAACTTAAAAAGCTAAACAATATGTTTTTCACTCTAGCCTTATTTACTTGCCCTTTCTGTCTTACTCACTGGCACTATCGAACGCGTAGGTTCATGCCGCGCGGACATAAGCTCTCCGTACATCCCTATCCTGAGCTAATGCTTTCCAATCATTTCCTATATAATCTAATTTCCTCAAATCACGGTTAATGTTATTCTCCACCTCATTCTTGGTCTACCAACTGGGCGTTTTCCTATGATTTTCTTACAAGAAGCTTCCATGCATGTCTTTCATTCTCCATGCGTGCCACATGTCCTGCCCAATGCAATCTACGAAACTTAACTGTTCTTATTATATCTGGCTTCCTATAAAGACCATGTAGTTCATTGTTATGTAGTCTTCTCCATTCACCTCTCTGTTCATCTCTCTTTGGTCCAAAAAGTTTCTAAAAACTTTATTCTCAAAAGCTCGTAATCTCCTTACTTCCCTTAAAGTAAGTGTCCATGTTTCGCATCCATATAATATAATTAGTAGAATATTAGTTTTCCTATATTTTCAGTTTAACGTTTTTTGAAAGGAGTTGGGACGTCAAGAATTCATGTAATGCGTAATAGCATGTATTTTCAGAATTGAGCCTATGTTTAATTTCTTTGTGCGTCTCATTCCTATTTGTGGTTATTGTTCCTAGGTATTTGAAATCAGCCACTTCCTCAAAATTCCCCTCCTTTGGCATTAGCTGCCCATTTACATTATATAATGTATTTCTATGTGTGACATGACCATATATTTAGTTTTATTAGCTTTGTTTATTAAGTTATATTTCGGTTAGATGTTTACCCCTACATCCTATTCATGAGCTTATCCTTATTGAATGATTCACCCTTGATAATACCTGTTACAATACCCACATAATTTATTTCGTTCCATTTCACTTCATCTGCCCATTCGATGGTGATGGCATCTTTGTATATCAAATAACTAATTAACTAACTCAATGACACTATCGAATCCAAGGTTCATTGTTGTGCAGATATAAGCTCTCCATACATCCCTATCCTGAGCTAAGGTTATTCAATCATTCCCTGTATAACTCACCTCCCGAAAATCATGGTTAATGTTATTCTCCCACTTCATTCTTGCCCTACCTACTGGACTTTTTCCTCAGGTTTTCGTACAAGGAGTTTCCATGCCACTTTTTCATTCGACATTCGTGTCACATGTTCTACCCATCACAGTATACGTGACTTACTTATTACTTCTGGCTTTCCATCATCTAAAACTTAATTTCGTCTCTAGCCTGACATTATGCCGGACACGAATAGAGGGTTTACTTTATTTGGAAAAACTGGCGTGAAATATTTTCAAAGTCCTATGGAACAACAGTCCGTATGCGCCAGAGTTTATAGAACCAGCGATAACCCACAATCGAACCACATATCGATTGTCATCCTCGATTACTAGCCGTCGCTATCAAATTTAAAAGGCCAATATTTGCAATAAATCCCCAAATCTATGTTAAAAATATATATTAATAATATTAATATTATCAAACGTTTATTAAAAATGGGTGTAGACTTACTTATCACTCCCTAACGCTGATCCAACCAGCGATAACCCAAAACAGAGATAGAAAAATCATAGACTAAGCAATATACTCTGTGGAGAATATAGCAGTTAGCATCACAATATTGTCTAACAGTGTCATAATATTATGATTTGCATATTTAAATAAATACTTCAAAATTGTCTAATAATGTTATAAAATTATTTGAAAAAGTTAAAAATATTAAATAATGTTTGTAAATACAGAAGAAGAGCTATAGTTTACAATAATATAACTGAAAAATCGAGCGCTAGTAGAAGTGCAGTTGAGCCCTTTATTTAATTATTCAGTATACGGTCATCGTATCAGTGTTTCTAGTGTAGAACTATTGTAATTGCAATATACTCCGTACTAAACTTCAATCATCAGAATCATTGGGAGTTAAGACGATTCGGATCCAATATTTTGAGACGATCTCATTCTACAAAGTTATTTTTCACAATGGGTTGCATATATATATATATATATATATATATATATATATATATATTTATATTGGGCTAAACTAGAGTTCTCCAAACTACGGCCCGCGGATCCAAAATTTTTAGACGATCTCTTTCTAGATCTTTCCCAAGGTTATTTTTCCTCATGGGCTGCCTATAGATATTGGGCTAAACCAGGGCCCTACAGACTACGGTCTTCATATTCTTAATCATCCAGGGATTAAGCCTGTTGGCTAGAAAGCTAGAATTGTTAAAATTGTTCAGACCATCTTCTGTTTGGGCGTCCAACATTTCTCGATTAGTGTGGTTTATAATTCAGCAATATTTTTGGAAATCTTTCTTCTGGCATTCTATCAACGTGTTCTTTCCAGGCGTGCCTATATTTAACTATTCGATCTGTAAGTTTGAAAATATTTTGATCCTTTCTTATATCTTCATTTGTTATCTTATCCAACAGAGTATATAAAATTATTCAGACTATTTAACTCATGCCCCAAATGGGAGTCAATGACCAATCACGTTTCAATGATTTCTGTTTTACAACCAATCAGAGTCGTGTTTCACCAAATATTTATCAGTGTTATAATTACCATATTAAAGAAAGCTCCTCCTTACAATATTGCGTTCCTTTGGCAATAAATAGCATGATCTGGTTGCAGTGATAAACAAAAGAAGCAGTAGAAGCGTACCTATAGTTTCTCATTTGTTTTCAAACATCGCCGTTTACATTAAATATATAAATATTTTAAAATAACTATAGTTAAATAATGATTTGTGAGTAAACAGCTTAATTTTATTCGTTAAATAGTCCTAACAAATGCCACTCTTGATTTCCAAATTCTCTAGATAAATTCACTCCTCACTTCGTGAGTCGTGAATTTATCGATAATTTGGAAATCACTCGTGGCATTACTTACGATAAATTTGTTAATTAGAATATGTCACAAATAAGGAAATTATAAACATAATGGAAGCAGAAGAAAGCATAATTAAAATAATTGAGGAGAAGGAATTAAAGTGGTTAGGACATGTTTTAAGAATGGAAGATGAGCGATGTCCAAAGCAACTATATCAATGGCATCCGACCAGAAAGAAGAAAAGAGGGAGACCAAAATTAACATGGAAGGAAAACATGAAGATATTAATGCAAGCAAGAGGGCTAAGCATTGAAGATGCCCAAGATCGTAGGCTTTGGAGGTTTGACACCGGAAGACGACAGTAGCTGTAAAAACCCGAAGATAGATACATAGATAGATAGATAGATTTGTTAATTGTATTTATGTGAAATAATGTAATTTTTCTCCATAAGTCGAAAACATCTTAAACCCAAATTAAAACAAATTTACAGACACCGCTATATGAAAATTGAAATTAAAGTTGTGGGATTGCGTCACGTTAACTACGTGATTCCCTGTACTTTTATCTCCTAGCAGTTATAATAGCTACATTCAGTCCACCTTTGCTCTTTCATAATTGTACCTCTATAAGACACTAAAAAGTTATATAATTTAATCCGTATACCGATTATTATTATTGTTATTATTATATAATCTCAAAATATCCGTAGAAAAAACTAAGGTAATGGCATTCCAAGGGAAAAATCAAATCAGATCCAAAATAGTAATAGGAAACAAAATCATAGAACAGGTGAACCATCTCAATTATCTAGGATGTGACATTTAATTAAATTATGATAATGATATGTATTGCATTGTAAGCCCATGTTTTCCCTTTACAGAGATTTTTTTAGGCACTCTCCCCCTACAGGGAAGAATTTGAACCATACTAATTTAGTTAAACTTGTTTTCGTATAGATGTCATTTTTGAGTGGTCCGTGGTCAGCGTTCCGCCTCATACTGACATCTAGGAAACCAAGGTAGTACTAGGACGGGAAAATTCGGTAAATTTTGCTTAGAGGCTTAAGGATTTTTTACGAGCCTGAAAATCTTCAGACTCGGGACCCACGGCTTAAAGTCCCTCCCGGAGGACTTGCTCCTTGGATTTTTCCGTCTTAAAAAATCCATCGTCCCCGGCCGGGTTTGAACCCGCGACCCTCGTTACAGAGGCAAGGTCCACCGCTAACTAATAAAATAGCAAAATTCCAGGGAATATGTGGTACGATAAAACGATCACTAAATAATAAAACAACAAGAGAGACCCAATTGAAATTTTATAAAACGTTGGCAGTACCGGTACTGCTTTATGGATCAGAAGCCTGGATACATAAAAAACAAGATGTAAGTAGGATAACGGCGGCAGAAATGAAATTTTTGAGATCTGTTAAAGGGTGCACTAAGGAAGACAATCAAGAATACAGAAATAAGACAGGAACTTGAAATATTTGCAATAACTGATAAAATAGATACATATAGACAAAAAAGGGAGCAACACATAGACAGAATGAATGAAGATAGATATCCAAAACAAATAACAAAATACAAACCTAAAGGCACCCGAGATGTGGGCAGACCTAGAAAGAGATGGGCTGAAGTCGGAACAGGTCAACAGACCTAATCCATGAATGCAGATTATTATTATTATTATTATTATTATTATTATTATTATTATTATTTATAAATGATTGACATAGTTTTACGTAACATACACAATTTACATAAATCACGTACAGAGAAACACGGAAAATACATATATACAATGGAGCTGGACCTCGTTAAACGAAAATTGGAGAAGGTGATATATGTGCTTATGGTACTACCTCCAAGTGTTATGTTATAACCAAGGCACTAAATGCTAGCTTAGTGACAATAACTTTAAATACCTAATCATACATATATTCAGATTAGACTATTACACATTTGGCTTCCTGTAAGCAAATTTCTAAACAATATAAAATGCGCAGTACTTTATTGCTGATGTGGTTTGAAGAATTTGTTTGATGAAACTTTTCCCGTAAAATTAGAATTCTTCTTGTAAACAGAAACTGTCATAACGATGTAGGATAATAATAATAATAATAATAATAATAATCATAAATTAAAATTAATAATAAAGGGAAAGTGATTCCACTGCAGGCCTAAGGTGGCCCTTGGGGTAGTGGGAGGTTAAGGCTCCCACTTTTTCTGGACAATCGGCACTTAATGTCAGCCGTGTTGTCAGCCCTGCGTGACGGCCGCCTTTACTCCCAGAACAAGCATATGTACTCATTTCCGTTAGAGACTGAGTCGGCTCCAGGGTCATAGTGCCACCAGAAAGTTTGGGTCAGTTTAAATATCCTGACTCCACCGGGACTCGAACCCTCGACCTTCCGGTTTTAGCGCAGTGCCTTAACCACTACGCTACGGCGTGCTCCCAATAATAATAATAATAATAATAATAATAATAATAATAATAACATAATAATATATTATGGAAGCCATATGTTCAATGCTTCTTTAACCCAAGGCTCTCCATTCTTCTCTATCTTCAGCTACCCGATTCGAATACGTAACTCAATATTCATTTGCTTAAATAAGTATCAATTCATTATCCCTTAAGTCTAGATCTTCCTAATAGAATTTTCCTCTAAATTGTCCTAATAAATATTCTTTAAGCATTTTTACTATCACCCATTTGAGCCACATGATCTGTCCATTTTAATCTCCTAGACTTAATAACTGTATAATAATAATAATAATAATAATAATAATAATAATAATAATAATAATAAAGAGGACAAACCGAAGAAAAAACTGGAACAACTTGGACAGATGATAGAAAACAAGTTCATAGCAAAAGAATGAAAGAAATTTGGGCTCAAAGGAAACGCCTCTAAGTACTTTGCGTAGTCCTACATGGGCTCATCCGCAATAAAAAATAATAATAGAAATATAATAACAATAGTAATATAATAATATGAATAATAACTTACTGGCACTAACAAACACTGAGTTTCATGACCGAAATCCAGTAGAACCCATGTTCGCGTTTCTTGACGGTTCTATTTTGACGGAGAAAAATCAAGTAAGGTAATTTTTTTCTTCTGACTTGTAACCTTAGGTCCTTTCAATCATCGATTACCCTTCGGCAGTAGTGCTACCTCCGCTGTCATAACTCGGGGTCATTTAAGCACGCAAGCCATTCCACCACAAGTCTTCATCTGGGAATAATAATATAATTTTAGAGCGTATGGGAATACAGATAGATTACGAAGGTTTGATTTTATTTACCTTACGTCTCCAGTCTGCTAGTTACGACGACCATTATAATAAAGATATGATTATGTATAACATTACGGTATATTATTAAAACAATCGTTTGTGCAAACAATAAACAGTTTAGAATTTAATGCGTATCTGATGGTATAGCAAAGTCTGTTTTAAGGTACTGATTATGTTAAAAATGGGTTTTTATCGTTAGGGCTTCTATTATGTCGTCAGATATATGATAATAATGAGTTTAGTGTGAGAAAACAACTGGGAGGATTTACAAAAAAAAAGACAATTTTCTCTGCAAGCTATGCAGCAACAAGTACAGATATATGATAATGAGTTTAGTGTGTGAAAACAACTGGGAGGATTTACAAAAAAAAAAGACAATTTTCTCTGCAAGCTATGCAGCAACAAGTACATTTATTGTATGCAATACCCTTTTTTCTGACATTGAATTTGATTTTTCACACTTACGACATGTTTTTATGTATATAGGACGTAATATGATTCAAAATTTACAATATTTAAACTATATCACAGTATTATATAATACAATTATTAATAAATTAGTCCACCGCTGTGGTCTCGAGGTAGCGTGCTGCCTTGTCACGCAGCGGGCCCGGGTTCGATCCCCGGTCGAGGCAGTTTTTCTGGGTGAGGTTTTTATCGGGGTTTTTCCTCACCTGTAAGACAAATGTCAGGAAAACTTTAAGGCCCAAACGGTCCCCGAAATCATATGGCCATCATCTTTATCATCATCATCCTTATCAGTATCATCATCATCATCCTTCACCGGTGTGGAAAGCAACGGGAAGCTACCACACCTACACAATTCCCTAGTAAAGCTGCAAGCATAGCATGAAAATGCTATGATTGCAGTGAAGGACCTGCCTCCGGGCAGAATTACTATGGATGGATTAATAAATTAGAATAAATTTATCTTTATGGTCCATCCATAGTAATTCTGCCCGAAGGCAGATCCTTCACTGCAATCATAGCATTTTCATGCTATGCTTGCAGCTTTACTAGGGAATTGTAGGTGTGGTAGCTTCGCGTTGCTTTCCACACTGGTGAAGGATGATGATGGTGATGGCCATATGATTTCGGGGACCGTTAGCGCCATAAAGTTTTCCTGACATTTGTCTTACAGGTGAGGAAAAACCCCCGATAAAAACCTCACCCAGAAAAAACTGCCCCGACCGGGGATCGAACCCGGGCCCGCTGCGTGACAAGGCAGCACGCTACCTCGAGACCACAGCGGTGGACGTCTTTATCCATCCATAGTAATTCTGCCCGAAGACAGGTCCTTCACTGCAATCATAGCATTTTCATGCTATGCTTTCACACCGGTGAAGGATGATGATGACGATAAGGATGATGATGATGATGGCCATATGATTTCGGGGACCGTTTGGGCCTTAAAGTTTTCCTGACATTTGTCTTACAGGTGAGGAAAAACCTCACCCAAAAAAAAGCCCCGACCGGGGATCGAATCCGGGCCCACTGCGTGACAAGGCAGCACGCTACTTCGAGACCACAGCGGTGGACGTCTTTATGGTAATCTAATATATAAAAATGAATGCTTGTTTGTTCGTTCTTTATGCGCGGCCATACCGTTGATCCGATTGTAATGGGGCTTTTTGCAAAATGTTCAGGAGATTCCCGGGATGAACATAGGCTATAAGAGAATAGTAATACTCAACTCTTACACCCTTAAAAATCGCCCTTTGTAGTGGAAAACATGAAAAAAGCAGCTCTTTGGACGCTTAAATGGCTTACGCTGCCTAAACCATAACAAGTACACAAAATTAATGTACACAGAATTGAATACCTCAAAAAGCTCTACAAAAAAGTCTGCGACAGCATATGTTTCTCTCTTACGGATAACTCAACCATTTTCGTCTTTTATTGATGCCAAGAAGATCGAAACAAGTACGTGGATTCCTGTGCAAGCATAGCAGCATATGGCGGGTATTCTTTTACAGATAACTCACAATAACGAATTTTGTCTTTTAGCTAATTTATGTCAGGAAGATCGAGATAAGTAGATTCTCAGGCAACACCAGATAATCAACACGGGGAATCTTAAAATAATTAGGCCTACGATATACATTTATAATTATTTTTCATTTTACTTATTCAACTAATCATAAGAAATATTCTTCATTTTTGTCTTTCAGCTCATTTATGCCAAGAAGATCGGGATGAATAGATTGCCGGCAACGCCGGGTAATCAGCATGGGATATCTAAAAATATAAATGTATAATTATTTTTGTATCTGCTTCTTTAACTAAACATAAAAGCACATTAATTTTAATTTATTTAGCCGTAGCAGCGCACGCCGGGTATTAGCTAGTAATGAATAAAGATTAAAAATCCCAATCTTTCTTCTTCTTCCTTCCAAGTATTAGGCCAAGGCTTGTTACGATCCTATAGAACATTTTTCCTCCAGCGTTTCATAGGACGGTCCTATGAAACGCTGGAGGGAAAATTTTCTATAGGATCGTAACAGGCCTTGGCCTAATACTTGGAAGGAAGGAAGAAGAAGAGGAAGAAGAAGAAGAAGAATAAAGATTAGGATTTTTGGAGCGAAGTTTTGTATTAAACCATTAATCATATTATTGCACCGCATAATGAATTGCAAAAAAAAAAATTCAAACTGTATTATTCTAATTAGGAAAGTTAGTACATATAAGATGCCTTATACTAGAACGTGCATTTGCATTAGCAGCCTTGGGCAGTTGTGGTTTTTGTCGATATTGCGGTTATCCTGTTTACCGTTCATCAGAATTGCAGCCGTAATAACATTCCTGCTTTTTTTCAAATTCCTTTAACACACGTTTAAGCAAATTAATGTAACGCTCCAATGTCAATGGCGATTTCAGAAATAGCCATAGCGTGTTTATTATTCATCATCATCATCTTCCAGGGATTAAGCCTGTTGGCTCGTTCCGGCCTCATGAAAGCTAGAATTGTTAAAATTATGTTCTTTCCAGTCGTTCCTATATTTAATTATTCGGTCTGTAAGTTTGAAAATATTTAGTTCCTTTCTTATATCTTCATTTCTTTTCTTATCCAGCAGAGTATATCCTACTATATTTCTTAAAAATCGCATCTCAGCTGCTTGCAATCTTCGTTCTTGTCTTTCAGTGATCGTCCAACATTCTGATCCATACAACAATACAGGAATAGTCATTACCTTAGTGGTTTTAATTACAATAGAAGTAGTAAATTGTTATTCTCCTAGTTTTATGAATGCGAAACATTGACTCTTATTGTCTGATCAACCGATCTGTGCCCTCGTAATATATGCAAACTGAGCACTAATTATTCCTTTTCTGCCTCTGTTAATACACCCCTCTCCCTTCATTCCTATCTCTCTTTTTTCTTTCGCCCCTTCCACCACACAATTTTAGCCATCTTGAGGGACAGATCATTTGCACTAGCAGTCCAATGTTGTCAACTCAACATTGCAGAAAGGAGTGGTGAAATAAATATTATTAAGCAATCAAAAATCGACGGGCGTCATTAGACCTACTCAAATATCCATCCATAGCAATTCTCCCCGAGGCCAGGTCTTTCACTGCTACATAGCATTTTCATGCTATGCTTGCAGCTTTGCTAGGGAATTATAAGTGTGGTAGCTTCCCGTTGCTTTCCACACCGGTGAAGGATGACGATGATGATGGCCATATGATTTCGGGGACCGTTTGGGCCTTAAAGTTTTCCTGACATTTGTCTTACAGGTGAGGAAAAACCCCGATAAAAACCTCACCCAGAAAAACTCCCGACCGGGGATCGAATCCGGGCCCTCTGCGTGACAAGGCAGCACGCTACCTCGAGACCACAGCGGTGTACTTTCTTAAATATGAAGAAGTAATAATTAATCTTACAAAATTCTATATCAAATTCATTACACTGTTTGGGGAAGTTTTGCAACATATCTATTCGGAAATGTTCGTGGCTGCTGTTTGACGTGGTGGGAGGGAAGCGTGTGGAATGCAGCGAGTATATGGACAACTTTTATAAGAACGACTGCAACGCTAAAGGAGCACAGATTCGTTGGACCGACAGTACTTTAAGAGAGAAGAAAAGATTACGAGTATTTGAGAATAAGTTCTTAGGAAAATATTTAGACCAAAGAGATAAACAGACGGGCGAATGGAGAAGACTGATAAACAATGAGCTACATGATCTTTATAGGAAATCATATATAATAAGAATTAAATTTCGTGGACTGCGATGGGCAGGACATGTGGTACGAATGAGGAATGGAAGAGGGCATGGTAGCTTTTTGTATGGAAATCAGAGGGAAAACGCCCAGTTGGTAGACCAATAATGAGGTTGGAGAATAACATTACCCATGATTTGAGGGATATAGATTGTACAGGGGGTGATTGGAAAACATTAGCTCAGGATACGGATGTACGGACGCTTATATCCACTCGGCCGTGAACCTACGTGTTCCATAATGCCAAGGAGTTAGTTATTCGTTGTCCAAGTTCCTGTGGAATATAATATTGTACCATGAGGGACTGAATGCAATTGATATCATGTTTTTAGTTTTTTTAAGATTGATATCAACATACCAATGATTTTCCCCCTTTACAACTTTCTTTTTTCTAATTTACATATTTGGTGTTCTTTCTTTTTGCAAAATTAAAGGTGGCAAAATTTAATTCATAAAACCAAAGATATATATTTACTTACTTACAGATTTTCAATCTGTACGTATATTTTTGTGCCTAAAGTTTTATTTTTCTTCTCCACTAGTTCCTATCCATCCACTTCATGCCATCCAGTCCTCTTGTTCTCATTTCAGTTCTTAATTCTTGCATCCACGAGTTTCGAGGTCTTCCTTTCTTTCTTCTTCTAGGTGGACACCATTTGAATATTTTTCTGGGCAATGTTTCTTCTTGTATTCGTCGTACATGCTCATACCATTTGATTACTTATATCTTATGTAATCTACTATTGCATATTTAATATACATATTTTTTATCATACGACTTCATTTCTTATTTTTTTTAACATCTTCTTGCTTTCCTCAAGAAATCCATTTCCATAGATATAAGTTTTGTTCTGAGTTTTTGTTGAATTTCCATACTTCAACTCCATATGTGACAGTACTATTCAATAGTAGATTATATAAGATATAAGCGGTTAAATTCGTATGACCATGCAAGAAGGGTTGCCCAGATAGAACATTAGAATGGTGTCCACCTGGAAGAAGAAAAAAAAAAGGTAAGCCTCGTAACTCGTAGATGAAAGAAATAAGAACTGGAATGAGAACAGAGGACTGGAGGACATGGAGTGGATGGATAGGGACGAGTGGAGAAGAAAAATAACAATCTAGGCACAGAAAAATGTGTAAACATTGAAAATCTGTATATAAATAAAAATTATCGTTTGAAATAGTATTATTATTGCATAGAAAGTTAGTTTGTGGAGAAAGCATAGTTTTGGTGCTGTATGATGGTTATGATTATGACATAGTAAAAGCTGAATATATGTATTTTGGTGACAGACCGCTCATGGAATGATTGTGTGACGCCCACAAGATGGCGGGTTGGAGGGTGTTGGTGTATTTATATCCAGTCTGTTTCCTCCAGGTGTCTCCCCACCTCCCTTATTCATGTCTTCAGAACTCGTTATCCTCTCTTCCAGTTCATCGCATAGTCCGATCACAAACTCCTTCATTCATATGGGAAACCGAGAAGAGTTCTCTCATAATTACAAAGAACAATTATTATTATTCCTTCTTACATAGCCTTCTAAAAACCTGAATTACGAGTACTAGGAGATGTATTTGCAGAGTGTAAATTAAGCCTTTAATTGGCAAAACATTAATTTCTCGCGCCAGTTATTTAATTGTGGCGGACCGCACTGAAAACAAAATCACGCATGACTTACTAGAATCGGCAGTAGACTCTTAATTCTAAACTTAATCTAATGATGTAAATATCATGATAATGACCAGATGATACTCGGGGACCGTTTGGGCCTTAAAGTTTCCTGACATTTGTCTTACAGGTGAGGAAAAACCTCGAAAAAATATCACCGAAGAAACTTGAACCGACTGGGGATCGAACCCGATCCTGTTGCGTTACAAGGGCAGTAAGCTACCTCGAGACCACCAGCGGTGGACATACTGATTTTATATTAACAGTTGGATTTAATCGAAACCGTAATTACGATTTGAAGCCATCCCACTTAATCACTTAATTAATTTTATTAATATGTTGTGAGTGGGGAAGGGCAATTAATGATTTTGCATCTTTTTCTTATGAAGGTTGAAACCTAGCTTGCATATATGAAAATGTATGACTTAAAAAAACGGATTAAATAAAAGCAATTCGTTAGGGCATTTTTTCTTTTTTGTATTTTCGTAACTTTTCTAGGGATAGGTAATTTTTTGGCAATTTTTGGGTCATTTTGAGCATTTTTTACACTTTTCCGGAAGGCTGTGAGTTTATTTGTATTTGATTTGAGATTTTTATTATAATTCAGTATGTTTCCTTGTCAATACAATTTCTTGGAATTAAGTAGATGTTTTGCTAACTACTACCCCTATTTTTCAAGGTATGTGCTTAATGAACTTGCCCACTTCTAGGAATTTTATTCAATTTCTTAGAGCTTATGCTAGCTTCTACCCCTATTTTGATTGTTAACTGCAATTCAAAATTGTTGTAAAAGTGCACTGTGTAATTGAAATGGATTTTCCGCAATAAAAGGTACTGTAATGTGTATTTTTAAATACTTTCCTTTTAATATTTTGATGTTACGTTAAATTTTATGCAATTCAGTAATCAAGTGAGTAAGTAAAGTGATCCCACAACAGGCCTGGAGGCCCTTGGGGTAGTAGGAGGTTAAGGATCCCACTTTTTTCTAGACAATCGGCACTTTGTCAGCCGGGTTGTCAGCCCTGCGTGACGGCTGCCTTTACCCCCAGAACAAACGTCTGGTACTCACTTCAGTTAGAGGCTGAGTCGACACCAGGGCCATAGTGCCGCCAGAGGGTTTGGGTCAGTTTAATAATCCTGACCCCAACGGGACTTGAACCCTCGGCCCTCCGGCTTGTAACTCAGTGCCTTAACCACTACGCTACGGCGTGCCCCCATCAAGTGAGTACTCAATCTAATAAATAGTATTTTATTGATAATTCTTAACTTCTTATTCGTCATTTTTTAAATATTATTAGTCATTTTTGTATTTTTTAGGTCATAAATGATTTTTTAATGTCATAAATGATTTTTTATTTTGCATTTTTTACCAATTTATAGGTCATTAAATGCCTTGCCCAAGTTATGAGTATTACTTTATAACTCGTATTTTTTCGTCGAGACATGGATTCCCAATCTCAAATTTATTGTCCAAAACACTCTATAACATTGTATATACAGTTTGTATAATAAACATTGGTTTATTCAGTATGGAGAATCTACACTTTGTTCTAAACTGCGATATTGAAAATAATCATGTTTTGATAAATGATATGTACACAACAAGTGTGTAGATGCCAACACTTGACCTCTTTATATTCATGACCTGCATGACCTTTACAAGGTCATCACTCATCACTCACCAGTAAGGATAAGTACAATATTATAAATAACTGATCCCAAATACTGTATCTTCATTTAGATCAGATTTTCGTTTAATCGATTCAGCTAATTTTTTTTTTTCGTGGAGTTAAACACCTTTGGTTCCGTTTCTTACATTTGTGACAAGGGTAGTATTTTACATTACAATGATCTTTAAAAAATCAGACTATAAGGATCGCCATTCAATGCTAAGCCCAAAAGAGCCAACAAAATTTTATTTAGTGGCCTACTTTTCCCAAGTACATTTCATATTCATCAGGAGAATAGCTCAAGTTCTCGATTTCTATAATGGGAGGCCTTCCACCAGTTGAAAATGCCAGGCTTCTTCACATCCTTAACTCCATCCAACCGTCTAAACAACTGACCTATTACCATCTGGCTTTGATTGCATCACCCTCTTAGTTATATAGGCCTAGTTTGTGTCCATATTTTGTTCGTGTCCGGCCCATACTTGTCCGGATTGTCTACAAGTTTCTCGACATTTACTTACAAGAATGTAATTGTCAGTACCACGTGTCATCTACCACCTGGAAGACAGTGAACCTTCTTTGTATTGTACCACTGAAATGATCTTCCCCTATCCACAAGCGTCTTATTTTAGCGATTCTTATTATGATCATCTTCTATATAAGACCTGATGGCCTGTTACGATCTGAGGATTGAATTTTCAGTCCATCTCTTACTAGGACGGCCCAAAGATATTTTTCCAAGTTGGCAGTAGTGAAGCATATATTAGAAATGTCTCTTTTTATCGGTTGTTGAATGTGTATTTACATTAGGATATTTGAAAATATGTAATAAACCCTTTACTCGTGCCTGGCATAATTCTAGGTCGAGGAATGAGATGAAATGAGATTCCTACGGGCTCTGAAAGGTTGTACAAGAGAACATACTAGAAATGAGAATATTAGAGAGGAACTAAAAGTACAACCACTTCAACAAATAGAACAACACAGGAACAACTGGATAGAATAGCTGTAAAGAATGACAGAGTATAGGATACCAAAGATGACATTGATGTATAATCCTGGAGGACGAAGATCGGTAGGAAGACCGAGAAAGCGCTGGGCTGAACAGATGTGAGATCGGAACAGTCAAAGACCTAATCCCTGAAAGATTATACTGGTCGACAAAAATGAACTTTTTTTCTTTCACAAGAATAAAAATGAGATTTTAGAAGTATTTTTCGTCCTGAATTTAAATATCATTTCAGTTTTTTCCTATCAGGCAAGAGTTTTCTGTGATATTCATTTATATTTTCTATAATTTTTAATAAAATCCATTTAACTCTCATTCTGACGTACCTAGAAAGTGGTAGGTAGTGATTTTCGGGCATATTTTGCATCTGGTACATCTCTCTTCTTGGCCCAACAGTAGTCAGCCAGCATATTAGAACTCCACTTGCCTTGGTACCTCTTTTCCATTGTGGAAATTTGCTGATGAAAACGCTCACCGTGCTCATCAGAGACAGCCCTTAAATACAGCTTGAATAAAATCGCTACATATAAGGTAAAGGTTCCTATGACAGATCAAAGAGAATGCTAAAATCATTTTTTAAAAGTAGCTGTCACAAAAAAAAGCTGTGCCTGATGAAAAAATTCTTACTTATCTGAATTCAGTATGAAAAATGTACTAGATTCACTAAACAATTTCTTGTGAAGAAAACCTTGTCGACCAGTGTTGTTGTTATTATTATATTATTATTATTATTATTATTATTATTATTATTAAAGCGTATGTTGATTTGCTACTTTTCTTATGTCATTATAACATATTTCACAAGTTCATGTTATATAACTGATGGCCTAATATTATAGGCCTAACCTTAGCATAATTTAATTTATAAGAATGCTACTGGCCTACAAGGGTCAGATAAAAAGTGATGGAGGACCGTAATTTGGGCGCCCCTGCTTTAGACATAAACCTCTGGCGACAAATCACTTTGGGTTGAAGGGGAATCACTATAGTGTGGAATATTCCTTTACAATACAAATCGCTGTAACATCTATTATTCTATCTTTAATAAATACAAAAACAAATAATTGTTTCTCAATATTTGTCTTACAGATGAGGTAAAACCCCGGGGGGAACCTCATCCAGGAAACTTGTCTCAACCGAGACTTGAACTCCTACCTGCTTGCGTGACAAAGCAGCACGCTACCTCGAGACTTCAGCGGTGGGCACATGTCAATATCTTATATATAAAAATTGTTTGTCTGTTTGTATAGTTGTTTGTTTGTTCGTACTTTATGCGCGGCCATACCGTTGAACCGATTGTGATGGGGCTTTTTGCAAAATGTTCAGGAGGTTCCCGAGATGAACATAGGCTATAAGAGAGTTGTGATATTCAACTCCTACACCCTTAAAAATCGCCCTTGTAGTGGAAAACGTGAAAAAGGTAGCTCTTTGGACGCTTAAATGCTGGCTTACGCTGCCTAAACCATAACAAATAAACAAAATTATTGTACACAGAATTGAATATCTGAAAAGGCTCTACAAAAAAGTCCGCGACAGCATAGGCCTATGTTTATCTCTTACGGATAACCATTTTTGACAGTGACAACAAAACAATCTGCCAGGATACAAGCTGCTGAAATGAGATTCCTCAGACCAATAGCAGCATATCAAAGAACAGACAAAAACTTAACACAGAAATAAGACAACTAAAAATAGAAGAATTAAACTCAACAATAGACAAATACAGAACAAACTGGAAAGAACACTTGGCAAGGATGACTGAGAATAGAATACCAAAAGCAGCATACAACTATTCACCATGAGGAAGAAGAAGCTTGGGAAGACCAAGGAAAAGATGGAAAGAGCAGCAATTTGGAGCCGGAACAGGCTAGTAAATAAGCCTCTACCGTGAAGAAGAAGAAGAAGAAGAAGGATAACCATTTTTGTCTTTCATTGATGCCAAGAAAATCGAGACAGGTACGTATATTCCTGTGCAAGCATAGCAGCACATGACGGGTATTCTTTTACGGATAACTTACAATAATGAATTTTATCTTTTAGCTCATTTATGCCAAGAAGATCGGAATGAGTAGATTCCCTGACGCCGGCTAAGCAGCACGGGGTATCTAAAAATAATTATGATATAAATGTTCCCCTTCACTTATTTAACTAAACATAAAGCACATTAATTTTCGTATTTCAGCTCATTTATGTCAAGAAGATTGGAATAAATAGATTCCCGGGCAACGCCGGGTAATCAGCACGGAGTATTTAAAAAAATATAAATTTATAATTATTTTTCCTCTTACTTATTCAACTAAACATGAAAGTACATTAATTTTCATTTATTTAGGCGTAGCAGCGCACGCCGGGTATTTAACTAGTCTATTTATAAAAATAAATGTACTTAGATTATAAACAGTTCATATCACCCGTCCAAGTTCGCGTTGATCTTACATTCGGAAGACACGGTGACTTAGTTTCTTCTTCAGATTGCATCTGTCCAGTTGGTATGTGGCGCGTGTTTCCAAACTTGAGGCGGATAACCCGGTCCGATTGTCTGCTTGGCTGGGCGTGTTTCCGTATAATGTGGCAATGATCTTGCATACGAGGCCAAGGTCCCTAGATCGATTCTAGTACAACAAGTACAGTACCAGTTCGACTACATTCCATCATACTCTCTCTATATTCTTTCCGCGTCTTTATTACCCATCCTGTTTTCACTCCAGTGTTACATTGGTACTAAGAAGTGTTTTAGTTTCGTTCACAGGTATCTTTTTTGCGTACGTGAGAAATTTTATAGC